>JAQQSK010003918.1:0-319334 GCA_028658325.1 Potorous gilbertii | reverse complement strand
ACAAAGAGTGCCGCTATAAATATTTTTGTACATGTGGGTCCCTTTCCCATTTTTATAATCTCTTGGGGATACAGTCCTAGTAGTGATATTTCTGGGTCATAGGATTTTCTTGACAAAGATACTGGAGTGGTTTGGCATTTCTGTTTCCAGTAAAAAACAGGTTAAGTGACTTGCCCAAAGTCACTCAGCTAGGAAGTTTGTGAGGCTGGATATGAACTCGGGTCTTTCTGACTGTAAGCCCAGTGCTTTCTCCACTGTACAGGTATAGTAGAAAGTACTTTTGTGAGTTCATTATGCAGAAAAATTACCTCTTCCTGGGAAGACCAGAGAAGATTTTATAGAGAAAGTAGTTTAAGACTTAGCCTGCAAGGATGGGTAGGATTTGGACCAAAAAGAATGGGAATGGGAAGAGGAAGGGCATTCTAGATAGAAAATTAGTGTAACCAAAGCATATATGCATGAAAGGGGAGGAAACCCATGAATAAATTTGTTTTGCTGGAGTACATGAATGTGAGTACTGGGAGATAAGATTTTTAAAGATAAATGATAAAAGCCTTTAAGGAGTTTGTACTTTATTCATTAGGGAGCCCTTGAAGGTTTTTGAACACAAACATTTGATCAGTTTTGTGCCTAGGAGGGTTATTTTGGCAGGGATATCATATATGCTAGATTGGAGAGGAAAGCTTAGAATCAAGAGACCAATTAGAAGATTTTAGAATGAAAAATATCAGAAATGGATAGAACCTCAAAAGTCATCTCATCTCTTGCTAACCCAGAGCTTGAGTCTCTCTACAAATCTCTGATATGTACTATTCCAGCCTATGACTTCTGGTGAAGGAAGAATAATATCTCTAAAATCAGACCATTCCATTTTAGGACAACTCGTTATCATTAAAAAGTTATTGAGTTGAATTTGCCTTCTGTGATAATCTATGAAAGAGGTAATGTAGGTTAGAACCAGGTAGTGGAAATAATGGGGCAGGTAACAGATGAAAGTGATAGTGAGGAATCAGTAAGACATGTTGACTACTAGGTATGGGGATTAAGGAAGAGGGAGATGTTAAAAGATGAGTCTTAAGTTTGGAAGCTACATGATTGGGAATATGGTGATTCAGTTCATGGAGAAAGAGAAATTAAGACAAGCCTTAAATTTTAGAAGCTCTATCTTAGACCTTTTGAATTTTGTGGTAACAGTGGGAAGGGCATCTAGAATAAGCCATCCTGAAGAAAGTCAAAAGTGTGATTAGCCTTAGGGAGGTGGTAGTGGAAGTCCTATAGAAGTAATATAATTGTAGGATGGGAGCAAGAAGGAGAAATTATGTTAATAGTGTTAAAAAAAGTGGTGCAGACTAAAAATACTAAGTTCAGTAAAGATTTTAGATCAGTTGTATGAGAAAGAATGCAACCAACTCCACTCTGTCACCATACTTACTTGCCACTACTCCTCTACAGTTACCATTGATTTTACTTGGGTCCATCACTTCACTGATCCACACCTTGTTCATTTCTGCTTCTTTACTTTCAATTCTCAAGTTTCATCCTATAGTAACCAACTTATACCTCCATGAAGGTATGTATTAGATAGTATGCATTTCTCTCATCCACTTTGTTTTTCATATATAAGTCATTAGAAAAAACTCAATTATAGTACTGCAAATTTTACTAAGGAATAATGGTAGTTTTCAGTGCAGTTGTATACTATCATTTGCGTATAGGACAATTTGGAGAACCAAATCGTCAACAGTGAACTTTTTTTTCCTTTTGGAATTTATGCTTGACATTTTCCATGACACTCATGAATACCTTTGATAAACAGATATTAGCAGATTGTTGTCATTTTAAAGTCTTCAAAAATGTCTTGATGAGAGCCTTTAAAGCTCCATTTTATATTGCTGAATAAAATTTTTTCTTAAAATCCATAAACAATAATAACTAACACATATATGTAGTTCTTTAAGATTTGAAAAGCATATTTTATAGGTTATGTCATTTGATAATACTTTCTGAGGTTTTTGTAAAGAAAGCTTTTTGAAAACATGATTAATTTTTACTCTGCTTGTATGTGGATAATTCTTACTAAGATTTCTGGAGTTGAGAAAATAGCCATATGAGTTAGTTGCAAAAGAATTCCCTGAAACCCTTGCAATCTATTAAATTCACATATACTTGTGGAAATTCAGTCACATCAGTTGTGATGGACACTGATGCCATGCATGAAGGTAGCATGATGAGTTACCTTGGGTAGGGTACCTAAAATAAATTACTCTTTTCTTTGCTTCAGAAGAAAGTAGACCAAATTGTTGTTAATTATAAGGGGATGTGTGTGTGTGTGTGTGTGTGTGTACATTTGTGTTTGTGTTTACACATGCATATATCTCATATAAGATCTTGATTTGCCCAAAATTTGTATTGAAATTGGACTATTCATATACGATTAGGCAAATCTTGGACTGCCTAAAGCCATTGTTAAAAAACTGATAAATTCCATTGCAGAAATGAGGGTTTGTGAAAGCACAAAAGTTGATCATTTTAAGAATTGAAAATTTTTTTGGACTGCTTAGGTTATAATAATGTAAATAAATATATCCTACTTTTACATTAAAATCAATGTTAAAAGGGAGCTGTTGCTGTTTTTCCTGGAGTAAGAGAAGAGTTTGCCCCAAATAAACTAATAAGACTGGAATTGACTGTTTAATTTAGAATCAGAACTGTCCACATTTGAGGATTTGGTTATAGTGGGAATTTTTTGTGTATTACCATTTCTCCACCAAAAGAAAGAAGGAAAAAGAAACCTCTCACTATCCATGAATAACAAAGAACAGTTAGTAGATTCATTTACTTAGGGTCTTATTTTCACCTGCATTATCAAAATTAATCCCTTCTTTTAGATGTGATGTTTTGTCTTCTTCATACCACCAATAGTTTTTTTAATAGTGTTTTTTTTCCAGTTACATGTATTGACAATTCTTAACATTCATGTTTAGAAGTTTTGAGTTCCCAATTTCTCCCGTTTCCTTTTCCTCCTCCCTGAAGTGGTAAGCAATTTGATATGGGTTATATATCATGCCACTAATAATTATTAATAAATAAAGATGTATTTGGATTTCATAAATAACGTTTTCATTTCACATGTATTTCATTTCATACGTAAGATCAAGGCTCATTCTGTTCTGCCCTATACTGGGATCTGTAATACAAGACCAGGAAGTCTATTAAACCATCAAATCATCATTGTTTCTAATAAAATTGTTACCTAAAATCTGTTCTATACAGCATCAAATATTTGTGGTACAAGAGGGGTGAATTTATTGCTGTCTTTTAAGAGTTTGCCATGATATTATTAAATCATGTCTTCATCTAAATATTATGTTATGATAGGCTACAATTTTTAAGGCACAGAACGTTCTCCAGAATTAGATATTTTAAGAACCGAAAATTGTAGATGAGTTATTTTTTTCCCCTCATTTCCTTACTGCCTCTTCTTTTAAGACTTTAACCGTGCTAAGTTTTAAAAATAAATTGTCTAGCCTATGAAATAAGGACATTCATAAAGTACGTTTTGTCCTTTTCTCCCCTCTAAAACAGGAAACATTCAGAATTATCTGAATTGAATGTAAAAGTCCTAGAAGCCTTGGAACTATACAACAAATTAGTGAATGAAGCACCTGTGTATTCAGTCTATTCAAAGCTCCATGCTCCAGCGCATTACCCACCTGCATTATCTGGTGTCCCAGTGCAAGTGAGTATCCTATGGGAGGGGGTCACTTATGTATCTGTTGTGGTATTTTGTTTTGGTTCTAGTCTGTAAATAAAGAACAAAATAAACAATAATAAACATTCAACTTGTTTACATAATGTGGAGTAAAAAAAATAAGTTCTGTGACTATAAGAAATGAGGCTGATTTTACCAGCCATATAAAATAATTAACCCCTTTTTACAGTCTTTTCCAACAAATAAGTTTAGTAATTACATTCAAAGTGAGCTTGGATGGACAAAGTACACATGTTGGTTTTTTGTTTTTTTTTTAAATTATTTTTAAGTTCCAAGTTGTCTGTCTCCTTCTCCACCCCACACTAGGGAAGGCTACCATTTGACACAGACATAGAAATTTGTACGACTATTCTTTCACAGGTCCTTTGAAGTTTATTTGAATATTTAGCTCATATTAACTTAGACATTCACAATTATTCTTTGAATAATATTGCTGTTAAGTGTATCCAACAATTTCCTTGATTCTCATTTTACTCTTCATAGTTTCATGTAAGTCTTTCTAAAATCAACCTGCTCATCATTTTTTACAGTGCAGTGCTTTTCCATTACAATCATATACCACAATTAGTTTAGCTATTCCCTAAATGATGGACCTCCCCTTAATTTCCAGTTCTTTGTCATCACAGAGAGAGTTGCTATAAATATTTTAGAACATATAGGTTACATTTTATTTTACCAAAACAAAAATAAAAGTCTCCTTCAGACACTAAGGAGAAAAGGTAGAGTGTGGGTACATAACTTAGGTGTGTTTTACATGACTATTAATTGTGTAGTGACAAAAGAATAGTTACCATGGGAACTGCCACATCATAGAAGATGTACTTAACCAATATGTCATGCCCTAAATTTTTGAAAATGATGAAAGATTTATTATATTTATAGGTGGAAAAGAGTTCTGGGTGCAAAAGATAGCTGGAGTTTATTTGGTATCATAATTCTCTTTCAAAGATGATGCTTGCTGCTTTTAGAAAAATGGAACAAAACAGAGTTGTCTACACTGTTGTTGGATAAAACTATATCATTTTTGTAACCATCAGTCCCTGAAAAGAAATATTTTCAGTCTCCTATCTAGCTTTGTGTTCAGCTTATAGTACTGGTTTTGTTTCCAGACTTTTCCAAGCACAAATCATTTTTTTAAAGACAACCTTCTATGAGTTTGATTTGCCACATTACCCTGTAAAAGTTACTGCAAAAGAATATAGAGATGCTCAAAGGGCCCTGTTATTTGATTACTTTCACCTGTGTATTCTGATTTTTAAAATACATACCTACATGTTTATTTCTGTATGAAAAGCAGTTGAGGTAACACTGTGTTATTAGGGTGTGTATGTATGTGTATATATACACACACATACAAACATAAACACATACATACACATGCACACTATATGGAGATATAATTTCAGCTTGCTCTTGAAGGGTTGTTGAATGATTGCTGTGGAAATGATGTAGTTGCACTTAAAGATTCTCGTTTGGTATAAAAATGTAATTTGAATCAACATTAATTTTAAAAGTTAATGATATTTTGCAGAGGTGCAGTCTGTTGTAGGAAGAATAGGCTAACTTAGGAAAAGGACCCATTTGTACAAAGATATTTAGAGCAGCTCTTTGTGGTGGCAAAGAACTGGAAATTGAGGGGCTGCCATCAATTGGGGAGTGACTGAACAAGTGGTGGTATATGAATGTAATGGAATACTGTTGTGCTATAAAAAAAATAATGAGCAGGCTGATTTAAAAGACTTAACGTGAACTAATGCTGAGTGAAATGAGTAGAACCAGGAGATCGTTGTACACGATAACAACAATATTATGTGCTGGACGACTGTGAATGACTTAGCTATTTTCAGCTATACAATGATCCAATATGATCCCAAAGGACTCATGATGGAAAGTGCTATCTAGCTACAGAAAAAGAACTGATTGACTCCTTTTTTACTTTTTTGGTTTGAGTATTCTTCCATAAAATAACTAATACATTTTACATGATTGCCCTTGTATAACCTACATCAGATTGCTTACCATTTCAGTGAGGGAGGAGTATAGGAAGGAAGGAAGAGAATTTAGAACTCAGAAATTAAAAAAAAAAGTTAAAGATTGTTTTTGCGTGTACTTGGGAAACAATAAAATATTTTAAAAATAGGCAATTTTATAATTGAAGGGAAGGAGAGTAGTACTTATTATTTGCTATTTATTAAGCACAGATACATATGCTGAATGCTTTATGCAACAGATAATCTCTTCCATCGAGTTTTTTCCTTTGAAATTGGATTAACCAAAAAAACCAAAACCCAGAACAATTGTTTAGCCAAAATGCTTTTTAGCTTAATTATTGCCAATTTTAATAAAAGTTAGAAACCTTTAACTTCAACTGTTCAAGCTGGTTGCTTTCATTTTAGATTGGGTGTCTAGTTAGAAGAAAAGAAGGAAAAGATTGGAGAGAAACCATCTATATCGATCTTCTCCCTATCTGTAACTCATACCATTACTTTGTTAGCTTCTCCTTTGGAAGGCAGGTGCTGTGTGGGTCACAGCAGAGGCATTCGGTTGTAGTGGCATGAAGACTGAAAACAAGTGATGGTCCTTCTTTCTCTTTGGGGGAGTGCACAGTTTTGTGTGGCTTGTCAGCAAGTCTTTTTTCTAATAAGAGGCAGGTTGGGTGGACTCCAGCAGAAAATACCTTCCAGCCCTCCATTTACAAAAAAAAATCAACAATAAAACTAGGCATAGGCTTGGCACTAGGACTTGGAAGCTCCCCATTGAGGGAGCCTACAAAATCAAACACCACATACTTCTGAGTAGGTAGGTTGATAGAAGAGACTTAACTACCTACACTACTCCACTCTTTCTGTTTCATTGATGTTCTTTTGGTTTAAATCACAATCCCAGAAGCCATTGAAAGAAGTTTTTTGTTTGGTTAATAGACATATCCTGGCCAACACCATGGTGGAAACTACATGGTTCAGGGCATTCATCAAGTCACCATTCCCCAAGGATATAGTGTGGGACCAGAGCATATTGGCCCTCTGAGATCTCTGCCTCCAAATATAAATTCCTCAGTAACAACACAGCCTGCTCCCACTCCATATTTAAGGTAAGTTTTTGACAAGATTAGTATTTTTCTCAAATAGATGAATTTCTAAGACTGTCAGAATTAAACTTTGCAGCTCCCCTCCCCCTTTATAGTACAGTCCAATTGTTCATGGTTTTTGTTTTGTTTTTAGCTTTTTATACAGTAATCACGGGTTTGTGTTCGCTTTGTGAGCTGGTTCCCCTTGGTCATTATAGTTTACAGTCCTGGAACAGAACAAAATGCAATGTCCCTGTGAACATCCGGACTGAGACCATGTCCTCTTCTTCAGCACTATTCTTTAACCATCCTAAGTAATCAAGTATGGCATCTGTAATGACTGGTTATTAGGAGCCAAAGAATCAAAAAGTAGTTAAACCATCTTTTCTTCTATTTCAATTGAAATTTGTTCTTTTTTTTTTAGGCAAAATTTTGGGTAGATAAATTTTCCTTCCATGTACAGTACCCTAAAAATCAATAATGCCTTAAATTAGAGAATTGTGTAAACTATTACCAAAATGTTAATTGTGTTGTCATTTGTGCAGATTATCTTGTAATTCTTTCCCTTAAGTTCTATAATACTACGTCCTCTGATTATTTGAAATTAATTTTTGGTGTTACTTTAAATAATACAATGCCTGTTTGGGATTGAGTCTAAGATGAACTTTCATAATATTGGGCATCACTGGAAACCTTCTGAAATGCATAAATTGAAGTACAACCAGTAATACAGAAAACCTATTTTGGTTTTAGAATTTTTCATTTATCATGAGCATTCCTCAAGTCAGCACATCCAGTCATAATCTTTCTACTGAGCTACAGTCCCAGCAATGGCCCCCTGAACATCTCCCCTGGGACATCCCATAGGATCTAAAAGTCAGCAAGTATAAATTGGAACTTAGTATGTTTTCTGCCAAACCCATCCTTCTTCCGCACTTCCCTGTTTGCTTTGGGAGGACTATTACACACTAATCATCTAATAGTAGAATTAATCTTCAGCTCTTTGTTATCCAGTAGTTTTCTTATGGAGTCAGTTGACAAATCTCATTAACATCTGCTGCATTCATACCCCATCTCAACTCAAACACACAGTCTCTACCCTACCACAATAACATTTTAATTGACTTCTCTACTTCCAGTCTTTCACCTTTGCAATCTGTCTATTTACACATAGCTCCCCCATTAAAATAACCCAAACACAGATCTGATATCATTCCTCCAACCATCCCCAATTCAGAAAGCTACATTGACTCCCAGTTGCTTCTAAAATTAAACAAAAAAATCAGCTTGGCCTTTAAAGGCCTCCACAATCTGACTCCTGTTTACCTTTCTTGTCTTACTTCATGCTATCTATTGTGGTCAGACTGGCCTTTTAGCCAGTGGTACCCAGTGTTCTTTCCTACTTTTTTGCCTTTACATGTGGGTTACTATGCACCGCTAGATTCCCTAACATCTTTTAAAGCACAGCTAAGGTATCATCTTCTTCATAACACCATTATTGATTTCCCTTTCTCTCCCCGCCCCCCCCCTCCCGCCATGTTAACACTCTCTCCTTCTGGGGAGAAATACTTTGTATTTACTGAAGTATATATTGTATTTACTTTGTATTTGTATTTACAGAAGTATATATTATATCCTCCTTCATATGTCCCGTCCCTAGGAGAACATAAGCTACATGAGGACAGGGACATTTTGTCTTTGTCTCCTTAGACACTTGTACAGTGCCTTGCTCGTAAAAGGCCCCTAATAACTGCCTTTGTTGAAGTGAATTGTAAAATTGATTTAATATATTGAACAATTACTGTATCCACAGTATTGTACTAGTTGCTGTTGGGATAGCAAGGTTGTGTCACATACTAGTCTCTGGCCACAGTTTATATTTGGGAGATTAGACCCGTACTTGTAACTATAATAATGTAACATAAGTTGTGGTAAGTGTTGCTCAACTGGTACTGAAAAAAAGTGCTCTAATAGGTCAGAAGGAGAGATTACTTCCATCTTGAGTTGGGTGGGGGAGAAGTATTCTTAGAGGACAAAATGTGGAGTAATGGAAAGACCATAAAACTATACAAAATCAAAGTCCTTGGGGCTAATGCTGGCTCTGCCTTTTACTAGTTGTGGACTTGGGCAAGCCACATTACAGTTTTGGAGCTCACATCCATCTATGACCTGACAAGAGTTGGACTAGATCTCTAAAGTCCTAGTTCTTAACAGGTGTGGTTCTATGAAATATGAAGACCATATTCTAGTTTTAGGAGTGATTTTTTTTTTTTAAATCAGATTTCTTTTTTGTATCGCTGTATGATGTAGTCTCCTGGTCATGGCCATCCTTAGAAGATTGTGAACCTTAGTCCTGTCTTAAGTAGTTTGGTGCTGGGAACAAGTGTTAAAACCTTTGTCTAGCACAGAAAACATTTATATGCCAGAGAAATAGAGATAAAATAGGTATGGAGGAGGCTCTTTATGAGCTGATTGTATTTAAGATCTTAAGGCCTTTTTTTTTTTTTTTTAAAGCCACTTTCTCCTCCTGAGACCAAAATCAGAGCCAGGAGAATGATACTCTAGTTGCATGGCTTGGCTTTCTAAGTTATTAAGATCATTGGAGGAAAAAAATTACATATCTTTTGTCTTTTCCTAATTCCTTATTTTCCTTTTGCATATTAAAATTTGTGTTTTTAGTAACTGGCATCCAGAATAAGAAATCCATTGTTCTCATAAAGGAATAATTAACTTTTAGAACAAAATGCTTGTTGAGTTTTGAAAGCTAAATCATTGAAAAGTAACAATGAGTGCTTAAATTAGAAGAAACTTCAGAGGTTATTGGAAAGCATCTACCTGGTAGTCCATCCCCTCATTATAGTTGTGAAAATTGAGGTCTTGAAAAGGGAAGTGATTTGTCCAAGCCCCACAGCTTTTGTATATCTGAACTGGCAGTGAAAGCCAGGTCTCCTGACACCATCCAATGCTCTGTTTCTATACCATACTGCAAAATAATAGACTATTTTGTTAAAATGATCTTTCTGCCTGGAATTTTGTATAAGAAAACAACTTGGTCTTAGTGAAATAGTTAATTGTTTTTTTCCTGCTTTGTTTTCAGTACTGGAGTAGATACAGTTTCCAATCCCAGATATATGAACCAGAACTCTACCCTTCAATCAGCTACTCTTCCAGCTTCTTACACACAGCAGATGGGAATGTCTGTGGATATGTCGTCTTATCAGAACACTACATCCAGTTTGCCTCAAGTAGCAGGCTTGCCTGTGACAGTTCCAGCTCATTCAGTTGCACAACAGCAAACAAATTATCAGCAACCTCTCCTTTAAAAAACAGATCAGGCATAGTCTTGAAAACATTCATAAGTATGTTGCTCAACCCTTGTGATTTGAGTCATCTAAGAATGATATAAAAATACAACCATTTTTTCTCTCAACTCAGAAGGACCATGAGTAAAGCACAAAAATCTCAGTTACCTCCCGGTTACCCCCTGACATGAAGCAATTTTTGAAGTACTGGTTATGTTAGACTGTTTTTTCAGAGGTGGCTTAAAGATAATTTGAGTTAATTTACTCTAGCTTAAAGAGTTTCACATAGATTTTCTTAACAAGTACTGAGTAGTCTCTTGAACGTTAGCCAGTTTTTTTCCCCTAGCATTGTCAGTCTGACTTGCTTAAAAAAAATGCTTTCTTTTCAAAATGTACTTGGGAGGGCACTTTCATCTATTTAAATAATATTTTGTTTGAGTGTTGTGGTTTAGCATTTTCCACATTCTTATTCCAAAATTTGAACGTCTTTTCATTGAAAGCATCCACCTTAGCTACTTGGCAGTTTTGTTTGTGCTACTGTAAATTTGGCTTTGACTGTACTAGTAACATCATTGTCTGTTGAAGCAAACATGAATTGGGAGATGAAAATTGTTTTACAGTATGAGGACCATTGTAAATAGAAAAATGTGAAAGGAACACTCAATTCTGAAGAACAGTCCTACCAACAGTAGGTTAAAGAGTACCCCTAAATCTTGTTTCTGTTTGCTAAGGAAAAGCATTTAATTTCCTTCTGGGTCCATGGAGTGGAGAATTGTCATAATGGCTTTTTTTGGCCAATAAAGCCATTCCCTACTGAAGACCTGACCTAATTTTATGCCCTCTCTGCCGTATGGATTTCTCTTGCATGTTAAGTGTCCGTAATTCCTTAAAAGGATCTTGACATGGATTAGAAACTTCTTATGGAAGAGAAAAATCAGGCTCCCTGATAACTATCTTAGTTATCATTTGAAGTGTTGTATGTTAAGCATGGCATGTGCCCTCTGTTTAATGTGTTTTAACCTTTCAAAATGTGGTTTAAGCATCGTTATGTCACTTGTGTCACCCCATTAAAATATTGGATGTTACTTTTAATTCATCATTCTGAGCACATGGAGTGATAGCATGCAATGGATTAACAAATAAACTACCAAGACAGTTTTCTGGAAACCTAAATTTTAGGTGGTTTTATAGTGTTCATAGTTCCTATAGACTGCAGGAGTTGGGTAATAATATTTCAAGAATGTGAGGGTTTTTGTCCCTTCTGAAAATTTGCACACTACTTTCTCATTTAACAGCTTCTTCACATGACACAAAATAGAAAATAACCATAAATATGATTATGAATAACTGATGTTTACACTGGGGAAAAATAATGGTCATAACTTTAGTAATAAGAATAGTTATATGCATGGAAACAAGATTTCTATATGTGATTTTTACATACATAATCCTTTCTACCAAAAATTACTTGGTGGTAATTCACCAAACTTCTTTGTTGTTGTTTATCTAGTTAAAGGAATTATTTAGTAATGTGCTCCTTTTTCAAAGTGACTATATCCTGGAACAAAAGAGATCAATACTTGGTTTACATTCAGAGGGAAACAAAAAAGGCAAATTAGTATTTGAAAGCCTACTCCAAATCATTGTCTTATTTTAGGTACACATAACTGGAAAGAAATGTTCAGTGTTTGTTGCCCCATATTCTGACTTTCATTCCTTATTTTCTGTCCATGTGAAGTTAAATATATGTGTGTACCTACACACACGTATCCTAAAATGGCACCTTAACTTTTTGTTAACATTTTTTCTGTTTAAAAAAATAAACAGTTTATTTGAAAAGCTGCTGTTCTTAATAGTTACTATTTGAAAACATGGAAGAACTTAAACTTTTTCCAAACAATATTTAATAAAAGTTATTTTAGTGTTTATGTGTAAGTTCTTCATGTATGATTGTGATTTGGAATATCTGAATAAAGTTTAATCGAATATAGTCTTTGAGCCAGTATAGATACTACCCTATCCATTAAATTTGGATCATTCAAGTAAGAATTAAACTAATGCAGTTTTGGACTAATTTAGTTCTTTATAACATGTGAAATGTATATAAATATTGTATATGGGCATTTGTCTGTGGGATTTTATACATGTGCAGATGTATTTACTTCCTCTTAAATTAAAAATAACAATTTTATATTTGGCATACCATTTCCTTTCTTATAATGTGTATTGTGTAAATCCACTTATCCAGTTTGTAGATAGTGTAAAAAAAGTTATTATATCTGTCTTTACATGCTTTTTTGGTGTTTATAGGCATTATAGGGACTTTTCCCCTTCACGATCTTATGTATTGTATTTATTTTAAGTCCTGTTCATAATTAAGTGTTTGCTGCCAAAGGAATTGTCTAACTTAAGATTTCTACATTAAGTACATACCTACTGTTTTATATCAGGAGTAAATAAATCGCTTCTGCTTTTTCATATGCAACCTTGTTACATTAGAAAGAATTCCTGAAACTTTATAATAAAATTAATTTTATTAATGTATATAATTTGTTCCTGGTGTTAAAATAACTAAAACTGGGTATGTGTTCTTCCATTTTGGATAATTTGAAACCTGAAAATTTTAACTTGACAGTTTATACAATTACCTAAACATTTGTGACATTCAGTTTTTAACTTCAAGTAATATTTGTAAGTCAATTTGTACTATTTGGCTACTTGTATTATACATATTCTAGGTAGAAATTCTAGTACTGAGATTTTTTTAAGGCCACTTAATTAGAAAACTATCATTTAAAAGGTATGGACTTTTTTTTTTTTTCTGTTTCTTAGTGTTGCTTATTAAGGGACACAAATTTGAAATGCTCCAGACAACCAGGGGAGTAATTCTTAACAATGTCTTTTTGGTGGAAAAGCTTATTTTTACAAATAATAAGACTAATCTGCCATCGTTTGCTTTTGACAGAAGGGCTGTTTCCTGATATTTCTTTGCACTAATACATTAGTAGTGTGTAATGGGATGAGGGCGGTGGAGGGGGTTCTGTATTATTTTATTAACTAAAAGTATATTTTCCCCCTGTTTGGGAAGTGAAGCAAAAGAAAAACATGGTTTATATGAATTTAGGTAAGCTCAAATTTGAATCTGAAAATTATCAAGGTTGAAGATTTAGAAAAAGAAAGGTTGATATTGCTCGCATTTTATAGCATCTATTTAGAGGACCCTTGGTTCTAGGTACCTCCGCACCATTTGTTTCTTTTTTTAACATACCAAGAGGTTTTCATTTTTTTTTTTAGGTTTTTTATTTTAGTTATAGGAAACAACCTATCCTGTTATTTTTGCTAACAGGAAAAAGACAACATTCAATTCAGCATTCATTTGCTGTTAATTATTAAACAGATAATGGACACTGAAGTAGAAAATGAAATATCCCTGTCTTTAAAGAGCTTAATTCTACTCAAGGAGAACAGCATATACAGGAGAAGTACATGCAAAATATTCACTGTACCATTTAACTGTCCCTAATGACATATAATTTACCTTAAAAAAGTACGACCACTTCAGAGTTAATAAGCAGAAATATATCAGGGCTATTTTGACCTTTACCACAAAGAGTATATTTAGTGATGAGAATTATTTAAACAGTGGAAAAAGATGGTAAGTTATAAAATTTCTGATAAAATAAATCCCTTTTAAAAGTAATGTTTTGAAGTGAACTAATTTCCTTATTACTAGCATTTTGTTAATTGTGCATAACTACTCATACTCTCTTCAGCAACTCTTCCAAGTCAGTAGTCTTGGCCAAATGATGTAACTTGTCTGAGCAATCCATTTTCTTCTCTGTATAGGTATTAATAAAACTTTCCCTGTCAATGATGAGGATCAACTAAGATAATGACTATAAAAGCACTTAAGGAAAAACAAAAACAACCAGTGACTGTCCATTAATTTTAGTGTGCTAACAACAACCAATAATTACGTGGCATTTTAAATTTTGTGGAGTGCTTTATAATACAATATGTCTGTGTTTTCGCAAACACAGGGTAGATATTCTTAATCCCATTTTATAGTTGAGGAAACAGCAATTTATCCAAGATCACAGAGACTGAGATGGGATTCAAATGCACTCTGCCATGGGACATAGTAACACAGAACGTTAGAGCTTGGAGGGACTTGAGACATCAAATGGTACAGCATCCTCATTTCTTACGGGATCTGAGAGGTTGGACAAAACACAATTAGGAGTCGGAGGACCTAAGTTTGGATCCTTATCACCTGTAACCTAGATGATTTACATCTATGCTCCGGCGCTGTAACTCTGGAAAGGCAGCATAGAGTAGTGATTAGAAAGTAGTGACTAGACCCTGAAAAAACCTAGACCGAGGTTCAAGTTCTGTTGCAATATACTGACTGTGATGCTGGGCAAGTCACAACCTTTCACTGCTAAAGGGAAGTTCCCTACATCAATGAAATCACAGGTCCAGTCCTGCCCAAAGATCACATTTCAATGACAGTGGTCTTTTCCACTCCACTAGGCTTCTGACTTTTATACTTAGTCTTCTTTCCATGCTACCAAATCCAAATTCCTTAGCTTGGTATTCCAGAATGCCTTGCACTGTCTTTCCCCTACCTGGTCTCCAATCTTGTCTTCTCTTCATCAAACATCTGATCTAGCCGAATTGACTTATTCTTCCTCAAACACAACATTTATTGGACTGTACCTCTGTTTAGTCAGTCCTCTTGCCTCAATTACCTGGTCTAAGTTTAACCTTCAGGGCCCATCTCAAATTCTCCTTCCTCCTGCCATTGCCTCATTGATTCGGATTATAACCTCTGAATGGCATGTTGTACTTATTGTCTGCCTGTCGTTTGCCACTGATCCATATCCTGTCTCCCTAACTAGTCTGTAAGCTCTCTGAGATCGGGGAAGATATCTCATGATACTGTTTGCCCAGGGTCAAGAAAACAGGTACTCAATCAATCAACAAGCATTTAAGTGGCTATTAAGTGCCAGGCACAAGGCTGGGTGATACAAATGTAAAAGATGCAAGTCTTCCTCATAAGGAGCTTCTAATGAGGGAGGCAACAAGTACACATATAAGAATTTACAGAATGAATATAAAGAGAATAAAAGCAAAGTGTTTAAATACAAAGTAATGTAGAAACAAGGTACTAGGAGTTGCGGGGAAGATCAGGAAGACTTCTTTGTAGAAGGTAGTGCTTGAGAGGAGTCTTAAAGGTGCAGAGGGATCCTTTGAGGGGAATCGGAGAAAGGTATTTCAGGCATGGGGAATGGCACCTCTGAAGGCATAGAGATGAGAGGTAGAATGTTGAGTGTCCAGAGAAGTTCAGATCACCTGGGGTGTTGGGGAGGGGAAGAAATGCTCAATAGGGCTGGAAAGGTAGGTGGTTGTCAGGTTGTGCAAGGCTTTAAAAGCTAAATAGAGGAGCTTATATTGGATGCTAAAGGCAATAGGGAGCCATCAGAGTTGACTGAGTAGGAGAGTGACATGGCTAGATTTGTTCTAAAGGAAAGTCACTTGGGTAATTCTAAATTCTATGATCAGTTCAATAAATAGTCACACAATTCAACAAATAGACACAGTGCATACACAAGCAGCTTGGAGTAGTGGATACAGAATCTCATGTGAGGAAGATCCATCTGCCTTTGATACAGTTGTATGACCCTGAGTAAGTCACTTTCAGTACTCAGGCAGCTCTCAAAGAATGTGATAAGTATTGATAGAGTTTTCTTACAAGGAGATTCCCATAAATGAAATCACATTTATACATATTAATCACCATCCACATCCCGAATAATTTGTTACTAAGTTGTGAGTTATGTTATTGTAATGAGGATTTGGTACAAGCTGAGGCATTCACCATGACTTTGTTACACTATATTGATGAAATTGTAGGTCATTAAATTACATTATAATAAGTAATCCCACTGTAATGCAAAGGGAAAATATACTTTTTTTTAAAGGAGCCTGGAGCCTTACTTTCTAGTTATGGATCTCCCACTAACTAGCTGTGTAACTTTGATAAATCAATAAACTTCTGTAGGCCTTAATCTCATCTGTAACATGAGATGTATGCCCCATTCCTAGGTGTTTAGGTGGATAGATTACCAGGCCTGAGGTCAGGAAGACTCATCTTCCTGAATTCAAATCTGACCTCAGGCATTTACTAGCTGTTTAATCCTGGGCAAGTCACTTAACCCTGTTTGCCTCAGTTTCTTCATCTATAAAATGAAGAGAAGGAAATGGCAAAGCACTCCAGAATCTGCCACTAAAACCCCAAATGGGGTCATGAGCTGGTGATGACTGAAAGGACTGAATAACAAGAAGTTCTCTCCTCCCTCTGATACCCTGTGGCTCTGACTATTCAGGTAGACTAGGGTAGCAGGAAGATATAGGAATGGACAGACAGATAATATGTGTAATTTGATCTATCAATATAGCTACAAAATTGTTAAAAAAAATAAAATGAAACAGTAATTCCATCAAGAAATCCCAGATGGCAAGGTGAACAGTGAGAACAAAGAGGGAGTGGGTTAGTGATTTGAGCTACTATGTCTGCTTTAATGGATTTCCTATGTAATATTTATAGATTTGCAAGTCTATGAGAAAACAGAGCACTCAAAAAAATGTCTGGCTTCATGTTACTTCTTTTTCTCTCCTCTAAGGATCCCTAGTTTATCTCCTTTCTTCCCACAGTTGCTAAGCATGTCGCCGCCTCCAATGCTTTTAATTTTAAGTAAAACACAATTCTTTGGGGACTAATTCAAGAATTAGACACTTAAAGGTTGCATATGCATTTTAGATAATTCTACACATTAGAAAATGGCCATCCTTGCATATAGTACACAAAGACATGTGGCCAAGGGTTGCTTTAGCTGGTTGAACATGACCTTCAAAACTCCTAGGACAACATGGTCTCATGCAGGGTTGGCTTCCCCATACAGGTTTAGGCTGGCAGCTTGTTCCATTGTTGCTTACTATGCTGAGTGACTTTTGGCTAACAAGCCAGGCTTGCCAAAACAAAACAAATCAGTCAGACAAAAAAAAAAAATACACAAAAATTCATGCATCAGCAGAAAAGACTGAGGAGTGAAATCAGAGAAATCTTTTCCTCTTGCCTTTTTATACTTTCCGTATAGCAGACCACACACACACACACACACACACACACACACACACACCCCCCTTAGCGCTCTCAGCTGTGTGCTACACTGCACCAGTCTCCCATCTCTAAGTCCCTGATTCATGAACTATGCCTCCTTTGTCTCTCATGTAAAATTGTGCAGTATTTTTATCGCCCTCCCCCCCACTCCATCTTCTGGAAAGCTCGGTTGTGCGGGTGGAGATAGGGGGAGTCTGAACCTTTTTTTTTTTTTCTCTAGGATCAGGCAGCAAAATCCGCGATGAAACTCCCTTCCCCTTTCCCTCTTCCTCTTCCCAACACATGGCGCCTCGAGTTTGTGCCACTTTCACCAGCGCCCAAAAGTGATTCTGTAGCTTTAAGGTGCTGCTCGTGCAAAAGTACCACCGGAGGCGGGAGCCACAGCCCCGCGGGCAGGCGGGCAGGCTGGCAGCAGTGCTTGCTCTGGCTGCCGCCGCCGCTGCGCCCGGGGAGTCACTGCCCTCCTCTTCAGTTCTGCCCCTGCCAAGCCCTGGCCCGAGGGAGCAGCGGCGGCCAGGCCATGCAGCTTTAAACCATGTCTCAGCTCTCGTCGTCGTCGTCCTCCTCCTACACCCAGAGCGGGACTGCAGACGGGCGGCTGTCCCCCGGCTCGCAGGTACCTCCTCCTTCGCAAGCTTTCGGAACCACCTCCATCTGCTCTTGGCATACAGTACCTCAGCCCTGCGAAGCAGCAGCAGCAGCGGCAGCCTCCGCTCCCTGCCTCCTCCCCCTTTTCTCTTTCTCCTCCCTCTCTTCTCCCCTCCCTCCTTCCCTCCTCCTCCTCCTTTTCCTTCTCTCAGTCTCTCGCTCCAGCTAGAGGAGCCGGCTGGCCTCCCCCTGTCCGATGCTGGGAGCTCCTGAACCAGCTCCTTGGAATCTTTGTTAATGGATGTGGTGGGTGTTTGTGGTCCCTTTCTGTGTGTGCGTGTGTTTGCGTGTGTGTGTGTGTGTGTGTGTGTGTGTGTGTGTGTGTGTGTGTGTGTGTGTGTGTGTGTCTTGGGGGATCCTTGGGCTCCGGGCTTGGCACCCGGAGCTGCCTGGGGCTGGTGCGGGTTGGATGAATGAATGGTCAGCCCTCTCACTCCTTGGCCGTGACCCTGCCGCTTTGGCCGCAGGTCCCTTTCCTAACCCAAGCCCTCACCCTCGTTTCTCTTACCTTGTCGAGTTCAGGTGGCCAGAGGCACCACGACCCGGAGGAGCAGGTTGAAACGATCCGATGGCAGTACCACTTCGACCAGTTTCATCCTTAGACAGGTAGGAAAGAAGCGGGAAGGAGGAAGAGGAGGAGGAGAGGAGAGGGAACCAGGAGGAAGAGAAAGAGGAGGGAGAGAGAAGGGGAGAAAGCGGGAGCGGTGCTCCCGGCCGGCAGTCGGGGCTCTCCAAACGGGGCGGGGGCGGGCTCCAAAGTGGAAGCCTCGCGGCCGCCTCCACGTGTAGGAAGGTGGCTGTCGGTCCTTCCCGCCCCCCCCCAGGCAGACAACACAAACACGCCCGCCTGGGGCTGGAGCTATTTGGTTCCTTCTGGATTTGCTTTTGGAACTTCTCTTTTCCTTCTGCGATTCGCAGTGTCTCCCCCTCCTCACTCTTCTCCCCAGTCCAGTTCTTGTATCTTACGGTTTCAGGGGAGAATGTTTCTAATTCGGGAAGTACATTTAGTCCACACCAGAGTTAGTTTTGTGTGTCGAAAGAGAAAGAGTTCAAAGGCTCAGGAAAGAAGGCAACAGAACTGGAAGAGTTTGTCTTCTTCTCTTGGGTTTGGAAAAGCATCTTCGGAGGATGTGGCCTCTCTTGTCATTCAGAAAACAGTTGTGGACAGGGACCTCTTCTGATTTGGGTCATAGACAGTCATCTGGGATGCTGAGGGGTGTCTTTCATTTAGACCACTCAACCTGGGTCATGAGGGAGAACCGGAGAAGCTAATTTTCCCGAAAGTTTGTTCTCAGTTTAGGAAAGATTCTTTGCTTCCTTTTACTTGAAAAAAGGTTTTCAAATCTGGATAAAAATTGTGGTAGGAGAAATCCAATGGACAGTTATTTTATTGATTAGAGTTTCTATTAGTTAGTACCTCTTGTCTTTTGGAATTGGAGTATGGACTGTGTTTATGATATTTGTTATTGCCAGGGAAAATTAATGTTTAGAGTTTTTACTTTGGAGAACTGTCGCTGGGTTCATTTTTATTATAAATATGTGGCAAATGAAACATTCCAGGAATGCCACATTTTTGAAGAGACCATGTAAAGGTGAGTCACCTTGACTCCAGTGTAGCAGCTTTCATGATGTGTGTTCTGGGGTTACTGCAGGGATCTGGTCATCAGCACTAGGAGGCTCTTTATACGTTGCTCTGCTGTGGATTGCTGACATGACCTTGGGAAGTTACATTTCCCCTTGGTCACTCAGTTTCTTGTGTGATGTGTTTCTAACTTATGATTGTCAGTCAATTTCATTTTTTAAAGTTAGTCTCAAGTTGAAGGTGGCTGATCAACACTGCATACATATGATATTAAAAAAATCAAATGGAGACTTTATCCTAAAAGTGATGTTTGAGGTTTATTTACAGATTACTTAAGTGTAATGTATCAGCTTTCTCAGAAACTGAGGTTTTATCATTCCACCATTCTTTAGCATTTAGATGTGCATTATGAGTCCCCAGCAGGTAAAGACATTTTGGATTCACTTAGATATTTTCTCATTTTCATCATTTATTTATAAAACACATAAATGTTCATCTTTGAAAAGAATTTGAGCATTGGAAATATTTTGGTGCTTTCTGGTATTATTTTGCAGATGCCTATTTTTAGAAGTTTTATTGATGCAAACTGTTGGAAGCCCTAATTATACACCAGTGATATCTCTTTCATATTACCATGGCATTCCATGAGCAATTTGACTCAAACTTTCCTTTTTATCTATATCTCAACTTCTCTCACCCATTATTCTTCTATTGCAAGCTGCTTTTTATAGCACAAAGATCAATATTCTTTCTCTGCTTCTGGTTTTCTCCCTCAAGTTTATTTTAAAAATACAAACAAACCCAAACTGCTGCTTATCAAATGATTTTTCAGGCTAATTTCATCCGATATACATTTTATATTTCTGTCAAAGATATTTCAGATATCTTTCTGGAAAAAGACTTTGTTGGTTTAGTAAAATGGACTCTTTAAATCTAGAAGATATTTGTGTTAGCTTGAAAAACCAAGAAAAAAATAGAAAACTTGATTCACAAAAGAGATTATTTATACATTCTTCTTATTTATTTTCTGCTCAGCATAGCTATGCCTACCAAAATGGCTACAAGACATAAGCTGAGAAATTTCATATTTCTTCAGAAGAGACCAAAAATTGTGACATGAATTTGCCTTGACCTTATGGAATTAGATTGAGCAGTGGCCCTACCAGATAACAAATATCTTATTAGAAGACCATGTACCAGTTCCTAGAAGACATTAGTCACTTTAGTACATTTGTTGAATGACTGAATTCTTAATATTTGAATTCTTGAAACACTGGGAGTAACGAGATTTTTTTTGTGGAAATTCCATGAACTTTGTGTAATATGCACAGGAAAGACCTTGATAATGTTGAAAACAACACTGCTTCTTCCTCTGCTTTGGGGCTTTTTGGCTTATGAAGTAATTTTCCCCTATAGAACTCAGGTTTGATTAAGACTCTTAGAATCAAAATCTAAAGATTCTATGTAGTCTGTGTTTCCATCTAGAGATCTATTCAATTGTGTCTCCTTTAAGTTCGAGCCAGTTCTTCACTGCTGAGAGAATGGAGTTGGCAGTGAGGAATGGAGAATGACCTTCTGGGAATGAAGTTGAGATGACTTGTTGGGAAGCCCTCATCAAATCTAAAAGTCTCTTTTTTTATGCCTGTTGTAAAAACTAAGTGTATGTGTGTAAATTTGTATATAGCACAGAGGCCTGAAAACATTCACAGAATCAATTAAAGAACTGCATTGACCATCTTTTAGTTTTTGTAGGATCTCTTAAGTGTGTTTTCCCAAATTCCCTAAGGTAATATTGACTTTGTTTCCTGTTTTGTTACAACACTAGGAGTCAATTCTGAGTTATGGAATTTGGAAGTAGTTTTCTTTCAGGGAGAATCTTGCAAGGAATCCAAAGGAAAGCTTCCAAAAGGTTTCTTTTAGCAGATGTCAGGAGGATTAATTTTGTTCAGCCTATGAGAGAGAACCCTGAAAAGGTTCCTTAATGTGGTGATTTTCAACTTTATTTTGATAATCTGAAATCATTAAATTGCAGAAGGATGGATTAAAATTATTTTTGAGAAGGTGGGGTTTTCTAACAAGAAGGTTGTCAGATATTAATACTGGATATCTAGGGAAGACTGTGGAATTTTCCTGGAAATCTTTGAAATAGATTATACAGTTTGACCTAAACACAGAAGAATTAACTTGTTAACTCTTAAGAATTCTTCTAGCATTTTAATTTTGTGATCTAGCTATGACAGGAAGATCATAGGATTTGGACTTGGAAGGGACCTTTGAGGTCATCAAGCTTTACTGCCTTGTTTTAAAGGTGGGGAAAATGTGATCATCATTCAGCAAGAGTTTTTTAAGCACTTACCATGTACCAATCAATCAATTAATAAACATTCATTAAGCTCATACTACATTTCAGGTATTGTGTTAAGTGCTGGGGATACAGACTTTTTTTTTAAGAATCACACATGTGAGAAGATCAATTTGACTGGACCCTTGAATAGGGGAAGAGATAAATGTACAACAAGGTCAGCTGATGAAATTATTGAGTTTTTGTCAGTCCATTCATATTACTATGGGATTACTGGATAGCTAACACTGCTCCCACTCTAAGTGGAAACTATCACATAAAGTTTGTTCCATGACCTAAAAACCCCACAATTTGGAGTGAATGACTTGACTCAAGTTATATAGAAAGTAGTAGAGCCTGGATCTAAACTCAGGTCCTCTCCTTCCAAATTATTGTCTTTTTTTTTTTGAGGTCATGTTATCAAGGGATAAACTTTAATAGTGTCTGATTTTTAAAAATCTATTTTCTCCCTTGCTGTGAGAGGCAAGATAGCTAGTAATTACATAGTAATATGGGTAGGCAAACAAAAACTCAGCAGTAAAATTAGACAGTTTCCTAATTGACTAAGAATTAAACTGGGATTTTATAATGGACCAGTAAACCCAATTCTGAGCACTGATTTCGACCACCTGGAGGCTAGAAGACATTGTGTTCCCTGGGTTCATGAGGGAATCAGATTTGGGGGCTCCTGACCTGGGGAGAGTCATAGACCAAGTTAGGCTAGAAGAAATGCAGTTAATTGAATAGAATACATTAGGAAGTTTCCAGTGCCACCTTATCTGGAGCTAAGGTATTTTTTTAAACTTCTAATTATCTTACACTGGTATAATGCTCCTGAATATGCATGATCTCTTATCCCTTATAAATAAACCTTGGTAAGACCACTCTTGTGATCTGAAGCATGTGATGAACAAGGGTAAGAATAGAAAGGAGTGGATGCCAGCCAGATCCAAGTCCCCATTTGCATTTGCAGATGGGATTGAGTGCAGTGAATATCTGAAATCAAGATGTCAAACATGCTTAGGGGTCAGGAGGCTTTAGGAGATATGCTGCCTTGAAAGTTTAGGCTGTAGTGAAAGATAAGTATCATTGGACTATAAGCTCTTTAAAGGGCAAGGACTGTTTTTTGCCTCTTTATATCCCCAACATTTAGTACTTTGCCTGGCACATAGTAGGTTTAGGCACTTAACCAATATTTATTAAATTCTTTATGATTTCCAGGGGAAAAAAAAGTTGAATTCCCTGAGAAGCTGGCTCAGTTCAGGAAGGTCTAAAGATAATCAATCATATACACTTCGTTTGTTGGGCAGAGCGCAATATAGCATGTGCCCAACTTTGTCAGAACACAATGGTAGTGGGTGAGCCTACCTCTTCTGGTCACTAGAGTTTGATGTCTAGGTAAAATCCTAATATACAATGAAGGTACTGAATCCTTCTGTGCTATAATTTTGATTTAGCATTGTAGACAAGTTTCTCAGATAAAACAAAAGAATCTAATGTATGTGTGTTTATGCATCTCAGAGGAGCTAGAGTTCATCCACAAATTTTGAATCATAATACTAGAGTTGGAAGGAATATAGATCATCTACTTCAAACTCAAATGAGGAAGCTGAATTCTAGAGACATGGAATGATGTACTCAGGATGCCATAATGTGCTCATTCAAGACATAGCCAAGAAAAGGCCCTGGGACTCTTGACCCCTATTGCCCTCACACTACTTAAGTTGTTCTTAAGTAATTACACACGCATATATACACACGCACACTAAGCAAAAGAAAATAGAAAAGAGAGATGGAGCTTATTAAAGTTGGGCCCTGGGAATGTATTAGTTGAGATGGTTGTTCTAGAGGACATGACATTGATTGGGTAATCAAAAGGCTGTACCTCATTCAACCTGTGATTCATTTGGGCAAGTCATTTAGCCTCTCATTTCAGAAGTTCATATATGGATGTATGTATTTTTAAACTTTCTTTGACAGTCACTTAAATATTGTAAATCAGTGGAACATTTTAATGATTCATTTCCATTAGCAGGGCTGGAAGTTTTTACTCCATCTATAAATATAACTTCAATGTGACTTTTGAATTCTCTTCTCCCAGAGTGGTGCAGTCTGGTGAATGAACTTCTAGGAGAGGTTTATGCCAGCTTTCTCTCCAAATTCTCTCCGGCACACCTCTTCCCAAATTGAGCCTTGACAGTGTGAGAAAGCACTCTGTCTCTTTTGGCAAGATATTCTTGCAGTCCTACTATTAGACTTGAATAGAATTAGCAGAAAGTAGGAAACTTATGATTCAGAAACCCAATTCCTGGGCAGGCAGTAATTTTAACCTAACTCTGAGTCTGTTTTCATATCCTTTTGAGTTCAGTAAATCTTTTTGATTTACAGCAGACAATTAAGCAAAAAATCTGACTTCCAGTATTCTAATGTAGAACATTACATCTTTCTCCCACCATCTTAGCTCCCTTCTTGTGGTGTTTGGATATGTAAGACCAATTCTGACACAAGTTTACATCATCTTAGGTAAATTATAAGAAGTAGCTTTGAAAATTAAAAGGTGAAATTACCTTTAGTTTTTCATAGGGCCTTACCTTTAAACAGCTCAAAATACTTTCACCCGTACTTTATGATGTCCATATGTAGCAGAGGACAGACATATCCCATATTCTTGAGAGAGAAAGAAGGCATGGAAAAAGTAAAGGAACCTGTATTGCTAAGATCTTTCAGTGGAACTGATACTTGATTGGTAACCCAGTATTTTGGCCTTGAGTACAAGTAGTTCAGACCCTGCCTTTCTTAAGCTGAGCAGGAAATGAAAATGAAAAGGATCCTCTGGGGGCTTGGCCATTTCCTGGTCCCATGCTAGAATGACAGAGGGGAAACAAAGGATGGATTGTATAGATTTTTCCAACTTTCTTAGACTCTAACTGAAGTCTGGGGAGTATAGGGAATGGAGTCTTTTCTTTCCCTGTCATCATACCTACACAATTTCCTAAGGTTTTGAACATTCTGGGAGATAGTGGGACATTGCCTCCTCCTTGCTAATTAAAGAGAATAGGATACTGTACCGGTATGTGGAGGGCAGTGGTACATTCCCAACTCTCAGTGTAAGAGCAGTGATTTCTTCATCCTTCTTGAATTCCCATTCTCTCCCCCACAATATTCTTCCCAAATGGGAATGTACTAAATTGTTAAATCTAAGTAGGAGCTAGGATACAATCCCCAGTATCTTCCTACACAAACAAAAACTGATTTACTTATCTGGTTGTTGGTTTCTTTGTGGTGATTTTTTTTGCCTGTAAATACCTGGGATAGGGAAACCAGTGAGCCAAGAGGATTCTGCCATAACCTTAGAAATGTAATATAGTCTGTCTTTCAGCTATGAAGTTGAAAGTACAGTAACATTCCACTAATTTGAACTAAGCCCATAATAACTATGGGAAAGGTAAGTCTGAAAGATTGCATTTTTAAGGTTGATGGAAGAAAAAATACTGATTTTTTTTTTTGCTTTCAAGTACTTAGAATGACAAAATGTTTGCAAGTAGTACATCTTGGGGACCTGCTGTAACGCATAGAAAGCATAATCATATTTAGTTACTTCTGTGTCCATAGTATTTCCCCCTAATAGTATTTTGTTTTTTCCAGTTACATGTAAAGATAGTTTTCAACATTCACTTTTATATGACATAGTACTTCTAATATAAGGGAAAAGTTTGTTATAAATGGATTATTTGTGATCACTTGAAATATTTTTAATACCTTTATTTAAACATAGAAAAATCAACTTCAATGTAACCTCTGTTCAAATAACAACAAATTGTGGGTTTTTAGAATATAGATTGATGAGATTTTCTGTGTGAGTGCTTAAAGTGGAAACAATAATTAGGTGTGAGCCATGATAACTGAGTTGTTCAGTACTTTACCTGTAATTGAACCATGATGATGCTTCATGAAACACAGCATTCATTATCTTGTTTTCTTATTCTTGGTTTAATGTCTTGCTCTCTTGGGTGATGGTATTATTTTCTAGGTTTGTAGTTAAATTAACTGTTAAATAGAAAGTAATTTGCAAACAGTTTTGGAAAGAATATGCATTTTTCTCAGATAGTCCAAGCGTAGCAAGAAACAGTAAACTTTAATCTTCTCTATATCGATAATTATGGAAGCTTTTTTTCAACCACTTTCAGAAGTGCTTTTTTAAATACATAAGTGTAAAGGTAATGGAAATGCATAGAGGCTTACAAAGATGAGAGGAAATGCATTTGCTTTGGAGGCCAGAAACTTATATGCAAAATTTTCAAGTCATCAAACAACCCTTTTATTTTGGTAAGATTCGTATACAAGTTTTGATTAAGATAAGTTTAGCAAAAGGCAAAGTGGGTAGGTCAAAATGACTTGGTGGCAAGTGACTAAAACCTAGTGTCATAGCATATAGTGAGTTTCATTTCATTTGTTCAGGAGGTAAGAGACTTGGGTATGAATTTTCCTTTATTAGTTGTTTGGCCTTGGATAAGTCTTTTTCTTTGTATTTGGAGGTCTTCCCTTTCCTATTTGACTGTTGAACTCTTGTTCATCATTTAAAGTACAACTTAAATGATACCAGCTCATTCAGGAAACCTTTTGTAATCTGTCCTTTTACTAAAAAGTTCCCCCTCAAACTTCCTATGGGAAGCATTTTGTTTTGTATTTCTATAATACACCTATAATGTATTCCTGTGTGTTTTTGTTTTATCCACCAATTAGAACATAAACTTTCCAAGGAAAGAGACTGACATCTAAATTTTGTACCATCCCTAATTCCTAACATGGCACTCTATACATAATAAGTTTTTTGAATGTCAAAGGAGCATGGACCTCTGTTTCTTACCTGTAAAATGGGGTTAATAATGCTTTACTTAACTGGTAGACCAGATGATGAACTCTTGAGATCCTTTTCAGATCTAGGATCTGTGATATGTTCTGAAAGAAAAAGTGGAGTAGTGTCAACTTTGGATAGTAGATTAAGTGACAAATAAAAATTGAAGTAAAGTGTGGCTATTTAGCAAAAATGGCTCTGATCTGACTTGACTGGTAACAGTATTAGGTGAGAGGCAAAATTTAGATGACACAGGACCTTGAAACAGCCCATGGAAAGTAGAAACTGAAAAGTGCATAGAAGATGTGCACAGTGCTGAGTGAGGGTTAGGAAGGAGAAGTCATTATTGGAGAGATTAAGAAAGGCTTCAGAATGGAGAAGGTGGCAATGGTGTTGAGATTTCACTGATGAATAGTGGTTTAACAAGTTGGGATAGGAGCAGATCATTCCTGGTATAGGGAACAGCACAACCAAAGGCATGGGGGTACAAAAGTAGTTCAGGCAAATGGGTACAGTAAGTAGTTGAATTTGGCTAAAATGTAGAGTGCATATAAGGGTGGAAGGGAGCAGTATAGAGAATGTTGGAAGATAGGTAGGATTAGTTTATGGAAGGCCTTGTACATAAAGCTAAGAATAGAGAACTTCTGATAAATTCTCAATAGGGAAATAGCCACACCACATCCAAGTAGTTTAGGGGAGCATATGCTTTAAGAGGTTACAGAAAGAAGAGCTAGTAAAGGAGACCAAGGAAGAATGGTGAGAGAGACAGAGTAGAACTGGTGTCTTTGAACCTGAAGGAGAGTGTAGTTAACAATGTCATATTTGGGGAGGCATTGGTGACCTTTGTGGTGGGGATAGAGGACTGATTGTAATGATGGGAGAAATGAAGATATCATGATTAGATTACTTTTTTAATTGACTGGGGAATGGGAGGGATGTGAGATGATAGCTGAATGGAAGTAAAAGGATTGAGGAAAAACTGTTTTAGAATGGAGGAGGAAACATTATGTGGGAGTCAGTGGAGGAGAAATTGAACCTCTAGGAGAGAGGACGGTGATTGGAGAAAGAATCCAGAGGAGGAAGGAAAGCATAGGCTCAAAAGAAGAGATCTCCAGGAACAGAGAGATTTCTTCCTCAGAGGCAAAAAGGAGGAATAGGCAGTGGGGTGATGAAGTAAAGCAGTTTTGAGGAATGGGGGGAGAACTGATGGACATGTCATCTTATCTGTGAAGTAAGAGGCCAGGTCTTCTATTTTAGGTGGGGATATGGTAGGAAACTGGGGTCATGAACTTGAGGAGAGAAAAGGTTTGGAGTAGGCAACTGTGAGGAATGAGAAAGGGAGTTATCAAGAGATATCTATGCATAATTTCCAAGAAACAAATTTCTGTAGTGGGTGAAATGGTAACTCATGAGCCCAGTTATATTTTCCTGTAAAAGTAAAAGAATTGTTTTTCTCATTGATTTCTTTTGGTGTGAAGGGTGAGGAAGGAAAGAATGCAGGAAGGTTGTGCAGATGAAGGTTGTTGAAAGTGACTTTTTCCTAAAGGCAGTCACTTTTTTATGTGGTTGAGGGACCTACTTGGAAGCATTGATTAATTAACTAGCATTTATCAAGCATTTACTAAGGGTCAAGAATTAAACACTGGAGATACAAAGCAAAAGCAAAAACTGACCCCAATTTAAAGGACTTTATATTATAATGAGGAAGGTGTATATAAATAGGTATAAATTAAAGACACACAGAGGAGATAGGTAACTTTAGAGGGGCAGGCACTAACACCTCAAGAACCAGGAACTAGGTACTTTGATTATATTTCTGCCAAAACATTTTATTTCCTTATTATCTGATCTTTCTATATTCAATAGACTTATGTACGATTTATGCAGATTAGAACCAGAAATTAAAACGAACTATAGTAAATGACTAATCTCTGAATGGAATAGAACCCCCCAAATTAACTTAAACTCTCTGAACTTTTTACCCTCACATAGTCTCACATAATGAACCAGCATGAATTGTGACAGAATTGACATATTTAAAAAAAAAACACATTGAAAAATTGACAAAATAAAACACTTTCAAAATCAAAACTACCCAGTATTTCCTTCTATTGGAGTGTCTGGCATATAATATATGTTACATAGTGACTTTCACATAGAAGATCGTGCTGTTAACTTATTTCCATATTGGCGTTGTCCTTTAAGATTTTTTTCCCCATAACTAAACACAACACATAAAGCACTGAAGATATTTAAGCAGAAACTGGATAGCCTTTTGTCAGATACATCGTGGAGGCCATTTCTTTCCAGATATAGGATGAACTGGTTGATCTGAGAGGTCCCTTTTCTGCCCTGAATGTAAATGTCACAGAATTTTACAATCTCCATTGGTCCCATTTTGAATAAATACGTCACTATGATGATCAACTGATGTTTAGGTTGTAGTCTGCCTGTGAAACTAAGCTTTTTTTTCCCCCTGTGAACCAAGTTATCTGACCACCATAGGAACAAAGCCTGTCACCTTGGCCTTATTAGCATCATACTTTTTGTAACTAGCTGAGCCAACTGACCTAGACTGTACGGAGTGAAGTTTATATGACAAGACTTTGATCTTTGGGATTAAAAAATGACAGAGAATATTGTTGCTATTTTTTCCTTAATATTGCACAATGTCAAGAGACCTGAAGGAATACCTTTAGCTCTTTGGTTTCTCCCATGTGGAGGTTTTATGGAAGGAGCAGTGCAAGAGTTGCAAAAAGAATGGGGAGGCATGGATGGATTTGCAAAGTGCACTGTCTGAGGGAGTGCTCACAAAGGGGAGGTCACAGATACATCCAAGATCCTAGTATCATAGATTCAGGGCTAAAAGGGATCTTAGATTCCATCTAGTCCTTTGTTGTTGGGTCATTTCAGTTGTGTCTGACCCTTCATGATCCTATTTAGTGCTTTCTTGGTAAAGATACTGGTGTGGTTTGCCATTCTTTCTCCAGCTCATTTTACAGATGAAGAAACTGAAGCAAACAAGGTTAAGTAACTTGCCCAGGGTCACCCAGATAGTAAGTGTCTGAGGCTGGATTTGAATTCAAGAAGATGAGTCTTCCTGATTCCAAGCCCAGTGGTATATCTGTTGGGCCACCCAGCTGTCTCTAATGTCCCTGGTCCATCTAGTCCGACCTGGTCCATATAATCTGACCTCCTCCTTTTTCCAGGTGAACAAATTGAGGCTTATAGAGGTTAAGTGACTTGCTTAAGGTAGCAGGCCTCAGAAATGATACTTGAACCAGTCTTCTAATTTCAATGTCAGTGTTCTTTCCACTGTACCACAAGAGAAGTAGACTTGCTTTGGACACCTAAAAACCATAAGTCAAAATAATTTATTCACTTGTCATGAAACACCTGGGAGTTTGTAATAATTTGTAAGGGTAGGAGTAGAGAATAATTTATGCCTTGGAGTATCTGATGATATTTCTTCTTTGCGTAGGTCAGTTAAAGAGATATTAGAAGATTTGGTGCTCAAAATAAGTAAAATATTTATGGGAAAATGATATATAAAATTGTATTTTTGTGTGGCAGGTGCTGCTCAACTATATTTGAAAGATTCCCTAGGGGATAAAAATTAATTATCAACACACTGGTGTAGGGAAAAAAGTAGGTCAGCTGAAAACATATGCTTCTAATTTCAGAGAGCTCTAGGAGTAATTCAGTTTGGGGACTAGTTTCATTTTTTTAGTGTCTTAAATGTTGTTTTATACTGTGGCATATAATAACACTTTAATTTTCAATTCAATTGTTGATTGCCATGTTAATTTAATTGAGTGAACAATTTATTGTTCACACTCATGGAAATAGGTGAATGGAAAACTACCCTGAAAAGAAACTTTATCAAAACTATATCATAGTTATAATATACACCATTAGGATCATTGTTACTATTATTTTAAAATTAGTATAACTGTGCTCAGTGCTTTAAAAAGTCTGTGAGGAGATAAGTCTCATTCTTTCTATCTTAACAGTTTAAGAATGTTTCCATGCTAACAAATGTACTTTCCCTCCAAATGTCCCTGCGTCTGTTAAGGGTGCCACAATGTTTCCAGTAATCCAGGTTTAACTCTCTACTTCTTATTTTCACCTATATATCCAGTTTGGTTGTCAAATCTTGTCATTTCTACTCCTGCAATATCGCTTGTCAATGTCCACTTCTCTGGTATTTAAAGCCTTTTACAACTTGGTCCCACCCTACTTTTCAGCTTCATTATCATCATACCTCTTTATTCACTCTATAAACCCACCTTCTTACTTTTCCTCATTCATGGAACTACATTTGCCATGTCCATGCCTTTGCTTTGACTGTAGCTCATGCCTATAATATACTCCCTCCTCACATCTATCTACCTGTTAGAATACTTAGTTTTTTCCAAGACTAAGCTTGAAGGAGTGCTTGCTGGTCCTCCTTAATGCTAGTACCTTCCCTCTGAGATTATTTCCAATTTATTCTATATGTATTTTATTTGTACATAGTTGTTTGTATATTGTCTTCTCCACTGGTTTGTGAACTTCTTGAGGGCAGGAATGTCTTTTTACCTTTCTTTGTATTTGCAGAGGTTAAAACAGTGACTGGCACTTAATAAATGCTGGTTGACTTGAGTAGCACCTTCTTTATGAAGCTTTTTGCTATTTTCTTCCCCATTAAGATTGCTTACTGTCAATTTTGTACATTCTTATGTACATGTATATTATCTCCTCTGATACAGTGTAAGTTCTTTGAAATCAAGAACTCTTTCACTTTGGTTTTTGTATCATAAATACTTGTTGATTGGTTGATATACTAGGAAAATAAGAGATGTTTCTTGCAAAAATTTAGAGGAATATGTTGCTGTTTTACATGGACATGATGAATTATATTAAGATACCAGTAGTAGCAATTTTTGTCTTACAAATACCCATTCTACAAACGATCTGTTCTTCTGATTGGTCACCATATTTCTATCATCCTTCAAATTTTCCTTGTGAATCAGCTTGTAGCTCTTAGGAGATGGGATCTATGGCATCTGAAGTGGAAGAAAGGAAAAAGCTATGAATGTCGGGGGCAGTGATAATAGTTGACCTTGGAAACAGATTACTAGAGTTACTTAGTGGTAGTATTCCTACTTGTGACTCCCTCCATACTGCTGGCATTTTTTCACTTCACCTTGTTATATAGTCCGAAGTCTTAACCAATTAGAAATTCATGTGAATTAGTAAGCATTCCCTTTCAATAGGCTAGTAATCTAGGAAAGGGTAAAGAGCTTTAAGCCTTTCATACTGATTGAGTTATGGATTAATTCACCTTTGTGTGAATTAGTTAAATCAGATTGTTTCTTCCCCTGATCTAGTTGAGATCATTTGTTGTGAGGGAATGGGATTTTATTGGGGGAAGGTATGGCACGGAACTGTGCAGCACCAGTCACTTTATGAGAAGGGGAGATTTGGGTACAATGACATGAGAGACTGAAGGCAATGTAGCGTGCCTGGGAGGTGGGGCAATCTCCAACTATAAATTCTAAAATTTTTCTCAGGATTAGTTCTGCATTTATAAAAGGAGGAGGAAATTTCTCTATCCTCTTTTATTTTGTGGTTCTCTACCACCACAATCTAGAATTCAACCCATAACTGTTAGAATTCAAGTTAAAACTCAATCGTAGTTTAAATAGGCTTTTTAAAGCTTGACCTGGAAATGTAACTCCCACATTTATTATTGTTTTCATTGGGAAATGTATTTTGAGTTCTATGCAACTGATTTATAGTCTAAATTTTGGAATAAGGGCTATTTGTAAGTTGGGGACTACTTATATGTTCATTTTGAAAAAAGTTTAATAAATATATTATAATATTTATAATTTAATTGATTTTAGTATTTTTTCCATTTGTGCTCATCCCAACTCCTATTATACTTTTGTTGATGATTTCTTCAACTGATGTGACTGAAACAATGTATCATTTGATGGCCAGCCTTCTGATAAGAAGTCCTTAGTTGGGTTTACTCTTGAGGATGGCCGAGCTCACACTTGAAGCCTTTCCAGATTGGCTTGCTTTAGCTTGCATTTTGCTAGGGTGGCCTTCAGTAATCCCAGGATTACATCTGTGCCAGGTTGAGGTTGAGGTACTAGAGTAGGACTTCATGGAGGAAGCTCTTACATATTAGTATAGAAAACATTTTGCTGTGTCTGGGAAAGGAGCTGTGGATTCACAATCAAAAACTTTTATTTAAATCTTGACTCTACGACTTAATTTCGTTGTGATTTTGTGAAAGCAACTTTAACCAGGTATGGTAGCCCATACCTATAATCCCAGCTAATGGGGTTAGGTTTTTCAGAGGCTGGTAGATCTCGTGAGCTTGGGAGTTCTGAGCTTCAGTGTACTCTGCCAATCAGGTGTCTGCATTAAGTTCAGCAATATTATAGTGAACCCCTGGAAGGGAGGGCATATGTGGCACCTGATCATCAAAGAAGGGGTGGACTGGCTCATGTTGGAAAGAGAGAAAGGTCAAAACTCCTATGCTCAGCAGAGACTGTGATGCAGTTCCTGATAGGAACACCTAGTCTTTAAAAAAAAATTAGCTTATCCCTCAGGGCCATTTGCAAAATAAGGGGAATTTAAATATTATACATATAAAGCACAGGATTTATTATTAGATTAGTAAGAATTATAGAGCTCTTTTAAGGGAGTACTTGTTACCTGAAGTAACAGGGAAGTCCTAGACTTGGGAGTAGAGAGACCTGGATTTGAATTCTGCTGATGCCATCTGTATGACCCTGGAAAGAGTTATTGTGAACAAGCTTAAGAGAGAAAAGAGAAAATTTAGAATATGATGAACTTAAAGCTCCTTCAGACATATGCACGCAATATGAAAGAATGTGCAAAATTGTGAGTGGGATGGTGGGAATGAAGTATTTGTGAAATGTGGTGAGATTTTTGCAGATATACATCCTGGAAGCTATTAAGGATGGAAATGTGTTGTGGTAGAGCATAACTGGTGTTCAATTACCATGAAGAGCAAATGACTAATGGTGCTTTAAATATATAGTAATGAATAACAAAAGTCGCCATCTTTTGAATTTTATTTAAGGTGAGCAGAGAGACTCTCATTATTTGAAACCACTGCAATTAGGAGCTTTCAGTCCTGATCCTCTGCTAGTTTCTCAGGTGCATGTTATTTGACACATTTCTCAGTGTGGGTTTTGAAGAGGATAATGAGGCAGTCATGCTTTCAAAAGAAGGAAGTTCTCACTTTTCGTGACATTAGCTAAAGCTCTGATTTAGGTGGCAAATGGACCCTGCATGGAAAATGTCATACAGGGAGGGTTCATCTTTTCCATGATTACTGAGTGTTGTGGATTTCTTGGCAGAATAATTCTAACTGTCCCTTTACACTTTCTTCCTATTCCTTACTCCCTAGGCCTTGGAACTGATTTCTATTCACCTGTGTTCCTTCTTTGTGTGTTCTCTTTGTGTGTCTTCTGCTCCATTGGTGGAATGGACACCTTTGAGGACAAGAGCCCAGTGTATTCATTTGTTTTGCTATGCTGTTTACAATGTATCGTGCTTTGAACTATGTATATTGTGGTTGGTTTTATAAAAGAAACATAGAAATTGGAGCTTGTGAGGGATTTTTATATTTTCTTACTGTAGGTCAGCAGTCAAGTCCAGAGGAGTTGTCAAGGGAAGAAGGAATCTGGAAATGGCAAGCAAGAGGTTCAGAATTTAGGGAGAGAGATCAGGAGCCCAAACTAGTGGACTAGAGAACAAAGGTCCAGGACAACATAAGATTAGGAAACTGGGCCTAAGAATTGAGTTGGTAGGAATTCAGGATGTAACAAAGACTTGCTTCAGTTTCCTCATCTGTAAATTGGGGATATAATAGCACCTACCTCCCAGGGTTGTTGTGAGTTTCTAATGAGATAATATTGATAAAGGACTTAACACAGGGTCTGAATATAGGAGGCACTATATAAATGTTAGCTATGATGGTGAAAATGATGATGATGATGACAATAGCCATGATTAGTAGGTCTGAGACATCAGCAGCAAGAATGTGTCTTGATATTGAGCCAGAAGGTTGGTGTTGTGGGCCAACATTCTCTATATAAATGTAATGTAAGGCTGAGATTATTTTATTTTTGTCTTATTGTTCCTAGCACCTTGGACAGTACCTGGAGTATAGGCACTTATTTTGTTTCGTGATTTAATTGATATATTTTCTCCTCGGAGAAAGAGCCAGTTTCAAACTGTGGACCCTGAGCCTTCAGAGGAGAGCCGAATGTACATTTCCCACATCTGGCTACAATGGAGGATGATGAAATTGGGAGCAATCAATTAACAAGAATTTATTAAGTGCTTGGTGTGTGCTGCACAATGGGGGTTCAAAGACAAAAGTGAACAATGGAAACATGAGTGAGACAATTTCTGTCTTCAATGGATTTGTATTCCAATAAGGCAGGTGTTCTTAAAAATTTTTGGCGTCTGGTGAAGACTATGGACTCCTTTTTAGAAAAATATTCTTGAGTGCATAAAATAAAACATGTTGGATTGCAAAAGTAATCAGTTATATTGAAAAAAACAATTAGCAAAGTATGTTTTTAAAAGTTCATGGATACCAGATTAAGAATCTCTGTGAACAGAGGGGTATGATACATACCAGGAAATGGTGGTCAGTCTCAGGGATTGAGAGTAGAGCCATAAACAAGCAATAGCTTTACCATTCTTTTTCTATTAGGAATGATAATACTGATTTGATTATTGTTCCTGATTAAGAGGTGATAGGCAGGGCCAGTGGGGAGGGTGTGGAATGGGGAAGGAAATCTCTAATGCTTAGCTGACTAGGTACTAATGCCTTGCTGTATTAGATGGAGTAAAGCATGATTGAGGAGAGGATTAGAATCTGTGCCTGGATAGAAATAGGGCAACTGAGACAAGGATTAACTCACTTTCCATCCACCTTAGAGCTAGTCTCCAAACTAAATATATTAAATCTTTGCTAGAGAGATTCTTTATCTGAGTACTTTAATCCCTACTATCTGGAATGTTGGGTTGTGTTTCTGACCATTCCGCTGCCTAGAAATGATTACTGATTGCTCTATGTGTTAACCTCACTATTTTGTCTCTTCCTTTTAGTTCTTGAGGATTTCTTAATTTCTGCCTTTGGCTTTACTTTGCATCATATCTGCATTTTCCTTTTCCTGACTGTCAGCCTTGCTTTTATTTTCAGATATCTGTCCTAGATTCCCATGCTACCTAGTTAGCCATGTATTTTCCTCTAAATCTTATCTTCCTCTCCATTCCCCAAAGCAGCACCTGTGTTGCACAAATGATTCATAGCATATCTAAGGAATGGAACTGGTTAAGATTGACTTTCCATGTAGAACCCTGATTTGCATCAATCAACAAGCATTTGTCAATTGCCTACCATGCTGGGGATTTAAATGCAAAGAATGAAGCAATAGACAATTCTATGCAAGTGGTATGGGGGAGACAAGTATATATACAAGCATATATACCATAAATGTAGTGAATAAATACAAAAATGTTAAATGTAAGATAGCTTTGGAGGGCTCTAGTAGCTGAGAGGCATCAGGAAAGGCTTTTTATTTTTTAAATAGAAAGTGATTCTTGAGGTATATCTTGAAGGAAGAAAAGGATTCTTTAAGTTGGAAGTGAGGAGAATGTGCATTTCAGGCATGAGGAACAGATTGTGCAAAGACAAGGAAACTTGAGATGGAATATGAGGAATTGAGAGGTCCAGTTTGTTTCAATCATATAGTATGGGCAGAAGAATAATAACTAATGAGTCTAAAACAAAGAGAGGTTGGGACCAGGGTGTAAAGGGTTTTACAAGCCAAGCAGAGGAATTTATATTTAAGGTAACAGGGAAACACTGGGGTTTATTGAGCAGGGGAGTGACATACTTTAGCCTGTTTCTCTAGATCCTGGTCCCTAATCCCACCTCTTCCCTTTGGAAGGACATGTCTGCAAAAGACATTTTCCAATGCACTGTTGAGTAGCACTTGTTGGGCATATGTCTGCCTGTTTTATGCCTCATTTGATAATCAGGATCATTTTTAAAAGTCATCTCAGTCACATTTATCAAACTGATAAATGTGTATGATCTTAAAATATGTACAGAAGACACATTGTTGGAGGACAGCCATTAAGGTGATGTTTTTCTCTCTACTGAATCAGATGATTTTTGTAATCAACAGAAGATAAACGCAATAGAATCTTGTATTTTCTAATCTTTTCAATGTGTTATCATTGATCCAGTTGCATATGGACAGCCCTTTCATTAGCCCTAAATTGTGGATGAACGGATCATAATCTGTATCAATGAAGGATAGTCTCAGAGTGGTGGAATTAGTAATATACGGAAATATGATAGCATATACTCTATGGATGTAACTAAATTTTAACAGAGAGAGTAAATTCCTCACTGGATGTCTTCAATCAAAGGCTGGATGACCCACTCTTAAATATTTTGTAGGGAGGATTCTTATTCAGGTATAGGTTGGATTAAATGACCTCTAAACTTCCTTACTATGTTAAATCTGATATATGAAATGTCTGCATCTTCCTGAAAGTCATTTTCCTTAGATTTTCTAAGGCCTTTAATTTCACCTATAACTTTATGGTCCTAATATTGGAATCCTCAGGAATCTTGCTCTGATAGGAGAACAAGTATGGTAGACTTTAGTGAAATGTGCAACACATTATTTTTCTTAACTTGCAACAAAAAAAGCCTTAAATGTTATTTGTGCATATGTGTGTATGTGTTTGTATTGCTAAAGTTTGATTCATTTTCACTGTAAAGGACTACTCTTCTGTTAGGGGACTCAGTTATTAGGCAGCAGAGGATGAAAAAAATAGTTAACCTGAATGCTGATTTAATTGTTTCACATCTATTGTTTCAGTTGTTGAAGAGGATTTATTGTTTTGCCCATGCTGCTTTTTTTGGATAGAAATTTAGTGACAGATTTACGGAACAGTTAGCTTATTTGTAAAAATTTATGGAGAACAATGATAGATTATGAATGATATTGTCTCAAAACAGTGTGTAATTTGAAGGAAAAACCGTTTTCAAGGACGTGTGGTGAGAGACTTGACCAAACAAAGATGTCCTGAGGATATTTAAACATAGGGCTGGAAGGAGAATTGTAAAATGAAAAAAATTAAGTTTATAATGAGTTTTTTTAACAAACTTATTATATTGTAAAGGACAGTGGAGTCACCATATTTGGACTATAGAAACATTTGTTAATGTGATGTTGCACATTGATGGTAATGAAAAAAAATGTTGGGAAAGCTCAGACCAGCTATACATTAAGGATAGTAATATAAATGCTGACAAAATTTGAAGGCATTGGAGGATTGATTCTGAGGATGCCTGAAGAAGATGAGGATACTAAAGATGTAGGGACAAAAGTCTTCAGATTTTATTTTCTTACTTTGTAAAAAGTGACTAGTGATCCACATGCCTATTTTCTCTTCAACATATAACTTGTATGAGAATAAACTTCACATGTTGTGAAGGTATCTGACAAGGGACTCAAAGAGTACCAATAGGATTTCATGATTTTTTTCCATTACAAAAGTGACTGAAAGATATAGAGAACACAAAAATCTTGCTGTATATATTGTTTGTTAATTACAGTAACCACTTGATTTGATAAAAAAATACTACCTTAAAAGTCTTTCCACCATCAAGCTATGTCTCACAGATATGCCAAAAATTATATAGTTTCCTTGAAAGACTTTATCACCTTGTGAATATTCAATATCAACTGAAGCATAAGATGGGGGTGGGGGGTGGTTTAAGGGGTTTTCTATGCTTGCCAAAGGTATTTGTCACTATCACCGAGTTGAAGAGATTTCCCTGTGGATGATTTTTTTCATTTTCAAAGAGGACCATGACATCAGAGAAATGATGACATGACTTGCACTTGACTTTGTTTTGAGTGAGGAAGGGCTGTGCAAGGTCACCAGCCTCACTTTCTCTTCCCAAGTCATCTGGATCCAGTGACCAGATATTCATCAGAATGACTGGAGACAGCCCAGGATGCAATGGGAGACCTTGGCCTTTTAGGTTAAGGCCTTTTCAGGTACTCACTTAAAGTGAGGTATCACCCATTCAATGAATAGACCTTTTTAAAAAGTAATCAGTGAATGACCCCTTTAAATAGAAAAGAAAAATAAATAAATAAATCGTGCTGGGAATGGCAGGAGCCTCAAGGTTGTTGTTTGAAAGAGAAAGTTACTATTGACATTCACTCTAAGCCAAGACGGTCCAAAAAGGCAGCCCCTGAGTGGAGCTTAGGCAGGGACCTATTGTTCCTATGGATGGTAAAGTCTTCCAGATGCTTCTGTTTCTGGACATTGTGCTGGTTGCATCAAACCCAGAGCATTACTGAGTTGTATGCAGTTGCATGGATGAGATCCATAGCCACTCAAAAAGAGTTGAGCCTAAGCATCTACAGGAGAAAAACCAAGTTGGCAAAGAATATCTGTTTTCCAAGCTATGAAATACAGTTAGATGGACAACCTATCCATCTTGTTCATCAGTATACAAGTCTTAGGTTGTAAATGTTTTGGGACCAGAATTGAATAGAGAATGGACTTTATTGCCTATGGGAAATTACAGAGTCATTTTCATAATCTCACTCTTCTCCTTGAAACTCAGACTCAATTAAAAAATACCACTGATGTCCTGATGGTGATGTTGTTGTATGGCATCAAGTCATAGAATTCTACAGTCCCTGTAGAACAGGAATAGAGGATTATCTGAAAGGCAGTGGACAGAAGTGCCTGCTGTGCATGAATGATTGTAATATATTATAAAAAAAAGAAATTACAAAGAATTGGTGAAATGAATGTAATCAGAGAAATGTATGATTGAAAGAGGAGGTAGGTTGGTTGTTAAGATAGGAGTTTGAGCTAATCCTTCAACATTCTGCATATTATACTGATATCTGTACAATGTCAAGAATACTCAAAGAAGGCATAGTGGGTGGATGTTCTGTGGTGAACTTAGGGGAGACTGGAGGAGAGTAACACAAGATGGGCAGACATAACTGGGTTGTGACTTGTATCATTGGAAGAAGTACTCTCCATGAAAAGATCAAAGATTCATTTATTTGAATAATTTAAAAAAACAAAAATTAGTCTTTTTTGAGCTATTCTTAAAATAAGATTTTCTTCAGACAGTCGTGTCAACAGGGCTACAGTGTAATTCAAAGCACCAGAGCATAGCGCAGAATTACTGGCACTTTCTTTCTTGAAAGAATGATTACTAATGTTACAAATTCATGTTTAATAATACCAGGTTATTACATAGCAATAACAAAATAATATCACTCCCAAATTTTGTATGTGGCAGTTAGCTAGGATTTTAGCAGCTTTTGAAAAAAAATCTGCATTTGATGAAGTTACTTCTTATAGTAAGCTTTTTAAATTTCCACTTACAAAATTTACATCCTCTTCAGCAGATGGGCTGACCGGCTTACAGTTTCCATGGTAACAAGGTTTCAGATTTTTTTTCTTTTCTCTCCCTTTTTTTAAATAGCCTAAAGTCACAGAAGGGAACTCAGATATTAATAGCATGAGAAATTTCAGTGTGAACAACAATTATTAAACATGCAGTATTTGGTTACTCATTTCCAGATCCAAAATCGTTTATGTTACACACTGATTATGATTAAGCACATTCTTCTGATGTGACATGAATATAATTTTTATACTCATACAGATTACAATGAAGCACTGGTTTGATGGAATGATTAACTATTGAGTAACTCATTGGAAGGATAGTTCTCTACCATGACCTATACTTGCCAACATCATTGTTATTGACCAAATCAGGCTTTGTATGTTAAATCATATTATGAGGTTGCAGCATAACAGTTGGACATGGGATAATTTTAAAACCTGGAAAAGGTTTTGTAATACAAAAAACACAAAAATGCTTTAACTGCTTTTGTCACTGTGCAGTTTCTATGGACACCGGTATTTGTGTCAAGCATAAGCTTAATGTTTGTCTGCTGAATATAGAAGAAGCTGAGATTATTTCAAGAGACTTTAAACCCATACTGACTTGATTAGGTTCCAGTAATCTTTGATAGTTATAGTCAAATTGAAATAAAAAATTCATCACCGTATCAAGTTTGTTAAATATCTGGATACTTTTCTAACACAGGTACCATTCTTTAAAATATGAACAAAAAAAATTTGAGAAAAATAACCAAATTTATTTAAAGGTATTTTGAGTTGTTTCATTAAGGTGATGATTTTTTCCAGACCTTATCCCACACTTGATAGAGAAAATGGATAAGTAACAAAAATTGAATTCCATTTTTGGTCCTTCCTCCTCATTTTGGGGAAAGTTACTTCACATTCTAGTTTGTTGACAAATATTGTGAACACAGGCACACATTGGCATTGCTGTTAGAAGCTTCAAAAAGTAGAGAGAAAAGTTAATGTCTCAGTCAATCAACTTTTTATGTAGCATCAAATTCTTGCTCAAATTATGTTTGACATTCTTTATTATTGTCAGTTTAAAAAATTCTTGTTAATTTGTCTTTAAGCTCTGTTTACCTATTTTTGTTGTTATGTTGTTTCTCTCTGGAATAGATGTCTATATCAATCAACTCTGCTGTCAGGTGACAGCAGATTTGGTGTGTAGGGGTCAGTATATGCTAAAGTAATATTTAGGTCTAGTGCAAAAACAAAAATAAAAAATACAATAACAACAACAAAACCAGTGCAATTCATCTTTGTGATAGTTTTAGTGGGTGGTTGTGTTGTGGGTGGGTTGCTGATGGTTGCTTCTGTCATCACAACTGCCTCTGTTGTTAGGTTCTCTGAATCTTAAGTGGAAAAGCCAGGTTCAGACATATATTGAATCAAAAAGAACATAGAGATACTCTGAACACTGACTTCCCTCTGTCTTTAAAAAAAACTTGGAGATTTTATTCCATCCAATTGATTGCCTAATGGATTAACATTTTTACTCACAAAATCGATTCCATCTTACCCTTTCCTTTTTGAAAAAGATATTCGTACTAAATAGGATGGCTATAAAGGAGGGCATAGAGAGAAGGGACCATAAATTGAGAAAAACTAGCTTCTGTCTGCTGCTCCCCCTCTTCCCCAGCACATAGACATACACTCACACTGTAGAGGCTCTCTGTTACATCTGGAAATCAAGTACAAAGCTCTCTCTCATAATCTGAGCTTTTCCTGCCTTTCCAGTCTTCTTAGACTTTCCTCCTCTCCATTTGCTCTGTAACTGTGCTATACTTGCCCACTTGATACTATTAGCACAGAAATACCTTCCTCATCTTCATACTTTGGCTCTGGGAATATATCCTCCTTGCCTGAAGTGTTCTCTCTCCTCAACTCTGCCTCTTAGTTTTCCTGGCTTCCTTCAAGACTCAGCTCAAATTCCACCTTTTCTATCTCCAAAGTAATTTCAGATTACCTTCCATCTATCTGTAGGTATCTTGTATATATCTATTTATTTACATGTTGTTCCCCAGTTTGAATATAAGCTCCTTGAGGAGTCAAGCATCTCTACTAATTGCCAATTAACTGCTACACAAACTGGCAAGTAAGCCTGTCTAAAAGAAGAGGGTGCTGTGCGGGAGAGACAAGAGGCAGCATATATCTGACACATGAGACCACGGTCACCATCTTGATAACCATCTCCCCTAGGACCTTGATGGAGCTAGCACAGGACCCTGAACCCAACAGTCTTTGGAACAGCAAGGATTGTAGCCCACCATCTATAGGCATCATCCTTGGAAGCAATCACTGTGGAGATAACTCCTGCTGGTGCTGTCTGATGAGATACTGTCTGGAAAGTACTGAGGCTGTAGTAGGAGTTACATAAATGTTTATTCCCATTCTTTCCCTTGTAATCATGTCTATTGAAGTCCCAGGAAATAAAGTTCTTGCCACCATAATTGTTGGTAATGTCAAATGGTTCAGTATCAGAAACATATATGATTTTCTCAGTGGAAATGAATTAAAGAAGAGACGTTAACCTCTGCATTGCTGCTATATGCTGAAAAGCATGGGACCTTTTCTGACCAGCAACTGAAACCTTCCATGTATGTTGTCTCTCATTAGAATGTGAGCTTCTTGAGGGCAGGACTATTTTACTTTTCTCTTTTGTATCCTCAGTACCTTCTTAGCACAATACTTTGGGCATGGTAAGGACTTAATAAATGTTTCATTCATTCATTGAAACAAAGACTATTTTTGCAAATTTTCTTGTAAACCTTGGATTTAGTACCTGGGCTAGCACATAATAAGTGCTTAATAAGGGTTTGCTAAGAAGCTGATGACTTTCCCTTAGGTCTCTGAAAGGGACTTTCACTTAGAAAGTAAACAAACCCCTTTCTAGGAAGTTGGTCGGGCAATAGAAAGCTTGCTATTTTAGGAAGTTGTAACAATGACAATGACTCTCACAATTTGCCTATAGATTGTCCCATGTTTTAGATGCATACTTAAGTTTTAATTCAGAGATGATACTGTGGTGCCACTTGAATATTTAATGAAATCAAATGTTGCCATTCTATTAATTTCCCAGGGGACAAAAGCAGCTCAGCTATTTTAGTCAGCAGCAAATTTTTTCCCTTGGTGGAACCCCTGAAGGCCTAGTCAAAATAATTACTCACTATTGTCTTTTCTTGAGCCACTGTTCTTTCTTTTCTTTGGGGAAAGTCCATCTGTGCCTCTTCAGTTACTCTGACCAAGCCTTCAGAGTGGAAATAATGGTCACTGTTTGAGTGGCATTTGTTTCATTTTGTTTGTATGTATTTCTTCCTCTAAATTGGAAACGTAGAGGCAACTTGGAGCAGGGGATAGACTTGGCCCTGTAACTAGTAAGACCTGGTTTCAAGTACTACCACTGATACATACTCGCTGTGACCCTGGGCCCTTCGGTGCAACTCAGGGACACTTAACATTGGTACCCTAAGCAACTCTCTAAGACACTGAACTACAGAGTAGTTTGGTAGAGGAAATTTCCTTATCTGGGACTTTGCTTTATCAAATGAAATTACAAATCCAGTCCCTATTGTTGGCATAGATGGTGCAGTGGATAGAGTGTAATACCAGGAAAGTCTGAGTACAAATCTGGACTCAGACACTAGTTGTTTGACACTGGGCAAGTGATTTCACCCTACTTGCCCCAGTTTTCTTATCTGTAAAATGAGTTGATGAAGGAAATGGCAAAGCACTCCAGTATCTTTGCCAAGAAAATCTGAAATGGAGTCACAAGGAGTCATGTAAAACAACTAAATTGAAGTGTGTTGAATGAGTAAATATGCATGTAAATACAATAAACAAAGCATATATTCTGTTAACTCCAAGAGGCATATTATCTGCTAGTTCATCCTTATGAAAGATAGTGCTGAGTGGGTGTTGAATGGCTCTTAAAGGAGCCAAGGTTTCTCAGGTTTTCTAAACCTTCTGCTCCTATGGTTCTTCTGTTTAAAATGATTTTTGATGCTTAAAAAAATAACTGTCACTTTTCAAGCACTACTGTCCTTGGGGGAAACAAATGAAACAGATTAGCAAAACAAACACATTTGATGGGTGTTTTCCCAGTGGATCCTGAGATTGCCTGTGTCCTGGGACCAGGGTCACACACTGGTATTTTGTATTAATAGGGCTCCTGAAATAGTTGTGGAGAACTAAAAATGTCAGCGAAGGGCCATGGAGGAAACCTAAGTGTCACCAAGTAAAGCACACAGCCCGTTTACTCCTCGTTGTGGCTGAAACACTGAACCTTTTAGAGCCATTTCTTTTGCGGTCATCACAAACTAAATTCTGGCATTTTCACCGTCAGTGTCAATGGAACTAATGGGTCTAATTGTTATCAAGGGTGTTTTCTTAATTTTCCCATACCTCTCCACTATCTTCATTGTTTAAAAGAATGACCATAATTACAATTGCCGTGGAAAATGGCAGTGATTCAAGAACTTGGTAACATTAGCCCGTGCTTTTTGGAAGCCAAATTGATGTTTACCTTAAGGATATGTGGTTATGACTCAAGCAGAACCATTCGTACCATTTTAGGGACCTGTAGAGAGAAAACCTTTAGAAAAACGTCTGAGAGAGCCCATAAATCATTTCAAAGAGTTGCCAAAAATCTTTGTAGGAATGTCTATATCTGCCCCCACTGAGCTACTATCCCAGATATAGTGACATCAATAACTGCGCAAATTGACAGTATCTTAGGGATTTTACCATCAACAACTTTTTTTTTTTTTTTTTTTGGTATGCTGATCCCTTCTTACAAAGGGCAAAGAGTTGGCAGTTATTAGAATTATAAGTCAAGGTGGTGGGGCTCAAGACTAGAATTGAAGTTCGGAGAAGCTGGAGAAAGCAGTGGCTTGGACTAGTGACTAGGGACATCTCAGTAAATGAAGCAAGACATGAACTCAGCATTGGATAGGTGTAGGAGACACAGTGGCAGGAACTGCATATGCAATTTTAATCTTTTTGAAATTACTTTCTTCCACTTAAGTGTGTATGATCAAATATAAAGGAAATAATTGATCCACAAAAGAGAGGTATCATGCAGGTACAAAGGGCAAAACTTTACAAGTGATTCGATGAAGAAAGAGTGAAGGATAACACTTAGGTTGTAAGGTTGGTTAACTGGAAATGATGAGATGATGGGAACTGGACCCCTAAAAAGAAGAGACCAGGTCTTTGAAAGTAACTCAGTCCCTGAATTTTCCCACACATTTCAGCAGCCCAGATCACTGGCCTCTAACCCAAGGTTTTTGGTCCATCCCAGCCTAGCCCACTTGGATACTTGACAGTCCTTTCACAGTCTCTTTTGATCCACTCCAGAATACTTTACTCCTTTCCCTATTGCGCTTGGCCTACCCCACGCTATTTACCACTCCTTAATCCCATCCAGATCTTTCACTGTACTTTCTTTTCTTGTATATAATTGATGTCTTACCTCCATTAAGTTGCATTACAATAAACCTTCCTGCTTTGATTGGAAGAAGGTTTGAATGTGTGAATTCTTTCCTGACATTTGTGGTTCCCAGAAACCCCCAAAAGCATCATATTTTGGTGGCCCTGGTATGGAGAACTGCCTGACCGCCTCAAGATGGTTTGGGTAAAAGAAGTAAAGTAAACTGGGGTGGGTCAAGAGCAACTGTGAAAGGACTTGTCAAATATCCAGGTGAGCTGGGCTGAGCCAGATGCCTTGAGTGAGATGCCAGTGATCTGGTGAAATGTGTGGGAAAATTCAGGGACTAGGTTGCTTTCAAAGACATGGTCTTTTTCTTTTAGGGGTCCAGGTCCCATCACCCCATCAGAAAGATGGTGGTACCCACAGCAATCACAAGGAAGTCAGGAGTAATAGAGGGTTTTGAGGAAAAGATGAGTTCAGCTTTGGTCATTTTGCATTTACAGTGTCTATAGAACCTTTGGTTTGAAGTCCATTAGACAATTGAAGGTATGAGAGTAGAAGTCAGGAGAGACATCAGGGGTGTACAGATAGATCTGAGAATTATCTGCATAGAAATGATAATTGAATCCATGGGAGATGATGACATTATCAAGAGAAATAGTATAGAATGAGAAGAGAAGATGACTCAGGACAGAACTTTGGGGGATACTTATGATTTATCAGGTATAACCTAGATGACGATCCAACAAAGGAGACTGAGAAGGGAGTGGTTTGATAGGTAGGAACAAAACTAGGAGAGAGTGGTGTTACAAAATCTTAGAGAGAAGAGAATATTACAGAGAAGAAAGTGATTGACAATCTAAAAATAAATTTTAAAAGTCTCCTGATTTGGGGAAGTATTTTGCCCATAACTGCTTGGGGGTTTTTTGGTTTTGTTTTTTTTTTTCTTTTGCTTTTCTCATCTCATGCACTTAAATTTTTTTCTGTAATGGTAGTTATGAAGTTAGGCTATTATTTCAATTAAAGAATATTACGAGGAAATGTGGTACCTTCTATTTTCAAACAAATAAATAGCAAGTTAATGTTTGTTGTCTAGAAGGTAGGGACTACTTAATCACTTGTCAACTCTTCCCAAACCAGGGTTTTGTTTTGGTCTGGACTTGCATAGGGAGCTCTTGGTATTTGTTAGGAATCAGGGAATTGAACTGGGTAATGAAGAGATGATGTTGTTCCAAACAGAGAAAATACAAGTAGGGCAGGTTCTGTTCAACAGTGAAGTGCGATTTGGTTGGAATATAGGGTGTCGTTGGGCAGCACATTATTTAGTCTATATTTACTGCTTCTACTTCCTTCTTGCCCATCTAATCTTAAACCGCTTCAGTTATCCCCATCATTAGAGTGAAACGACTTCCTTAGAGATTACAAAGATTATTTCCTCTTTTATTCTGGGTCTTTCAGATTGACTCTGTCATGCCTACTTCCATTTTATTGTGCCTTAATCATAGGATTTCAGCACTGGAAGGGACCTTAGAGACAATTTAATGCAACTTCCCTTTAACTGATGAACCTGAGGATTAGTGAGGTTATATGACTTGCTCAAGGCCCTGTTTCTACTCCTAACTAGCACTGGGATGGGAACCAAGGTCTCTGAATCCCAAACTTCCATTCTTGACCATGGGCAGTTTGAGGAAATGACATTCTACATCCTTTCACTCCTGCAATTGCTCTTGACTATACAGTCTCTCTGTCCTTTGCTGGCTCAGTGTCCTTTTTGAGAGATGGCATGTCACAGTGAAGAAGGACCAAACTTGAAATCAGTAGAGAACCTCTGGTTCAAATCTCAACTCTGACAGTTAACTTGTTGTATGTCCCTAGACAAGTTACTTAACCTTTCCCAGGTTCAGTGACCTGATGTATTAAGTGGGGAGAGTACCATATACAGTCCTATTTGTATATGGGGATGTGAGCATCAAATGATTTTGCATATCTTACAATGCTATAGCATCAGTTATTTCCCCAGGAAATAAAGGAGATATTTCCCAGAGTTGATTCTTTGATCCTTTCATCTTCTCTTTGTACTTGTTCTCTTAGAGATCTTGTTTAGCACTGAGGTTTCAAGTATTACCTCGAAGCATCTAGAAGGCACAGTGGGCCAAGCCCTGAACTTGGAGACAGGACAACTTGAGTTCCAATTTGGCATCAGACCCATCCTACCTGTGTGACTCTGGGCAAGTCACTTAGCTTCTGTCTATCTTGGTTTCCACAAATGTAAAATGAGGATAAAAATAGCTGCTTATCTTTGCTTTTTTTTTTTAATTTCCCCTTTCCTCTCTTACTTCCCCATAGGGGAATATAAATTTCTATACCCAACTGAATGTATATATTTGAGTCAAATCTGATGAGAATTAAGTTAAAATAATGCTCATGTCCATCTTTCCTTCTATTGTAATATGTCTTTTACACTTCTTCATGTGATACAATTTACCCTATTCTGCCTTCCCCTTTCCACTTCACCTACTATAATCCTTTTTACACCCTTTAATTTTTTTAAAGAGTAACTTATCACCCCTCAAGTTTTTTATATCATGACATCAAAATCTACTTATACCCACACTTTGTGTCTATATTTACTCTGTTTAACTGCCCTAATAGAGATACTGTTATCAAGAGTTACAAGTATCATCTTCCTGCAGGGATGTAAATAGTTTAATCTTATTGAATAACATGTTTTTTGTTTTCTTTCCTATTTACCTTTTTATGCTTTTCTTCAACCTTATATTTGAAGACCAAATTTTCTATTCAGCTCTGGTCTTTTCATCAGGAAAATTTGAAAGTCTCCTATTTCATTGAATATTCATCTTTTCTCCTGAAAGATTATATTCAATTTTTTTGCTGGGTAAGTGATTCTTGGTTTTGATCCAGTCTCCTGTCTTCTAGAATATCATATTCTAAGATATCCAGCCTTTTAATGTAGAAGCTGCTAAGTCCTGTGTAATCCTGACTGTGGCTCCTTGATATTTGAATTGTTTCTTTCTGTCCACTTGCAGTATTTTCTCCTTGACCTGAAAATTCTAGAATTTGGCTACAATATTCCTCAGACTTTTTATTTTGGGATCTCTTTCAGGAGGTGATTGATGGATTCTTTCAATTACTATTTTACCCCCTGGTTCTAGGATATCAGGGCAGTTTTCCTTGATAATTTCTTGAAAGATGATATTGAGGTTCATTTTTTGATCATGACTTTCAGGTAGTCCAATAATTCTTAAGTTATCTCTCCTAGATCTGTTTTCCATATCATTTATTTTTCCAATGAGATATTTTGTATTTTCTTCAATTTTTGTCATTCTTTTGATTTTGTTTGACTGATTCTTGATGTCTCATAGAGTCATTAACTTCCTCTCACCCAATTTTAAAGAATTATTTTCTTCAGTTAGCTTTTGTACCTCCTTTTTCATTTGGCCAATTCTACTTTTAAAGAAGTTGTTTTCTTCAGTGTAATTTTCCCTGTTTGTCTAATTATATTTTTTAAGGAATTTTTTTCTTCAGTCAATTTTTGTGCTTCCTTTTAAAAGCTGTTGCCTCTCTCTTGCATGACTCTCATTTCTTTTCCTAATTTTTCTTTTACCTCTCTTTGATTTTTAAAATCCTTTTTGAGCTCTCCCAAAAGGACTTTATAGGCTTGAGATCAATTCATATTCCTCTTTGAGGTTTTAGATGTAGTCATTTTGACATTGTTGTCTTCTTCTGAGTTTGTGTTTTGATCTTCCCTGTCATCATAGTAGCTTTCTAGGGCCAGGGCTCTTTTCTTTTTTTTGCTCATTTTAAAGCCAATTTCATGACTTTTATAGTTGAACTCTGCTCCTGGGAACAGGCAGTACTGTCCCAAGCCTCTTGCATTGGGGGCCTGGGGCCTGGTCACTGGCTTTCTCTATGTAGTCTCCAGGGCTTATGGCTTGCCTACTGTGCAGGGATGATCTGAGCTAGTTGCACCTGTTGTGCTAGGGTTATGGTGCTGGTATTTTGTGGAGGCCTCACAGCTGGCCTGCTGTGCCACTAGCCTGCTGAACCAGGACTGAGGGGCCTTGGTTGCTGATCTGTGCTGTGGCTGGGCTTCCCTCTTACCCAAGTGAGACACACCTTTCTTGAAATCCTTGTAAGTTATCTTAAGCTGGAAAATTGTTCCATTTTGTCCTTTTGTGGATTCTGTCACTCCAGAATCCATTTAGAGGCTTGATTTAATGTTGTTTCTGAGGGAATCTGCAGAGAACTCAGTCAGCTTTCTGGCTTCTCTTCACCATCTTGGCTCCACCTTCCCAGGATTGTTATGAGGATCAAATGAGGTAATATTTATAAAACACTTTGCAAACCTTACAATGCTATATAAATGCTAGTTATTATTATTTTTGAAGACATCATCCCTTGTGTTGTGTCTTTAGTTAGGGGCTTCAGATCCATCAGTGACATCATCATTTACTGAGTTTTGCCTGTCTTCCTGGTAGCTATCCTCAAATATATGAAGGACTCTTGTGTGGCTGAAACATAGAACTTGTTCTGCATGACACCAGAGGGAAAAATTAGAAAAGTTGGGTGGCAGTGGTTAGAGAGATAGATTTAGGCTTGGTGTTAGGAAGAGTGAAGAACTAGAGCTATCCAAAGTGGGATGGTAGTCTCAGAAGGTTATGAAACCTTTATTACTAGAGATCTTTAGGTCAAATCTAGATAATTACCTGTAAGGTATGTAGTTGAATGGATTCTTGGTCATCGGGGATTCCTTCTGATTCTGACATTCTGTGATTCTTTTCCATGTTAAAGTGAATAATATTAAGAGGAAAAGGCAGGTTGAGTTCAAATCATGGAGGTTCTTGAATGCTAGGGTAAAGAATTTAGATTTTATTTGACAATGGGGAGTCATGGAAGATTTTGTTTTGTTTTTTAACCTGGGGTTGGGGGCTGTGTTAGAGGTAGGGATGCAATCCAGTTGTAACAGTTTAGTTGTTCTAAAGAAAGATCCATTTGTAGCAGTGAATAGAATGGATTGGAGGAGGAAGAGATGAAAAAGAGAGATATTAATTAGTAAATATTTTAGTACAGAGCAGAGGTAATGATAGCCTGAGCCAGGGTGGTATCAACGTGAACTAATAATTGGAGACAAAGGGATAGAGATGACAGGACTTGGTGATTGATTAAATGTGAAAGAGAAAGAAAAGAAGTAAAGGGGAATTCCTAGATTTTGAACTTATATGAAAGTTCTAGTAGAGCCATTAATAGAGAAAAGGAAATAATGACAATGAATAGGTTTGGGAGACAAATATGAACTTGGTTTTTAAAGTGTTGAATTGGAAGAACTTATAGGACATCCAGATGGATCTATCCAGGAGACATTTGGAAGTGTTAGTCTAGAGTTCAGAAGCTTTTTTTCCCCCAGTCTGTGGTTTGGGGATAAAGATTTAAGAGTCATTTGTGCAAAGAAAATAGTCAAAACCAAGGGAGGAGATGAGATTGTTAAGAGAAAGAGTGTTGAGAGAGACAGGAACAAGCCTGAGAACAGATGCTTGGACAATGACTACACATAGGGAGTGGGAGGAAGAAGGGGACTGAAAAGGGGGTGGCTGGCCATGCTTGTAGAATAACGACATATTAGGGGGTGGGAGGAAGAAGGGGACTGAAAAGGGGTTGTGGGGGAAAACCAGGAAAATGCAGCGTCACAGAAACATGGAAAAGGAAAGACTGGCCCATGATGTCAAGTGAAACAGAGGTAAAAGAGGAAAAGAGAACTAAAACCAATGGATTTGGCAAATTGGAAATCACGAATAATCTTTGAGGAGCAGCTTCATTTAAATAGTGTAAGTGATAAAAGGGGGTTAGGATTAAATGGCTAGGAAGGAGGCAGAAGCAATAAGTATAGACTACAGTTTTTAGAAGTTTTTTAGTAATTAGGAAGCTGCAGAAAAAAGCTGCAGAAAAAGAAGATCCACAGAAGAATATGGTCCCTTCTGCATAGAGCAGGGTCTAGAGAAGGTTTTTCCCCAAACCCAGCATTCCACCTTCTACCTCCTGATTCACACTTTTCATTCCTCTTGAATATTTGTCTTTCTTCCAGGCTCATCTCAGATGTTGTCTTGTAAAGTCTTCTTTCATGTTCGCAATTGTGCTGTCTCCTTGTCTGTGTCAGTTTGCATGCTCCCACTAGAATATAACCTTCTGGGAGGCAGGAAATGTTTGCTTTTTCTCTTTGTAACTCTAGTACTATGCATGGTACCATCCCTTTAACTCAGTAGGCACTTTATTCAGTATTTGTTGAATTGGATTAAAACAAGGGAGGCTTTATTTTGTAGGCGGTAGAAGTAGGAACTAACAGATAGAAAGAGATTGAAAATAGTGATCAAGTGTGTCATTAATAAAGCAAAAACTTGGAAAAGGCAGGAGGAAAAGGAATCAAAGACACAAAAAAGAGTAGTTGTTGAAAGATAGACATATTTTCCCTCTGAGATCAGAAGGAAGGAGAATAAGGGTGAAGATAAGAGCCACTGGTGGACAAGGTGGAGAGGATAAAAATGTAGGGACTTTATGTGGCATGGCCTAGATCTTTCTTGAAAAGTAGAAGGTTGAAGTACAGATGTTCAGTGGATTGGACACAGAGTTGAGGGCCTGAGGATCATGGATCTTAGAGCTGGAAGGGACCATAGGTGGGGCATCTAGTTTAACTCTTTGATTTCATAAATGAGAAACAGAGGCCCAGGACAAGGTGACTTGTCCAAGCTCACACAGGAAATAAGTAGCAGAGAGAGTTAGTTTAGAACCAATACTCTGGAAGTAATAAGAAATCAACTAAAGACAAACCCAAGGACTGCCAAGCAGCCATGAGCACTCAGCAGATAGTAAATAGAACCAATTTGGAGAGGAGCCAGTTGACCCATTTTTGTGACTTTCCCCAGGAATATTATTTGACACAATAGCAAGAGCAGAGGAATCAGACAGTGGGTTATGAATTGACAAAGAAATTTTTTTCATTCTGTATCCCCTGCCCCTAAACAGTACCTAGCACGTAGTGGATACTAAGCAGATACTTGTTGATTGATTGATTGATGGAAAAAATAGGGGGAGAGGGACTCAGGGATGCTAATGAGAGAATAATTTGAACCTGTAGTCAAATATCCTTTAGCATTATCTTCATCATTTAAAAGTTTTGATTGGTATGTATTTGAGGGACTGTATTTAAAATATCACAAGGGCTCCATTAAAACTCATTTTCCCCTATAATATACATCCTTATGCCTTAAAACTGAAAGAAAGAATTGTGACCTTCTAGTATATTTAGTCTGCATATTTAAAATAAGAAACACAAAGCATTCAGTATGATAGAATTCAATAAATAGAAAAATTAGTATAATAGAGTTCTTTTTTGCCACTGACTTGCTCTCTACTTTGATTTCTCTGTGCCTCAGTTTCCATGTATTAATATTGCCACCCTTGTTTCTTATTTTAGAGTTAAGGAATAGAAAAGCTTGAATAAAGCATCTAATTTCTTTTGTAGAGACCCTTGGCTCCTTTATTATTTCCCTGTCTGACAAGCATGGAAAAAAACACCTCCACGGTTACCATAAGGGTTAATTAATGATCCAAAAAGCTCTTGAGAGGGTAAAAGCCTTGTTCAGGCTCATATTGTTCAGTAATGGCACTAACAGTCATGATTACAAAGCAGCATGTATGCAGAGCTCAGTGGGGTGTGACAATCCATTCATATCTTACATCTTCTGTGCCCTGGGAGGGCTGCTGAGCCTGTGTGGCCCTGATCCCTTACATAAAATGAGTCATAACACCAGAGAGGTCATGCTGCTATAAGGGAGACAAATGAAAACCAGATAGATGAAACATGAAACAAAGAGGGATATTCATAATAAATCAGAATTAGAAAGCTGAGGGGAAGGAAAAGGCAAGGAATAGGAATTTGCCTAGATAAGATGTTCTGGCAACAACACTTGTATCCCCTGCCATCCATCTATCCTTGATGAACCCAGGGTGGGGTAGAGTGCTCACCTCTTGGGTTCTTGAAAGTTATGCAGTGAAACATGAGCTTTAGCAGGTCTTACCAAGGTGGAAAAAGCATCAAAGTGCAGGCCCAATTTATATTTAGGTGTCATCTGAGAACTAATTTATTCAATTCAGTTCAGCATTTATTAAGTGTTTACAATGTGCCTAAAGGATACAAAGATAGACTAGTGAAAAAGCCTCTGCCCTTAAAGAACTTACTTTATTAGACAGGGGGCTGGAACAAGATGTGCACAAATAAGTAGTATAGGGAAAAGAGTCACAGAATCTGAGTTCAAATCTCACTTCTGACCCATATTATGAGACTTTAGGCAAGTTGCTTCACCTTAGTTTCCTCATCTCTAAAGTGAGAAGTTTGGACTAGATGACCATTTCTTGATTCTCTGGTTCACTGATCTTCCTAAATAATAACTACTTAATAAAATCTATAGAAAAAGGTGGTAGAGGAGAAGGAACAAGTGTTCATTAAGCACTTTATCTATCTGTCTATCTATCTATCTATTTATTAAAAAGACTTTTTTATGGAGAACTTACATGGGGCAGGCAATCACATGGTGGCCAGAAGAAATGATACAAGGACACTCCCATGGTCTCTCTCAAGAACTTTGGATTTGACTGTGCAACATGGGAGACACCGGCATAGGACCGCTCAGCATGGTGTGCCCACATCAGAAAGGGTCTGTTCTCTTTGAGCAAAGAATTGAGACAGCACAAAATAAACATAAGATGTGCAAATTTAGCGTATCCACCCCAAATATTCACATGGACTATCTGTGCCCAACCTGTGGTAGAGCATTCTGTGCTTATATTGGTCTGATCAGCCACAGTTGGACACACTGAAATTTCACTTTACAGTGATGACATCATTTTGGTCCTCTTCCAAGACGAAGAACAATAATCACCACCACCAAGATAGTGCTAGGCACTGTCCTAAGCACCCTACAATAGCCATGGGAGGTATATGTTGTTAGCACCCTCATTTTACACTGGAGGAAACTGAGGCAAACAGAGGTTAAGTGACTTGCTGAGAGTCACAGCTAGTAAATATCTGTGGGTGGCTTCCTGACTCTGGGCCTATTGTACCACTTAGCTGCCTCCAGTAATTTTGGGAACAGGGAAGAGCACTGTCAGCTATGGGGCAAGGTTAAGAAGCTTCCTCTAGGAAGTGGTCACAGAACTGAGCCTTGATGGGAGAGATGAATTCCAAGAGGTAAAAGGTATTCCAGGCATAGAATCTAGCCTGTTCAAAGGTGCCAGAGGTGGGAGATGGGATCTCATGAATAGGGAACAAACAACAGTTTCCTGGAATATAGAGTATGTGAAGGTAGTATTGGACAGTATGTCCATGTGTGGGTTCTAAAGAACATTAAATGACAAACAGAGGAGTTTGTATTTGATCCTAGAGAGAAGAGGGAAGCTTTTACAGCAGAGAAGGTGACACAAATGCACTTTTGCTTTAGGGATACACTTCCGCAGCTGTTGCCAGGACGATTTGGAGAGGGGAGAGGCTTGAAGAGGGCAGACCAGTTAGGGGATTATTGCCATAATCCAGAAAAGGAGAGTGAGCAGCTGACTGGGGTATGAGTCGAGAGAAGAGAATAGCTTTGAAAGATGTTGTGGAGGTAGAATAAAAAATATTTGGCAGTTGTTTCTCTGAAGGACAATAAGGAAATGGAGAGATTGAATAGTTGGGGAAAGTAAGTTTGTTAACATAACTCTGGTTACTTCATCCTAGGTTACATGGAGATCCCTATCACCAGATGGGCTGAAGGGTGATTAATTTTTTGCTTACAGACTCTTTTAAAGGCCTTGTACTGAATCACAGAAGAGTATTTATATGGATGAAATCACACATCATTGACATTTTGAAGTAAATGTGAGCATATATCCCAGTGTATATATATTTATTTCATTTGTATACATTGTTTAAAAGAGGATGCATCTATGTATCCTCTCTTCTTCCTCCTTTTTATGCTATGGATACAATAATAGGGAACATTAATGGTATAAAATATATTTACTTCGTTGTTAAGCTCTAGGAAATTAAATTTTATTGCTACTAATTAGAAATTATATTCATGTTCTGTTTGTGCCAATTTGGCTCCTAAGGAGGACTTAAAGGAGCTTCACAAAAGAACTACCAGGGCAGTCAAAGCTGAAAGCAATTGGCCCTTTTATTTGACATATTTAAGGGAGGACCATAGACTTAACTGGAGACATCTAAGGAAGGGCCGTGGGGAGGCAGGAGCAACACAGGACAGTATCCATTCCTCCAAACTGGGACAGCAGCATGTAACTCCAACCTAAGATAGCCTACCACTGCCTCCTCTTCCTCCAATATGTACATTGGTGCAGGGACCAACAGTGCAAATGTGGGATGAAGGAGGTCAGGGAAGTGATACAACCAGGGATGTCACTAGACAGCCTCAGGAACATTTAGCTTTGCACAATTAAGGTCTAAAGAAGTTACCTGAAGGAAGAAGATCTCAGTGGTCTGGTGAGAGGCTGCTTCTAGGACTTGGCATATCATTACACCAAATTCTTGTCACTTTTCATGGGCAGGACTGCTAGGTCCTTCATCATTCCAGCCTTCAAGAGGGCTGACGGAAGTTGAGAAAGTCTAGATGTTTCTTAGGAATATGTGAGATCTTACTCAGGCTTATCCAATTGATTTCCTACGTGTGTTGTCACAGACAAGGAGGCACCAATTAGCTAGTAAAGCTGTGGTTTGGGGTTGGCTCTTAACATATATTCTAAATGGGATGATTGCTTCTCCCTATCTGCTATTAGCTCATTTTCCTTATTGATTGTCTCTCAGAGTCTAAGATAGTCAAGGCATGTATGTTGATATATCTTTATTAATTACTAAGATTTCAGTATCTCTCATTAATTATTCAATTAGCTCTGAATCCCACTCTAGTTAATAAATATTATTTATTTAATAACTAAAGAAGACTCCCTATAAGCTTTTGCTCATCTCTTTCTTACTTACCTCCTAGGCTTAAATAAACATCAGAGTGTAAGACAGATAAACACAGCACATAGGAGGGCTGCTAGTACAAGTTCATTCTTGATTTGGTGAAACAAGAAAAACACTAAAAAGGGGTTAATCATCTTACTTTATTCTAGTCTAGTTTTCTCAGAAGAGGATTGCTGATAATGGGAGTACAACTCCTATAGCATTATCTAATTACCCTTCTTGCAGGGGCTAGAGAGAAGGGAAGGCAGCTACCCCTATGTCTTGATAGGGTCATCCAAGACCCTCAAACCCTCAATGGGAGCCAGTTGAGGGAAACAAGTTCCACCCAAGCCTTGATGGGGGCCGATCCAGGCACACATGGCATTCAACCCTAAGGTTCCACGTAAGCTTCCCCACTCACTGACCAGTGACTACCTGCTCTATAGGGCGGCAGACAAAGAAGGCATATTATCAGCAATAGCCTCTCAAGTTTATACCACCTCATCCTTGTATTTCCCTGTTCAGTCACAGTGGATGTTTATATTATTTATCATTATATAACTCTGTACAAACATAATGGAGATATTTTGAACCATAATTGTGGGAACTCATATCTAATACCTGGGAACAAGAGACTGTTATGGCTATAGATCCTGGAAAAATGAACTCTAAGAAATAATAAGAAAAATTCACTTTACACACATTAAAATTGACCTTACATATACAGTTACAAACTGTTTACTAATAGTGTAACCTGTAACAAAAAACATACATTATTATTTAAAGTATATCTGTGAGAAAGACTTTGAGAAAAGTCACAGCTAAAGTCACCTTTAACTACCTCTGCAACTGTTGACTTTTCAAGTCTAGACAGTCCCACCATTTCGTTCTCTTAGGATACCAATTAAATTATCTTCTCAAGAATTTTCTTCATACTTCATTGCAACATATAGGTTAAACTCACTTCTCTCATGAAATAAGTTCTCTTGGTCCTTTTTCTGTGTCTTCTATTCAGCCATCCTATTTAACAATTTCTGTAGAATAAAAGTTAAACTCTCCTCACTAACACTTCATAAAATGACAGCTAAGCCACCACTGTCCAAGAGTACTACCTCTTAAAGATACAATAACAATACTGACAATTTCTGTGGGAGTGGCTGTTGAAGCCCATGGTATACAAAGATGCTAGAAATTTCTATTATGGAAGTCTCCAGGCATAGAATATTATAAGCGTAATTTCCTAGAAAAAGGGCAAGGGTGATGCCCGGAAGGAGGAGGAGGACTCTTTTGTTTCCAGAAAGCCTAGCCCTGGAAAACCAAAGTTATCTGCATGATAACAGGCTCATTTGAATAAATCCATTTTGTGATTTCTGCTCCTTTCATTTTCTAGGACTCCGGTAATACCTATCCTAATGGCCATTATAATGCATAAATGCATTATGATGCTGATTGCTTATATGTAAAGTGATTACAGTTTTTATTAGCAAATGTGTTCAGGAAGAGAAAGAGGAGGGCAGAGGGGAGCCCCAGGGTACTCTAAACTGTAGGCAAATTGCTAAGCTCTGTGAATTTGTGAGCTATCATGCCACCAGATCAACTTGTATATTGTATTTTATAGTCAATTGCAGCATTTATCAGCATCTATTTCCTGAAGTAGAGTCTGTCTAGTTTGAAACATCTCTCTAACCAGATACTCTGTGACTGGTATTTTCAGTTGAAATGAAACACTAGGTCTCATTTATGTTTGTAAAGTGTTTTATATATACAATTTCAGCTAAACCCCATTTAAAAAGTGCCTACTGTGTGCTAAGTGCTATTTTCTGGTTTTCTTTCTCTCATGGAAATAACATAAGTGACATCAATATTCTTTTCTCCTAGTGTTTTATTACTTTGTTGGGTATGAAATTTCTTCAGTGTGGGAATTCTTTCTACCATTGCAGGTCAAAACTCACCCATGTCTTCTCATCCTATGTGAGTTTATCTGTCTTCTTCGATAAACTATCTCTACAGGATTAACCCAATGTGCTGAAAGTCCTCCTGTGGATCTTTTAGTATTTCATAGATACCAATACAATATATACTGACCTCCTTATTTTCCCCTCTACAACCCTCCCCTCTTCCTAACTTCCCTATTATATAGTCAATGGTACCACCATCCTCTCATCCCCAGGGCTCACAACCTAGAGGTCATCCTCAACTCCTCATTCTCTCATCCCCCATATCCAATCTCTTGCCAAGGCTTATCCATCTCACCTATTCACCATCTCTCCAGTATACTCTCTTCTTTCATTGCCACCACTTTGGTACAGACACTCACCAGCTTATTCTTGGACTGCTGCAATAGCCTGCTGGTTAGTCTCCATGTCTGAAATCTCTCCCCACACCAGTCCATCCGGTATCAGCTGCCAAATTGATCATAAAGCACAAGTTTGAAAACATCACTCCCTGCCTCAATAAACTTGTGGCTCCCTATCATCTTAGGATCAAATATAAAATCATTTATTTGGTATTCAAAGACCTTCATAGGCTAGTCCCCTCCTACTGATGAAGTTTTGGGGTGCTGGGGACCCTGAAATACCGGGTCCTGCTCGAATGAATTTGACTCAAGCCTTCTTAAAGTCAAAGAAAACAAAGTTTATTAAAGACTCCCCAAATTGGGTTGATTCTTAGGGAGCCTAAGCATTTGAAATGCTTGTATTCACAAGCGGGCCAGATAGAATCCCAGCTAGACAGAGTCTGAACTGCATTGAATCTGAGCACCTTCATGGAGGCAAGATGGAACTTAAATACAGAAAAGACTACAGGAGGGATCTGGGAGTGGTCTGGTAGTCTAGGGTGATGGGAAGAGGGGTTTAGGGAGGGTCTTGAGAAGTCCAAGGAAGACCTCTGTGGGACTTGGGTGACTCACCAAGGGTTGGAAACAGCTGTAGGCAATTAGGAGATATCAGACAATGGAGGGCTTAGGTGGGAAGCAGGTGGGGCAATCCAGAGAGCTTGATAAGGGGCGGAATGGGAATGAATACAGATCTTGATGGGAGTGGTCAGCAGCCTGGGGAAATGGGGTTTTGGTGGGATCAAGGGTGGGGGGTGCAACCGAGACCTAGATTTGAGTAAGAAAGGTCAGAATACGTGGGAAGATTCAAGGAGAGCTCAAGGAGGCTTCCAGAGTCTGAATCCCATTACTACATTTCCAGTCATTTTTATGCTCCCCAATCTGGACACTTCAGTCCATGGGAACTGGCCTCATTGCTGTTCCTCACAAGGCTTTCCTCATGCTTGGAATTCTCGTTCTTTTCATTTCTGCCTCTTGGCTTCCTTCAAATCCCCATTAAAATCTACCATCGACAGAAAGCCTTGCCACATATTTCTTAATTCTAGTGCCTTCATTCTGTTGACTATTTCCAACTTTTCTAGGTGTATCTTGTTTGTGTATGGTCATTTGAATATTGTCTCTTTCATTAGACCTCGCTTCAGTGCCTTTTTTTGGTATCCCTAGTTCTTAACACATAGTAGCTGATTAATAAATGTTTATTAACTAGCTAACTACATAAGCTGTCTGACTTCTACAGTTTGCCCTTGGTAAATGACTGGTCCATCTTCTTTTCTGGTCATAATCTGTTCTTGATGATTTCTTTTTAGCACCAGTTCTTCCTTGCAGGTGAGGAAATTGTTATTGGAATCATATGGAATTGTTATTTGATTTGGGGAAAAAGATGTTTGCAGGGCTGAAATGGAGGCATAACTTGAATCTTGGTACAAAGGAAGAAATGGAATTTTTCCATGCTTTCATTTAGGCATGCAATCAAAGTTCCTTGGCTATTCTTTCCCAGTAAAGCCAGTACAGTTACATATGGTAGCTGTGTCCCTCCCTTAGGACACTGAACAGAGAACAGCTTTACTTTCTTTCTGAGGATTTAAATATCATGAGGAGATAGAATCTAGGGCTTTGGATGGTAACCTACTTCCTGTGGTGAAGAAGGTCAGAGAGAAGGGGAAGGAGGGAGAGGGAGAGGGGGAGGAAAAAAGAGGGGAGGGAGAGAGACAGAGACAGAGAGGGATAGAGACACACAGAGAAATACAGAGAGACAGAGACACACACCGAGAGACATACACACAGAGACACAGAGAGAGAGACAGAGACAGAGTGACACACAGAATAAGCGGTTGTAAAGTTATATGGGCACAACCTCAAAAGATTTCTTAAAGATCCCATGAGCAAAGAAAAGAGAAGGATAAAGAAAAGAAAAAATAGGGACCATTAAGGGAGAGGAAGAAAAGATAGGGAGGAAAGCAGAGGGGAGATGACAAATGGATGGGAGTGAGAGGCCACAGCATAACAAGTAGCATAGAAACAAATGAATGATGGATAAAGATGCAGAAAACAGAACAATGAGTTAAGGAAAACTCTCCCTTGCTAATTTTAGTTTTGTCTTACTCCACCTTCATTTCTTAGCATTGTCTTCTAGTTTTTCTTCCTTTTCTCTCCAAAGTATACTTCATTGCCTTTTCTTACTGCTCAATTTAGTTTAATGATTTTTTTTTTTTTACTGATCTGTAAACTCCCTTTGTTCTTCCACTTAAAGTTTTAGAGAGTTCCTGGAAGTAGTGAAAGATTAAATACCAACAACCAACAACAGCTACTATTACTACTACTACTACTAACTACTACTGCTACTACTACTACGACTGCTACTACTACCAGTCGCAACAGTAGCAGTTAACATTTATATAGCATTTACTATGTGCCAGGCACTGAGCGAAATGATATACAAATATTATCTCATTTGATTCTCACAACTCTATTAGGTGGGCACTGTTATTACCAACATGACATAGGTAAATAAAAGTGACTTGTCCAAATAATCCACTTACCAAGTGTTTGAAGCTGATAATGATGTGAATTCAGGTCTTCCTGATTTATGCCTAGTATGCTATTCATTGTTTACTTACCTGCTATGTACTATGTGACCTTGAACCCAGGTCTTTTCTGACATTCAGACTGATTCTTTCTTAAATTAATGACACTTCTAAAAAAGTACTTGTTGAATGACTAATTTTATTCTCTTTTTTTTTCTGGTCATTGCAATTACCAATAATAGTTGGTCTCCCAATGAACTTCTCTATTAAGATTATAGAATGATAGAATCCCAGGGTTGGAAGGGGTCCTTAAAGTCATATAGTCCATGACTTCTTAACCTGGAGTGAATGAAACTTGGTTTTAAAAAAATGTTGATAAATATTTCAATATGAATGACTTCTGTTGTAATCATATGGATTTTTTGTTTTATGCATTTAGAACCATTCTTCTGAGAAGAGGTTCATAGGCTTAATCAAAGATGTCTGTGAAGCAAAAAAAAAAGATAAAGAGTCCTTGATGTATTTATTTCAACCCCTCCCATGCCCCCCCCTTTTTTTTTACAGAGGAGGAAACTGAAACTGAGCCCTTAAGAGGTCAAATGACTTATTCAAAGTCCTACAGTTAATGACAGAACTAGGATGAGAATTCTGATTCCTTGCCTTATCTAACAACAGTTTCCCAAGATATGTTTTATTAAAAAGAAATGAGTACAATAGACACAGACAGGAGAGCTTCTTTTCTCTGTATGATTGACTTTCTTAGAAGGGGACACACCATTTAATAATTTGCTTCCTTTGAGGGCTTCCTAGGTGGTGCATGGATAGGGGTTGCCACAGATTCCAACTCTTCTTCCTCTTTTCCTGAACTGAGGTTCAGGCTTTGTAATTGTTGTTGGCTATTTCAATGCTGGCTTCTGGCCCCTTCCCTCCTTTTTCACCTCCAGTTTCCTCAGTTCTTGTCAATGGACCTTCTTTCTTGAATAGGTCCCTTCATAGGGAAATGAGGACCTAAGGTATGAGACAAAATAGGTGAAGTACAATAAATTGTGTCCTACCTTCAGTTCATCTGGGACAAATGACAGATGTTTATTTTGGGGAGAGGAAATGAGTCCTGGTAAATTGAAGACTGAGTTCTACCTTTGGTATATAGTTGCTGTTTGACCATGAATAAGCTCTTCCCCTAGGCAATTCTCAAAGTCTGTAAATTATGATGAATTGCCAATCTTCTTCAGTGGTGGAATTCTTTAGGAAGTTCCCTATGTTGATGAAATCATAGCTCCTGACTGAAGACAAAATATATGTCTCACATAGGAAATACAGACAAAAGACCTGAAGTGGTTTCTGTCCTTAAGAAATTTGCATTTAATGTTCTAGGGAATACAAAAGGCTTACAGATAAGTAAATAAAAGGCAGAGAATATGAGGACAGGCTTTCATTGAACCTTGAGGAAAATATTGTCATAAATTGGAGGCTATGGAGAGAAAATGCAGTCCAAGTATAGGGAAAAGTAAAGGCAGGAGTTATAGACATAGACATAGGAGATGGGATGTCTAGTGTGAGGAGCATATAAGAGACCAATTGAATTGGAACACAGAGTATGTGTTGGAGAATATTGCAAATAACTCTTGAGAAGTAGAGGGGAGCCAGTACTTTAAAGGGCTTTACATTTTATCCTAGGGAGCCAACAAAGCCTTTTTGAGTCAGGGGAGTGACACAGTCTTAGCAAGATTATTTTGGCAGCTACAAGGAATATGGAGTGGAATGGGGAGCATTTTTTTCCAGTTGGAAGAAGAAAGACTGAGGGAGATATAGTCTGAGTGAGAGATGTTGAGGGTCTGAATTGGGCTGGTAGCTATGAGCTCATGAGTGAAGAGAAGTGAGATTTTGTCAAGGTAGAATTGATAAGACTTGATGATTGGTTACAAAGCAGGGTAAGAGGTGAGAGGGGATAGGAGGGGTGAGGGAGAAGGAAAATTCAAGGATAGCATCTTTAAATAGAGAATATTGGCATGCTGCCCGTGAGAAGTCTTTTTCCTTGCTGGGTTATGATACAGGGGACAGGATATTCCAGAAACCTAGAGCAGAGTTAGGGGGAAGGGACCAAAATTACAAACTGACTGCAGTTTCTGGGTTAATTAACATAATTAAGTATGTGAGGGGTTGATAAAAAATAGGCAAATCTTTCTTCTCCTTTCCCTTGTGTTCTGCACAGTGGGCCTTTTGTTTTTTTCCTCTAATCAGAGGATTCTGCCTATAATGCTCTCTAGAAGCCATAGAAATAAGTGCCTTCTTGGATGTAGGACTCCAGCTGTCAGAGCAAAGTCTCAGTAGAAATGCAAGAGACACAGAAAGCTAGATAAAAATGCAGAGAATTAGAGATGAAAAGGGGAGGGTGAAAAGGAGTGAAAGGGACTGTCCTGTGGGCTGTAGTCAAGATGACATGGACCACAGCTGTAGGAAAGATGAATTTTGGAAAGGAAATAATCATTGCCTTGGGCTAAAAATGTTGGCTTTATAATTTTTTTTTTTTTTTTACAGTTTGACCTTCTTTATGTTATCTCTCTAGAATATGCACTGTGTTGCTGACAAGGAAATTTTCTCTTCACTGAAATTGTTGGTTCTGTATGACCATAAATGGAAAATGAAAAAAAGGGGAATTAAAATTCTCCTTTCTAGCATATGTAGTAGAAATTTCTGGCATTTTTATAGCACTTTAAGGTTTGGAAAGCTTTTTACATGTTATCTCACTTGGTCCTCACAAAAACTATATGATGTTGGTGCTACTATTACCCGCATTTTATAGATGAGGCTACTGAAGCAAACAGAGGTTAAATGACTTGTCCACAGTCACTCAGCTAGCCAGGTATCTGATGTTGGATTTGAACTCAGATCTTACTGACTTTTTAGTCCAATATTCTATCCACTGTATGATATAACTCCTTAAATAAATATTTGTTGAATTAAATTCATGATCTCATCATGAAAATGACACAACAGCATAAAATTAAGTATAATAGTGTTTAGATTCCCAGAATAAAGATTTTTAAAATTCTTTACTGTATTTACAACTTTAAAGCCTGCACATTGTATAATTACCCCAATTGAGTTACCTCCCCAATTTGGCATTTGCAGGTTACAAGTCAGGTCTCCAGGGATCAACTATTTTCTCAGGTTCAAGGTACTTTTCAGGTCTAGACTCCTAAAACTAGCTTACCCTACTTCCTTTTAACAGTCAGCCAGTAGAGAGATTTAGCTCAAAGGAAAGGCATTTACTGAGATGGCATGATAGCAACAGCATCTATAAAGCATTCCCCCCATGAATCTGGTGTGTACATTCCAAGTACAGATACAATCATAGGAAAAATGGACACATTCTTAGCGTACACAATTAGGAAACAAAGGTAACTCACATATCCTTCAGTGCAGGGTTCTGGTGATCTTGTCCTTTGAGCTGGGCTCCCTGATTCTGTTTCTCTATGAAGATCAATTCCTAATATCAGGAGTTGGCAATTTGCTCAAATCACCAAGATCAGGCTTCTCAATGCTGTTTTCTATCTAAACTCTAATTTCAGGTTTGATTGAAGACTTACTCATACTTTGTAAGGGGGTAGCAAAGTCTTCCTCTAATTTCCTGAGGTTTGACTGACAACTTACTTAAATTTTGAGTTCTCTGCTGCCTTGTCATCTCTTGTATGTGCCCGCTTCTGTGATTTTAATCAAGTGGGCTGGGGCAAGTCAATTGCTTAGCCAATTAGAAGTCTCCTCCTCAACTTCCTACCACCACTACCACTACACTAGAATAAGGCATGCCCATGATTGATGGGTAGACCATTGATTTAAGGCTTCTGTTTGCATATTTTGAGCAGACACTTCTAAATGACAATAAGCTGTGTCTAGAATTGAATAGGTTAAAGAAATTGGTCTGAGGCACATTTGGTAACTTGTAAAGTACTTTTAATGATCCAAACATTGTTCCCTGTTTCCAAGGGCCATTCTATTTAACATAAATAGTCTATCAGTAGTGTTACATGACTTCAATTCTGCATTCTTTGCTGTCAAAAAGATAATTTGCCAGGTAATCCTAAGTGTTATTGAAGGATTCATGGTGGGTATAAGTAGGTTGCAGAATATTAACAAAAACTGGTCAATAGAAGATATTATCATGAATGATCAAAAATAGAGGCAGACGGACTGGTACTGTATCTAAGGCAAGGGATGATGGATGACTGAAATATTGTATTGAAGTATATGAACTATGATATGAGCTGTGAAAGACAGAGTAAAGCTTCCCATATGTGCATTGTGTAGGTCTTCTATGGAGGATTTATAGGATGATATAGAATGAGAAGATGTGAATGACTTTCAGTTTGTCCAAGTAGAGATAGTAGCCTACTCCACTGAGATTATGGGTCAATCAAAATATCAGAAGTCTTTTTTATGGGAAGATTGCCAAACTTCCTAACATATTGCTTAAATGAGTTTCTCTGGTGTTTTCTACCTCAAATATATAACCACAGGCAGCCCTGGGTACCTTATGGTGTATCAGTTCTAGATTTTAGGGTCTAAGGTGAGGAAAAAAGATCAGCTAGGAAACTAGGCTGTGAGTATTTTCTGGAGAATTCAGAATATCTAAATTCCATGAGTTGCAGATACAGAAATTAATAATTCTTTTTTGACCACCACAAATATCAAAATAGAATCTTTGGTATTTCATGCCAGTAAGATAATGATGGGAGTGATGATGATGGCAGTAATAGTGATGAATAAAATAGAGATAGTCTTATAAAAAGGTATTCCTTTGATGGTTAAATTGTAGAATTTTTCCATGCTAGGGCTAGTAAGAGATCTAATTAAAGGAGCATCTGACTTCATGCCATGATCTAGGATAGTAGGAGGGAATATCCATTCTACTATCCCTATCCAATAGCAACTATTCCTTTACTTAATCTGCATCCTATGTACCCTAGATTTGTGAGTACAAAGATATTGTTTCTCTCATGCATCTACTTCTCTGTTTTAGTGGAGAGAAGTATTGAAATAGAAATCAGGAGATACAGGTTCTAGTATTGGCTTTGCCACTAATTGGAAATGTGACTCTAGAGAAGCCACTCTATTTCCCTGAACCTCAATTTCCTTTTCTGCTAACTGAAGTGGATTAAATGACCTCTGAGGTTCCTTTTCAGTCTCCAGAGGACTTAAATCTAGGAGATGTGACAGTTTCTTGGTTCTTTGTGTTCGTGAGGAGCTCCAAAATCTGATACTTGGAAAGGAAAGGAAATACTAAAAGAAAAGATGACCTCTTACTAGCTGTGAAGCATCTCTCTTTGTATTTTACACTAAAGCAAAGTTTCTAATCAGACTTTTCCAGGAAATGGGGGAGACTGCTAAACTAAGAGAGAAATTTTAAGTCACATATGTTACAATGAACTGTGTCACTAATTAATACACTTTTGGCTTTCTCTTTACTTGAAATGCCTGCCAGACCTATCCTTGTCAAGTGTGAGCTTCAAGGCCCAGCTTTAATGCTACCCTTTTCATGAAGGTTCACTGGATATTTCCTTGTCTCCATCCTCCCAACCACACATCCCTTCCTCTGCTGGGCAAAATTTTAGACCTCTCTGATGCTGAACTGGAGAGGTACCTTGGTATACTGGATAGAGAGCTAGCCAGCAAGATTGATGTTCAAGTCTTGCCTTTGACACATACTGATTGTGTGACATGGGACTGATACTAGCTGTGTGACCCTGGGCAAATTGTTAGCCTCTGCTTGCTTCATTTTCCTTGATGGTAAAATAGTTCTTGTGAGGATCAAATGAGATATTTGTAAAGCGCTTGGCTTTACAGTACCTGGCACACATTAGGTGCTTAATAAATCATTGTTCCTTCCTTCCTCCCTGAGGCCTTCAACAAGTCATCTGCCGATTTAGTGTGTTAGGCATTTCTTTAAGACTTTATATTATAGAGAAGATTCTGACCTGCTTTAGTAGAGGGAGTTTCCTTGCCTGGGAATTCCCTATACAAGTAAAATCATAATTTGGGTCCCTATCCTTGTACTTAACATGTTCTGTCTTGTATACTATAGTTCTTTGTAAACTTTAAAAATCTTATTTATTGGATTGTAAGTTCCTAGAGGACATCCTTATGGCACCCTGCATATGGCCATAAACAAAACGAGCATGTTAATAAATCATTGTTGAATGAATGAATTTTTCTCACTTAGTAAACTGGGTGAACATCTCAAAGATTCATAAAGGCTACCCAGGGTGGTGTTAAATTATGACCAGCAGCTTTTATATATTATGTGATTACATTTTCACCTTTTCTACTCTGTCTGGTGAAATAAGTTAAGGGAAAAAATAGAAAATTATATGAGTAAATTAGTATTGATCTATGTTACTAAGTCTTTGCCTTCCTGTAACTGTTTAATTATGGACTAGGAAAGAAAGGTGAGCTTCCCAACTCTTCAATCCCAAATGATTAACCAATTTAAAATGTATTTTTTTTTCCATGGAAAGAGAATTACCTCCCCATTCGACAGTTCAGTAAACATTTAAGCGCCTTCTCTGCTAGGTGTTGAGGATTTAAAAACAGAAACAGAACAACTTCTGTCCTTCAGGGTTTGCCCTCCCATTGAGGGAGATGAAACTCAGATGAGCGTGATGTAGGGTATAATTGAAGAGGGCAAAGGAGACCTCCAGAAGAAGTATGTTATAAATATCTGAGACCAGAGAGTTCATTTTAGGGCATCAGAGAAAACTACATGGAGGAGATGGCTCCTGAATTGAAGCTAGAAAGAAGAGGAGGCTTCTCAAAAGCTAAGATGTGGATAAAGTATAGTTTAGGCTTGGGACATGGCCTAGACAAATGCCTATTGGCAGGAGCTGACACCTTGAGTTCTGGGATCAGCTAGTAATCAAGTTTGGCTGGAACCTAGAATACAGGATAAAGATGTGAAATAAGGCTTTTAACAAGATATAATTTTATAATGATAAGGATGACTTCCTATGGTTCTCAGAATCAACGATAACTACTTCCCCGCTACTCCCATGCCTATTTCTAAATGACTCCGTTTGGTTCTTATTTCTGGGGCTTATTAGGCAGGGTCTTAATTTTAAGAAAGTAGCTAGAATTATAACCAATGAACAAGGAAAGTTTCAAAGGAAGGATAAAGAGAAGAATGGTGCAAGGAATTCTCAGATTAGGAAACTTTTCTTCCCAATACCCATCAAAACCTCCTATTAGAGTTGCCTAGAGCATTGAGAGGTAAAGTGACTTGCTTTCTACATCCAGTACATATGTGTTAGAGGTGAGATTTGAAGGCTTTCTGTTGCTTGACTTACATTATCTCATTTGAAATTCACGATAACCCTTCCAGGTAGATGCAATTAGTATCTTCATTTTTCAGATGAGGAAACTGAGGCTGAAAAGTTAAGTGACTTCCCCAGGCCTAGCTAGTAAGTTCTGAGGTAAGATTTGAAATAGTCTTCCAGATCCCTAAACTTCATCTGCTTCTCCATCTAGCTGCCCACAGTATGTACTACACTATTGAAATACTTCAGACAAACAAAAATGATCATGTAAAAATAGTTGACAAGAGCAAATAAAGTTCATTTATAAATGGTTTTTGTGGTTTAATCATTTCAATTGAGTCTTACTCTTTTGTGATCTCATTTGGGATTTCCTTGGTAAAGATACCAGAATGTTTTGCCATTTCCTTTTCCAGCTCATTATACAGATAAGGAAACTGAAGCAAGCAGGGTTAAATGACTTGGCCAGGATCACAGAGTTACTAAGTGTCTGAGGCAGAATTTGGACTCAGAAGGATGAGTTTTCCTGATACCAGGTCCTAGCACTCTATCTATTCCACCACCTAGCTCCTCTTATACTCTACTTAACTTTTTAAAGTTAATATATTTTAATAGCAAGTTATGCAATATATGGTCTTGATGGAATACAATTGTACTGTAAAAAATCATGAAGGGAGATGGTTTTGGAATAGCCTGGGAAGATTTATGCAAACTGGTACAAAATGAAATGAACAGAACTAGGAGAGTATCAAACACAGTAACAGCAATATTTTATATTGATGGAATACAATTGTACTGTAAAAAATCATGAAGGGAGATGGTTTTGGAATATCCTGGGAAGATTTATGCAAACTGGTACAAAATGAAATGAACAGAACTAGGAGAGCATCAAACACAGTAACAGCAATATTTAACATTGATCAAATTGTGAAAGACTTAACTGCTTTGATTGATACAGTAACCCACAGCAATTCCAAAGGACTCGATAAAAAAAACAACAAAATAAAACTATTCATCTCCAGAGAGAGAACTGATGAACTGCATAGACCGAAGAATACTTCCCCCTGCCAACTTTTTTCTTTTTTGCAACATGATTAATATAAAAATATTTTGCATGACTTCAGTTGTATAATGGATATTATTTGTTCTGAATGGGTTGGGGAGGAGGTGGAGGGAAGGGAGACTTTGGAACTGAAAATAAAAATTTAATTTTTTTAAAAAATAGCACACTTAAAGGAATTAGCACAGAGACAACATTAAAAATGTTTTTGTATGTAGTACAATTTGGAAATTGAAGTGAATGAATGAAATCTGTTGTATGATAAAAATGCTGTAAATACCATTTGGTTTCTTTCAATAATAAATTTACTTGTTTAATATTCAAGTATTGTCATTGTCCAGAAAAAAAATTGAACAGATTAATTGAATTGTTATAAAATGGAATTTTTAGAATTTGTTCACAGAAACACGTTTTTGACTGCATTAATGTTTTATGCCCTTTACTCATATTCAAAGTACACAGAAATAAAAGTGGGGAAAAAAACTTCCCAAAATCTGATTTCCTCCCTATTTTAAAATTCATCATCACACACTTTAAAGTCTTTTGATTCCATGATGGGGTAAAAATTCTAATGTTCAGAACTGCCATTAACAGGAAAAAGAGGGTTTTTTTTTCCTTCTGTTCAGAGAATGACAAATGCTTCCCATCAGAGTGGAGCTTAAGTATGTTCTTTCTCCTCTTTGGGTTTTTTGTCTTTTTTAAAATTCAATTTTATTTTATTTTCAGCTCTCAGTTCTCTCCCTCCTCATCTATGTGGTGTGCTAACTGGATATTTTTTGACCCAATTATGTGGATAGAATATAGGTAGTATCCTCAAAGAAGTAATAATTGCACTCTGGAAGCTCAGATCTGTTTTGAAGTCCTGAGCAGTTTCACATACAAGGTGCCAGAAAGAAAGTTTGCAAATCTGTTTTGTATGTTTCTGATAATGTCGGATAGCAACTGATTGCAACAACACTTCTATCTAAGGCTGCAGAAGTAAGAGTGTTTGTATTTAGAACTCAAAGGAACCTTATCATCTATTGCATCCTATTCCCATTTTACAGATTAGGAAATTCATCTCAGAACTAAAGTTACTAACCCAAAGTCACACAGCTAATAATAATTGAAGCTAAGATGGAAGCCCATGTTTTTTGGTTGAAATGTCTAGGCACTTACTGTTTTACCCGTGCTTCCATTCCCTATGGTATAATAATGATGATTTTCCTGATAGGAACTGTCAAATTTTTAGTAAGGAAACTCCCTTTGCCGATATATACGGTACCTACTCTGTCATTTATCATCCCAGAGAGTTGCCCAGGATGCTGAAAGGTTATTTTGATTTTTATCTCTATGTTAATTCATATGTTAGAACTATTATGGTTACGATACTTTAGTTCAGTTCTAAATTATCCACAAAATAAGAGCTTTTTACTTAGCAGCAGTGAAATCAGGGTGTGAGTTTTTATCACCCAAGGTAATTTACGCAGAAATAGAATGTGGAAATTATATTCTGCTCTTGTTAACAAAAGTATATTCAGGTTTCCCTAAAAACAGTTTATTTTTACTAATAAAACATGCCCCAAGTTTTCACAATGCATATATTATCCTTGATCTATGAATTGTCAAAGCCAAGAGCCTTTTCTCAGTCTTTATCCTTCTTGATTTCTCCGAAGCAATTGATACTGTTGACCAGTTTCCCCTCTTCCTAGATGCTCTTTTCTTTGTTTTTTTTTTTTGGCTTTTTTTAAAATTCAATTTTATTTTATTTTCAGCTCTCAATTCTTTCCCTCCCAACTTGCCCCTCCACTACATTGAGAAACAAGAGAAACAAAATCCATTGTAAACATGTATAGCCAATCAAAACAGATTCCCGCATTACCATGTCATATCTGTCTATATCTATCCACATATGCCCCCCACATTTCCATATATATATATGTATATGTATATACATACATATATATGTATATGTATATACATGTTTATGTATATACAATGCCTCCATCTGCACTCTGAGTCTATCACTTTTCTATCTGGAAGTTGGAAGCTTGTTTTATCATGAGTTCTCTGAAATCGCCATTGGTTACTTTTGATCAGAATTCCTAAATCTTTCAAATTTGTTTGTTTTACAATATTGTTGTTATTTTATGGTTCTGTTCACTTCATTTTATGTCAGTTCATGTAAGTCTTCCCAGTTTTCTTTGAAACCATTATTTTCATTTCTTATAGCACAATAGCATTCTATCACATTCATAGACCATAACTGGTTATGCTATTTCTCAATTGATGGCTATCCTCTCAATTTCCAATTCTTTGCACAATGAAAGAGTTTCTATAAATATTTTCTGTACATATTAATCTTTTCCCTCTTTCTTTGATTTCTTTAAGGTATTAGCCTAATAATAGTATTACTGCATCAAAAAGTATGGACAGTTTAATATTTTTTGGGCATTGCCAAATTGTTTTCCAGGAAAAAGTGGACTAGTTCACAGGTATTAATGTACCTATTTCCCTATAAACCCACCATCATTTGTTATTTTCACCTTTGCCAATCTGATGTGTATGAGCTAGAACCTGAGAGTTATTTTAATTAGCATTTCTTTTATCATTAGTAATTTAGGACAAATTTTTGGCTATTAATAACTTAGATTTATTCCTCCAAAAACAATTTATTAATTGAGGAATGGCTCATAGTCTTATAAATTTGATTCAGTTCCATATATAAAATAAGTCACTTGTCAGAGAAACTTACTACAAAGATTTCTCCTAGTTTCCTGCTTTTCTTTTAATTTTAACTTCATTGGTTTTATCTATGCAATTTTTATTTTTAAATAATCAAAATTGTTCATTTTTTCCTCCTCTGGAACTTTATCTATAGTGTGGTCTTATTGGGCTTTCTTCGCACTGTGTTTTCCCAGTTGTTCTGTCTGGACAGTCAACTCATTCGTATTTTCCTATGCTGGATCCTCATCATGATTGGTGTGCTATCACCAATGCATGGGTGTAATCCAGTATCATCTTCCCTTGTAAGAATGCAAACAGTTTAACCATAGTAAGTCCTTTATGATTTTCTTTCCTTCTCTTGAATCTTGTATTTCAAAGTCAAATTTTTTATTTAGCCCTGGTCTTTTCATTAGGAATGCTTGAAATTCCTCTATTAAATTAAATATCCATTTTTGCCTGTGAAGGATTATACTCAGTTTTGCTGGGTAGGTGATTCTTAGTTCCTTTGTCCTCCAGAAATATCATATTCCAAGACCTCTAATTCTTTAAGGTATAGGGTATCAAATCTTGTGATATCCTAACTGTGGCTCCATGCTAATTGAATTATTCTTTCTAGATGCTTGCAAAATTTTCTCCTTGACCTGGAAGCTCTGGAATTGGGCTATAATATTCCTGGCAATTTTCATTTTGGCATCTTTTTCAGGGAGTAATCAGTGGAATCTTTCAATTTCCATTTTGCCCTTGATTCTAAAGTATCTGTACAGTTTTCCTTGATAATCTTTAATAATTTCTTGAAGAAAGAATTGAGGCTCTCTTTTTTAATCACAGCTTTCAGGTAGTTCTATCTCTCCTCAATCAGTTTTTCAGATCAGTTGTTTTTCATATAAGATATTAGTCATTTTCTTACATTTTTTTTTCATTCTTTTGACTTTGGTTTATTGTTTTTTGATGTCTAATAGAAATAATAGCTTTCACTTGCCAAATTCTGATTTTCAAGCAATTATTTTTTTTCTGAAGTTTTGTAACTCTTTTCCATTTGACCAACTCTACTTCTTAAGGAACTTTTCAGTGAATTTTTGTACATCTTTTTCTATTTGGCCAATTCTGCTTTTTTAAGAAATTCTTTTCTTCAGTGGATGTTTGTGCCTCTTTTACCATTTGGTCTATTATGTTTTGTAAGGTGTTATTTTCTTCATTTTTTCCCATCTGTTGGCTATTTTTTCATGTTTTTCTTGCACCACTCATTTGTTTTCTCATTTTTTCTCTGTCTCTCTTATTTGATTTTTAAAATTCTTTTTGAGCACTATTTGACTTTTTCTTTGGGGCTTTAGATATAGCTGTTTTATCCCTGTTGTCTTTTGAATTTGCATTTTGATCTTCCCTGTCACCATAGTAATTTTCCACGGTCAGATTCTTTGCTCATTTTTAGCCTATTTCTTGACTTATGGGGTAGAGAGGGCACTGTCCCAAGTGTCAGGTTTTTCATGTTGCTATTTTCGGAGCTAGTTCTTGGGGTTTGTAAGTTTTCATTTCTTCCAAGGTAGTATGATCTGGGAGGAATTGGTCACTACTCTTCCTCGTCTGTGGTCTGGTCTGTGAGTGACTAAATGTACTCTTTTCTACTCTGACCAAGTTTCCTGCTTTCCTGTGACTATATGCAGTGGTATGCTAGTGCTCTCCCTTATGCTGGAATGCAACTGGGAACCAATAGAGTTCAGCACCCAGTGCCCCTGTGATGTCTTTCTGCTACTTCCTGTTCAGTTGTTCCCGTGGCTTGGTACTGGTTTATTTGAGTACAATGTTTGAGTCCAGTACTTCATTCTCATCCTGGGGGGAGACAGACATTTTCTGGCAACTTTATAAGTTGTCTTAGACTGGAAAATTGTTTCACTTTTGTTGCTCCAGCATTTATTAGGAAGTATTATTTTAAAATTGTTTGGAGGGAAATTTGTGAGAGGTCAGAGGCTTTGCCTTTATTCAGCCATTTTGGCTCTGTCCCTTCTGCCTTCTTCTTCATAGAATTCCTAGCTAATTTTAAAGTTCATTTCAAATGTCACCTCCTGCCCAGAAACTCTTTAGCTACTGGTGCTCTACCCTCCCTGAAAGGGTAACCCCCCCTCCCCCATATACATAGTATTTAATTTTTATGTATATATATATGTTTTTACTTGCAGTAGATTAGAGACTTTTGTATCACTAGTATCTATCACATAGTTGGTGCTTAGTAAATATTTGTTGATTTATTCACTCTAGAACTTTTCAATAAGATAGACTATCTCCACTATTCTTTCTTTTCTTACTTATCCTAAATACTCAAGTAGATCTGTGATCTTATCCGTTTGTTTATTCCTTCCAGTGATATAGCTTGTAATCTGTCCTTACCCGGATTCTGTGGCATACTGTAGTCATTAATAAATTCTTGAATGAATACATGAAAGAATATGTTGACTGTTAGCTCCTTTCCAACTTTTTATTTCTGCATTCTATATACCTGTTTGTGTTTTCAATTTTAAGATTCTCACTTTGCTCTAAGTCTTTACATTTTAGCTTCCAAGGATTTTCTGAAAGCTTATTTAATTTTCTCAAAGCTGGTTTGTTGTGTTTATCTACTGTTGCCAGAGACATAAATTGTGATGTTTTCACCCTGTATAAGCTTTAAGAGCTGTTTCCTTCCTTTTGCCCCTTTGCTTTGACTTTCCGTTATGTTCTTCTGCCCAGATTTATCAGTCAATCCATAAATATTTATTGAAAGACTAATATGTGTCCTAATACAGTAGCATTAGCAGCTGTGGGAGATAAAAAATGGCACAGATGAACCATCTTTGTTTTCAAGGAACTTAGCCTAGTTGGAAAGAAATATATGCACATGAAAGATAACCAAGAATAAATACAAGGCAGCATATTGAGAGGCAGTGTGCTAATGTCAGGTTCTAGCCCCAGCTCTCCTCTCTACTTATGTGACTTTAGGCAAGTCCCTGCATCTCTTTGGGCCATGATTTGCTTATCTGTAAAAAGGGAGGGGGTTGGGCTAGAGGGTCTCTTTTTAACTCCAGTTCCTATGATACCTGGTTGTGTCCTAAATGATTGATACAGATAAATGATAGATTTCAGAGGAGATTATTTCAAGTTGGGGTGTTCAGGGGTGGATTAATAAAGGTGGCAGAATTTAAACTGGACTTTGAAGAATGGGCACTAGTTTTAAAATTTTTACTGATAAAGGCTTTTTTTAAATATAGCATGCTAGTTTAAATAAGGGTACAAGACATCATCAACAAAATCTGTTCCTGGAAAACAATTAAACAAAACAGTGTAAAAGACTATGGGTGTAATAGTACATGTAACTAAAATTTTGTAAGTTTTAGTTTGTTAAAAGAGAGTTTCTATACTTTCACTTTAATGTCAGTACCAGTCCAGTCTGTTGTATTTGACCTGAACTGTTTTTCCCTTTATATAGTCATTGTCAATGTGTATGTTATTCTTTTGTTACAGGTTTTTTTTTTTTCACGTAATGACTTCAAACCAAGTATCTACTGGGCTCAGTTTCATTTACCTTTGGGGGAGGTGTGTTAATCTCACGGTGATTCTGTGAGTTTGGAGAGCTGTACAGGTCCCTGAGGAGTGGGGTGTAGTTAGTACTGGGGGAGAGGTGATCCCTCACTGATGAAGACAGGAGAGCAGTCTTGGTCCCTGAGCTCTTGAGCCCTGACCTTATCTTCAGAGCCCCAACCTTCTACTCTCTGCCCCCACTTGCTATTCAGTTTGTACTTTATTGTGGTTGTTATTTCAGTTGTGTCCGACTCTTTGTGACCCCACTTGGGTTTTCTTGGTAGAGACACTGGAGTGGTTTGCCATTTCCTTCTCCAGCTCATTTTTACAGATGAGAAAACTGAGGCAAACAGGGTGAAGTGACTTGCCTGGGGCCACATATCTAGTAACTGTTTAAGGCTAGATTTAAACTCAGAAGGATGAGTCTTTCTGATTCCAGGCCATGTGCTCTATCCATGGTACCATGTAGCCATTTTATTTTGTAGATATTTTCTTCTTAGGTAGCTATGAGGTACAATGGACAAGAGAATATGACTTTGAGACAGGAAGAACTGAGTTCAAATCCAGTCTCAGATACTAAATAGCTGTGTGACCCCTCGCAAGTCATTTAACTCTGTTTGTCTCAGTTTCCTCATCCGTAAAAATGAGCTGGAGAAGGAAATGGCAGACCATCCTAATATCTTTGCCAAGAAAATCCCAAATGGGGTCATGAAGAGTGGACATTTTTATTTTTCTATGTGCAAATTGCTTCAACCAACAGAATTTGTTTCTTGGAGGCAGCCTCTTTTTTCATTCTATTAATTCGACATTGTGGAAAGAGTCAAAAGAAATAGATTTCATAGCCTTGCTGTTACTGAGTTCAAAGAGGCTAGAGCTACCATGGGCTAACTGTGAAGGACAGAGCTGACTAAGGATAGCTTTGCCATTTCAAAGGTATCACTGCATATGGTTGTACTCCCAACACAGTTTTGGCTGTTCCACTAAGTGCTGCATAGCTGGAGTTGAAGTACTCTCATCCTATTCTTACTAAGTTTGATCATTTCCACTGAGTCATAGCTATTACCCATAATCAAGCCAGCTTCCAACTACGGTTTGCCAACTAGCACAACCCCTGTTTTCTCTAGGAGAAACTGTATCTTATATTTGCAGTTTGAATTTGGCCCACCAGTGTGAAGCTGGAAGGCATCAGAGATTTTTTTTGGTTTGGGTTGTTTGATTTTTTGAGGAAATCATACATTTTTGCTTCTCTTTGCTGCTGTTCTATTGCCCTCCCTTTCTTTTCCCATCATCCCCATCCCCTCCTCTCCAATCTCTAATGCTCTTTGGAATTTGGATTAGGAATCTAGGCTTCAATTGCTTACCAATTACTTGCCCTGCATGCTTAGTTGTTTGGCTCTGTTTCCTCAGGCAACATTATTTTGGATAAGCCCAGAACTTTGCCATCAGCATAGTTTTTAGTGTTATTGAAAAACACCTCTCTTAACCCTCAAGAAACACCTAAGTAAAGTGTGGCCACATAATAGATCCCTAGGGACTCCTGACTGGCATTAAAAAAAAAACCAAACACATTTTCTTTCTAGGGGTGAAAGTCGCTAAGTGTTCCTGGTTTTTTGTTTTTGTTTTTGTTCTTAGCCCATGTGACAGTTTCTTGGGTGGGGGAGGGTCATTCCCCTTCAAATGCAGCTGTTTAAGACTGACAACACCCCTGGAGGATTGGGAGTGGTGGTGCATGCTTGGCTCTCTTCCATACTCCTGCTGTAGCATCTGGCAGCCAGACTCTGGGGATGATATTGAAGTAGTAGTGCTCAAAGACTCTTGATGTCTCAGCAGGAGGATGGACTCCCTGGCTGTCTTTCAACCAGCTGGGAAAAGGAAAAGTCTTTAATGGGTCTTCTTGGCAGAATGCCATTTATCCCAGTTCTTACAGAGAAGACAACACTGCCCCTACAGTTTTTCTCATGCTTGCTTTCCATTCACTTAGCAGCAGAAGGTTGGTGCAAAGGTAAATGCCACTTTCTTTACCTGGAGCAGATTAAGTGGGAGCAACTCCTTCTTAGGTAAGTGTAGCCAAACAAAAAGAAGAAGAAGGAGAAGGAGACGACAACAGTGCTCAGGGACCAGAAGGGCACATTGGTGAAATCACTTGTTAGCATCTCTAAAATTCTCCCATTTTGAGAGTACACATTTCTGTTTTCACTTAGCCTTGGAGCACACTGGTGCAAAATAGACATAAACACGAGAATCTGAAACAATTTTGGGTAGTGGAGGTGGGCAGATCTCTGAGTCTTACAGAAAAGCATGATTCTCTTCTAATATCAGTGTAAAAGACATTCCCCAATTGATAGTCAAAAGATAAGAACAGGCATTTCTTAAAGAAATCTAAGCTATTTGTAGACAATTTTTAAAAATGCTTTAAACGACTAATAATTAGAGAAATTCAAATTAAAACAACTCTGAGCTTCCGTCTCACATTTATCTGATTGGCAAAGTTGTCAAAAAAGAAGAAAATGACAAAATTTGGGGAGGTTGTGGGAAAACGAGCATTTTGAACCACATTGTTGATGGAGCTGTGAATTGGTTTAAGTTTTCTGAAAAATAATTTGGAGCTATATTCCTAAAGTTACTAAGATGCTCATATTCTTTGATTCATTGACACAACTCTACTAGGGTTATACTCCAAAGAGATCAAAAAAAGAGAATAAAGTCCTATATATCCATATTTATATCTAGACACAAAAATATTTATTACTACTCTTTTTGTATTGGCAAAAAATGGAAACATGAAAAAATAGAAGCAAATTCATCAATTAGGGAATAGCTAAAGGAGTTATGATATATGAATGTAATAGAATACCATCATGTAATAGAATACTAAAAAAATAACGAGAAAGATGATTTTAGAGAAACCTGGGAAGACTTGTATGAACTGTTCCAGATCAAAGTGAGTGCAACCAGGAGAACAACTTATACTATAACAACAACGTTGTAAAAATGAACAATTTTTGAAAGAGTTGACTCTGGTCAGTGCAATAATTAGTCATGATTCCAGAGGACTAAATACAAATAATGCTATCTGCCTCCTGGCAAAGAGATGATAGACTAAGTATGCAGAAAGAGACACATTTTGAATGTGGCTGATAAGGGTATTTGATATGCTTCTCTATATATTTATTAAAAGTCTCTTTTATTTTCCCTTTTGGAGAGAAAAAGAAATGCTCAATAACTGAAAAAAAACCCCAAAATTTTATTATAAATAATATCAATGTAAAAGATAGGCATTTTGCTATTGTAGTTAGAAAATTGACCTGAAAGTGAGGAAGACCAGGGTTCAAGTTCTGCCTCTGACACTGTTACTAGGTGTCCCTTGCAAATCATTTAATCTCTCAGTGCCCCAGACAACTAAGGCTAAAATTACAGATAAAGACACTGATGTCTATCTGCATTGTTAGTGGAAATTTTCTCATGTGGGAGTTCCCTATCCAAATGAAATCCTAAGTCTCTATTCTTATCCTATAGTATAAAAATAGTTCTGAAACAAAGTATAAGTTTGTGTACCAAGGTGATTTTTTTTTTAAAGCATGTCCCTGTCAGTCAACAGACATTTAAACACTTGTATGTCAGTCACTGTGGTAAGCTCTTGGGATACAAAGAAAGGCCAACAAAGTCAAACAACAACAAAATCAGCCCTAGCTCTCAAGGAGCTCACAGACCAATGGGGGAGAGATGATACAAATAGCTATGTACAAACAAAATATAAACAAGATAAATTGTAGATAATTAACAGAGGGAAGAAGGGGCATTGGGAAAGGCTTCTTGATGACCTGGGGATTTTCTTGGAGCATGAAGGAATCCAGGGAAGCAAAGAGGAGGAGATGAAGAGGTAGAGGAGCTCTTGTCTACCAACCTATGCAACACAGAGTGTTTTAGGAGCTTGTTCTTCAATTCATGTTCAAAGAGAGAGCCTTTTTCTAAATTGGTAGGGTTAACATGCTATTTTCAGAATTCTTTTTGATTGACCCATGACCTATTGAAATAGTACTTTACACATTGGCAAGGACTCATAATGTTTAAAAACAAACATTTCCCTCCCCTTTCAGTTAGCCTGATCATTAAGGGCCATAAACCATTGGAGGAAATCAGAGTGATAAGACCCAGTATTTGGGAACCACTATTACCCCCTAAACTATAATTGTGTGTGGGTGAGGTGCATCATATTATTTAGTTCAATAGTGCCATCTTGTGGTCTCATCACCACAATCAGTGTTAAATACTTATAACAATGATATATTGACAAAGAAAACCAAGAATAGATTATAAGCTCATTGAGGGCAAGAACCCGGTGTTAAAAATTTTCATCTATCCCAATCACTGCACCCCATCCCCAGTATTTTGTACAATGAAGATATTAAATACACAGTTTAAGTTAATGATTATTCTTCTCTTTTCCCTGCTAGTATAGATAGTGGAAATGGTGTCTCTGAATGTATACCCTTTGAAATTACATACTTGATTATTCTCTGTTACTGAGTGCTTCCTTGTAGGACTACATGTGAATGACTGCTTAGTTTGGAGAAATGAGCGTGTTATTAAAAAAGAAGGGTATAGTTCATTTGACTGCAGTGTAGGAGAGAGTAGAACATAAGACTTAAAAAGCATGCGATGTAGAAAATCCTGTAATTTTGTGAGGCTGTGGATGTGAGTGGCTTAGGCCAAAAGATTCTTTAGGCTATTGAGATTTTCAATTGTGAGCACAGGGGATGAAAAGGGTAAAAAAAGAAACTGAGGCAGATATCTCTGCTGTACCTAAAACTATCATGCTTATATAGTGTAGATAGTGAATTCTACATTAGAAAGTCAAAGATAAGCATGGCCATGTTTCAGAGGCAGAAGTTAGAGAACAGGCTGTATGTACAGACAAAATATAAAAATAAGGTGTTTTTTAGTGGGGGAAGGGCATGAGTAGATAAGAGTTCAGTAAAGGCTTTGTAGTCTGACTCCTTCCTACAGTCTTACTAAATCTGCCTTCCCTTCTAGTGCTCTTTGAACCTAGCCTCTTTGCTGGTCCTTGCAAAACACACCTGAGTATTTCATAGGCTTTTCCCCATAACCTGGAATGCTTTCTCTCCTCAGTTTTGTTTCCTGCTTTCCCTGATTTCTTTCATGTCTAAGCCAAAGTACCATCTTCTACAAGAAACTTTTCCATTCCTTCTTGATTTTAATGCTTTCTCGCTGAGAACATCTCTCATATATTTTTTTAGTGTCTTTTTTGGGCATAATTGTTTACATGTTGCCTCCTCCATTAGTTCCTTGAGAGAAGGCGCTGAGAAGCAGGTATGAGGTAAAAGTCAGATTTTCTGTTCAGCTTTGGTCCCTTCCTCAAGAATGCCTGAAAGTCCTCCATTTCACTGAATGACCATCTTTTCCTCTGAAGTATTATACTCAGCCTTGCTGGGTAGGGGATTTCTGGTCCCAATCCCAGTTCCCTTGACTTCCGGAGAATCACCCAAATCCTCCAATTCCTCAACGTAGAAGTTGCTAGATCTTGTGTTATCTTAACTGTTTTCTACAATATTTGAACCTTTTCTCTCTGGCTTCTTGCAGTACCCTCTCCGTGATCCAGGAGCTCCAGAATCTGGCTAAAACATTCCCAGGAGTCTTCCTCTTGGGATCTCTTTGAGGAGGCAATCAGCAGTCTCCTTCAATATCTATTTTACATTTTGGTTCTAGAACATCAGGGCGGCCCTCCCTGATGATCTCCTGAAAGATGATGCCCAGGCTTCCTTCTTGATCATGGCTTTCAGGTAGTCCAACAATTTTTAAATTGTCTCTCCTGGATCTGTCCTTCAGGTCAGCCGTTTCTCCGATGACATATTTCACATTGGCTGCCACTTTTACATTCTTTTAGTTTTGTTTTATAATTTCTTGATTTTTCATAAAGTCTTTAGCTTTCATCTGCTCCATTCTGATCTTTAAGGAATTATTTTCTTCAGTAATCTTTTTGGATCTCCTTTTCCATCTGACCAACTCTGCTTTTCAAGGCATTCTTCTCCTCACTGGCTTTTTGTATCTCTTTTGCCATTTGGGCTAGTCTATTTTTTAAGGTGCTATTTTCCTCAGCACTTTTTTTGAGTCATGCTTAGTAAGCAGTTGTTTCATTTTTCATGATTTTCTAGCATCACTCATTTGTCTCCACATTTTTTTGCTCTATCTCTCTTACTTAATTTTCAAAATCCTTTTTGAGCTCTTCCATGCTCTGACACCAATTCATGTTTTTTCTTGGAGGCTTTGGATGTAGGAACTTTGACTTTTTGTCTTTCTCTGTTTGTATAGTTTGATCTTCCTTGTCATCAAAGTAAGATTCTGTAGTCTGATTCTTTTTCCAGTTTTTACTCATTTCCCCAGCCATTTACTTGACCTTTGAGCTTTGTCAGGGTAGTTCTCTGCTTCTTCGGGGGGTGGTGGATATACTTTCAGGCACTTGATTCCCCCACAATCTGTGGGTCTAGAGCTCCAGAAACAGCTGCTGCCATTGCCCCTGCTGCTGCTGAGGCTTCAGTGGGCTCCTCTGTCCTCTCTGAAATCTTGGGGCTGGAGCTGGACCACTCTACTCTCTCACACAAGTCCAACAGGTTTTTTCCACTGACCTTCCAATTTGTCTTCAGTGTTTAGGGGTCATGAAGTCTGGAAGCCACCACAGGTACCAGTGATTCAGTTCCCCTAAAGCCTATTCAGGTCCCTTCTGTGCTGGGGCAGCCCATGTTGGACTGCATTCTGATCCCAGCCTGGCATGATAGGCACTTCCCATCAACCTTCCAAGTTGTCTTGGGCTGGAGATTTACTTCACTCTGTCGTTCTGTGGGTTCTGCATCTCCAGAATTTGTTTAAAGTCATTTTTTTACAGGTATTTGCCTGGTTTTGGGAGGAGAACTCTAGCAAGTCCTTGTTTTTACTCTGCCATCTTGGCTCTGCCTCCTCCCTTTGTCTTAAAGGCAAGATTTGTTCAGGTGAGCTACCTCAAAAGGTAGAATCTCATTCTATAAAGCCATTCCATTTACCCCTAATTGCAAACTCCAAGAGGAAGGGACCACATTCATTTAGCTCATTATATAGAGATTCATAGAAATAATAATTTTGTTTTATCATTTACTCCTGTCAAAGTTTCTTTCCTAAGCTCTGACTGTGCGCTCATGTAAGTAGGACTCAAAGAAGGGTGATGGCTGTAGCAGGAAGATAGGTTAGTCTCATACCATTTTGTTGCATTCTTTCCTAATTAATCTGCAATATGTCTGCTTTTCCTTCATTGCCATCACCTCTCACTGATTGCCCTCTGTGACTGACAACCTGGTGACTTCACTTACATTCTGTTCACTAAGTTCTGCCATCTGAATTCTACTCCTAATTCCTGCCTCTTTTGACATTCTTGGCTACCAATCACATAAGGGTCTTTGAGTCTCCATTTGCATGGCATGGTTTCTGTTGAGATTTTAATTTGAAGTGAAATGTGAGGGTACTGATTGTCTGTATTCTTGTAGCAGAACTGCCCAGTTGGGTGTCAGGTAATGAGGAAGAAGTCCAGCTGAGTCCATTCTGCTCCCAAATCTGACAGGTTTCATTTGGAGGAACTGTCTTTTAGTGAGGAAGGAATAGTAATTTCTCTAAGTAGCTATTCACGTTTTATTTCTTCCCCTCCCCCCCATGTTAGGAAGCATATTAAAAATAGCATTGAATCTTGATACTGAGAGCAATAAAAAGTTGTGTCTTTTGCTGCTGTCATGGTGGTGACTTTCAGAAGTCTTTCTGAGAAGGAAGAGAAATGTCTTTTTTTCTGAAAATTGAAGCAGCTTAGTATTTTCCTTTATCAAAAATAGATAGCTAGGACTTAGTAGTTTTAGAAAGTTTTTGTAAATGTAGATCTTCTTTTGGTTCCTTACTTCATGACATGTTCTAAGGAAGTTTGGAATTTTTTCTTTTTGGTTTTGTTTTGAGTAGCATGACTTAGCTAAATGTTGGCTCAGAATATTTGAGCTTTTCTAAATAGAGGAGAAAAATATTCTTCCAAGTTTGGCTCTTCTTTCCCTTGAGAATATACCATCTGTTCAGGAACATTTATAAAGGGGTAGAAGGTTTTGGCTTCAGTTGCTTTTAGAAATTGTATATTTACCCAGATCACTTTGACTCTGCCTTTCACATTAGAAGGCACATAGCAGGGAGCAATAAGATAAATTCTGCAAATAACACAAGTGCAAAGCCATGGACTTGGAGTTCTGGGTAAGATATCAGATAGCAGAATTTAATGCAAAGTGTATCCAGTTTGGAATTGTCTTCTTGTCATTAGGGGGAAGGTCCTACTTTACATTTTTTTCTTTTTATATCAGTCTCACCCATGATGCTTTTTTTTTTTTTTGGTAGTTGTTGCCCTAGCCAATTTGGCACCCAATTTGGCACCCAGTTTGAGATAAGTTAATTTATAACAATGTAGGTGTTTTGAAATTAAATGGTAAAGTCCATCTGTGCCCCTCTATAGAATGGCAGATGATACTTGCCTGAATAGTCAAAAAACCCCTTGATTTAAGATTTACAAGCTTACCAAGTTAGTAAGAAAAAGTTCTGCTAATTTACATTAACACTGTGAATTCAAGATAATTTTAGTTAAAATTATTTTGTTGAATTCATGGTGTTAAAAACAATGAAATCAAAAATTAAAAAAATAAGTTTGGAAAAGGTGTTAGTTTTACTAACTACATTATTTGAAAAGGTAATCTAGTTTTTTTCTGAATCTTATGCAAGTCCTGTATGCCAGTTAACAAATAGCTTAGCTCAGTTGCAGTTGAACCAACAATCTTCCAATGGACCTTAATAGAAAGGGAAAAAAGTTGGAAATGGTTCACACTCCTAATACTGTACAAGTAGTATGTTTTCTAGAAAACTAAATTCAGGAGAACTGAGAAATCCAATGATTATGTAATATTAACTTTTTTTTATGTTTTCCTGTGATTGGTCATTTTTGTATATGATTTCCAACATGAACTAATGAAGATAATTTCAAGGCTACATTACAGATTTTTCAGTTATCAGTGAGTCCTGTGTTTTCCCTCATCATGATAAGGGTAGATACAAGAAGCTATCTAAACTTTATCTTGCCCATTTTGTTTGTAAATTGAATGACAGGACAACTAGGTTTTCCTGGTTGTTGCCAGACTTCCCTCATGTAGGGGTTGTTAGATACAATCCATCTTCTGTTGGTTGGATATGATTGCTGAAGTGCTGTTAGTGAGCTGTGAAAAATTTTAGAGAACTTTAGATCCTACCACTTGACGTATGCTTTTCTTTCTAGGTGGTGCAGTGGATAGAGCACCAGTGCAAGAGTCAGGAAGACTTGAGTTCAAATGTCACCTCAGACATTTGACACTCACTAGCTGTGTGACCTTGGGCAAGTCACTTAACCCCAATTGTCTCATCCTGGGTCATCTCCAGTCATCCTCCTGAATATCTGGTCACTGGATTCTGACGGTTGTGGAGGAAAAGTGAGGCTGGTGACCTGCACAGCCCTCCCTCCCTCAAAACAAAGTCAAATGCAAGTCGTGTCATTATTTCTCTGATGGCATGGTCTTCTTTGGCAGTGAAGGACAAAACACATTATCAAATATCCTAACTTCTAAATCAGGTAGCCTTTCTTCTAGGACTTGAGTACTCTGCAACTTTTGACACTGAACTTTTCTCTCTCTATCTGTCTCTTTTTCTTTCCAGTTATACTGTCCTCTCTTAGTCTTTCTCCTTTCAGTCTAATCATTCCTTCTCAGTCTTTGCTGGATCATATTCTGTATCCCACACACTATGAATGGGTATCCCTTAGACCTCAGTCTTGAACTCTCTTCTTCCCTCTCCTTTTCTCTCGCTTTATTACCTCTCCTCTCTTCTCCCTCTCTTTAATAGCTTTCACAGTTTCAATTATCTTTATGCAAATGACTCACAGGTTTATATCCAGTCTAAGTCCCTGTTCTGAATTCTATTTGTATGCCTCCAACTATTTGCTGAATGTCTCCACCTGGATATTCTATTTATTGACATTTCAATACGCAAAGCACTGTCATTCTTTTAGTCACTTGTGTTACACCACTTTACTTCCACCCTGGGAATCCAAAGGTTGCCAAGTCCTGTTGATTCTATTTTGCAATCTTCTTTCTACTTCTCTCTGCCCTCCCCTTTTCCCCCACTCCAGGATATATTGTGTGTGTGTTCGTCCTTCATTGCCAAAGAAAATCATGCCATCAGAGAAATAATGACATGACTTGCACTTGACTTTATTTTGAGTGAGGGAGGGCTGTGCAGGTCACCAGCCTCACTTCTCCTCCACAACCATCAGAATCCAGTGACCAGATATTCAGGAGGATGACTGGAGATGACCCAGGATGAGAGAAATTGGGGTTAAGTGACTTGCCCAAGGTCACACAGCTAGTGAGTGTCTAGTGTCTGAGGGTGAGATTTGAATTTAGGTCCTCCTGACTCCTGCACTGGTACTCCATCCACTGCACCATCTAGCTGCCCTGCCTGATACATAGTAATTGTTTAATAAATGTTTATTAAATGGAATAGAATCAGCAAAGGTCTCTTAAAAGAGGAGACATTTGAACTGAGACTTTAAGAAACATGGGAGATTCTAAGAGGAGATAGGATATTCCAAGCATGATAGACAGATTTCTATGCAAAGCCTTGGAGATAGGAGTTGGAGTAGCATTTCTGGGAAAATCAAATAGGCTAGTTTGGTTTGGATTGTAGAATGTGTAATGGGGAGTAAAGTATAATCAATCTAGATATACATGGAATGAGATGGTATAAATGGAATATGATCTGTATCTTTGGAGAGAGTACCCATATTGTTGGGATCCATTGAAGTGCTGAAACAAGTCATCTGGGATGGGGGCCTCTAGTGGTGACCATCAGAGATCTGTCCTTTGTTCTAGTCTGTTTGATATTTTTATCATGACTTGGATGAAGGCATAGGCTTATCAAATTTGCAGAAGACAAAGAGCTGAGAGGGATAGCTAATATCTTGGATCAATGTCTGCAAAGGTCTCAATGGACTAGAATAATAGGCTGAATATAGTAAGATGAAATTTAATTGGGGTATATATATATATATATATATATATATATATATATATATATATAAATTCATACGCTTTTAATCAAACAAAAGAAAACAAAACTATAGAGTCAGAGAATGGGACAAACATGGCCAAACAGTAGTTCAAATAAAAATGATCTTGGTTTCCTAGTGGATTTCAGCTTTGATAATGTGACATGGGGTCAAAAAGGTTATTATATTGTTTATTAATTATACTATTAACTATATTAAGTTGTTACTAGAAGCATAGTATACAGAACAAATAAGGTCACATTCTTGCTATATTCTTTCCTGGTCGTCACATCTGAAACATGCTCGGTTCTGGGGACCACATTTTAGATAAAACCTTGACAAATTGGCATATGTCCATAGGAGAGCAGCCAGACTACAGAAAATGACCCACAGAACATATCATATGTGATTAAAAGAGACTGGGATTATTTAGAATCAAATAGAGTTGGGACATGGGGGATATGATTACCATCTTCAAGTATTTGAAGGCTTATCATGTGGAAAAGGCATTAGACTCATTCGCTTTGGTCCCAGAGAGAATATTAGAAGCAGCGTGTAGAGATTGTAAAGTGACAGATTTGGACTAAATCCATGTGATTCTTAACAGTCATTGCTATCCAAAAGTGGAATGAGGTATCTCCAGAGAGATCTCATCATTGGACATTTTCTATGAAGAAAAACCTGAAGATCTTAGGCACTCTGTGGAGGTAACTCCTATGTAGGTACAAGTTGGATTAGATCACCTGAGTCAATAATATTTTTTCATACATACATATGTATGTATTATTATATTATATGTACAAACATATGTATGTGCATACATGTGTTTGTATGTATAAAACTTTTAAAGCATTTTACAAGGAAATCTCCTAAATACACCTGTGAAAAAGAATAGTTTCAAATTATCTTATAAGTAGATACAAATTAATGTTATTCCAATAAAGTTACTCAAATAAAGAGGGGACTAGAGATGGAGAGCAGTCTTGGATGTACTTGTTTATTCCAAGCAGTTATGTTTACAACAGCCATGAAACTTATTTTACCAACAACGATTATTCATATGGTGTCAGTGCTTGATTATCCAAGGGAATCCAAGCCATGAGTCAAATTCTATTAAAAACACCCACAATGAAAATATCTAAATAACCAAACAAATTCCAAGACTAAGCTGACTGTTTATTTTAAGGAGTGATTGGTTCAGCAATATTCTACTACAGCAATAAAGGATTGGGAATGTTTCTGAAGTTTGTGTGAGTGAGATTTGACCTGTATGAGAATGATTATGACAAATAATTGATCCTCTGTTTAACATGGACAGACCTAAAGCCCACTGGGGACAGCTAGGTGAGTTCAAATCTGTCACTTAACACCTGCCTGTGTAAAACTAAAGAAGTAAATGGTAAACCCCTACATTATCTTTGCCAAGAAAACCCCATGGGCAGTTGGTCCACGGAGTCACAAAGAGTTGGACATGACTGAACAACTAAGCAACTACAAATCATATTGAGTGCCCTGGAGAAATAAAAATCCATGAAATGAATGAACATCAGTTTTTTTTCTCAGCTATTGTTACTATTAATAAATTTTTATTGAGATTTCACAATATAGGCTACTGTATGTTATGTAATTAAGACATAATTCTATCATTAAAATTTCTGCATTCTGGCAAAGCAATCTCAAAGAAATTCACAGTATGCCTGTGTAAACAAATAGAGACTCAAAGAACTTCATCCGAACTCAGAGTCTTAGAATTTGCCTGGAGCTCACAGGAGGTTAAATGACTTGCCCATGGTCACACAGAGGGGATGTGACAAAGGTTGCATATAAGGATTTTCCTGAAAATTTTTTCAGGTTCAGCACTTTGACCACTGTGTCTCTCATGAACTTCCAACAGTGAATCAGGCCTATCTTAAAAATGTACCAGGCTCTGGATATATTGCCATTTCAATAAATTTAAAAATCTTAACATACTGATCTAGCACTATTCTGCAGACACCATTCCTTACCATCCTCAGATAAGCCACTGCTTTGTTATTAGTCAGTTAATTGCCAGAAAAACTCTTCTAGCCGGTAAAAAGTTGTGGGTTTATAGATATTTTGAAGCCAGCTGCAGGGTAATTTTAACAGAAGGTCTGAAAAATGAACCTTGTTTGGATGCTTTACATTCATTTTTCCCTCTTGCCACATTTTTTTTCTACCTTGAATAGACAAAGAGAGTCAAGGCTGTGCCATGCTTAAGGACAGCATTATGTAAGACAGCTAACAAATCTTGCTTGAATAGGAAATTATGAAGTTCATATTTTCTCAGTTTTTACCTTCATCTGCTCATAGACATAGATGCTTTCCTTTCAAATATATGGATATTAAAGACTGTGTACTTAAAGTACATACATCATTTTATTTTTATGATAGAAGACAAATATTCCTATTTCATAGCTTTGTGTAATTTACAATGTAAAGGCCAGTTGACTTTACTCTGCTCAGAACAGATTCCTCTTCTGATCCCTTTCCTACCATTAACCAAGGCTATTTCTAAAGGTTCAGTCCTGGACCCTTTGCCATTTTCCTTCTAGAAATCCCCTTTAGTACCCATGACTCCCAAATCTCAAATCTTTGATGATCCCAAATCCTTGTCTAGTGCTTGTCAGCCCATTTTCACAAGATCTTCCTGCCCACAATAACCGACTAAAACGTAGCTCATTATCTTTTCTTATGATTTTCCTCCCCAACTTTGTTATTAATATTACTGCAATTTGTTTTTATTTTTAAAAAATCTGTAACTTTATGAAGTTGACTATTTCTTCATTTTCAGAATTTATAACCAATGTATAATAAAACTAAAATTCTTTGATCTCTTCTCATCCTGTTTATTCCCGGTCACAACTCTTCTCTGCATTCTATCCCCTACCTGAGTTACCTAAGTAACTTCATCCACTTCATCCACTCCCTTCAAAGTCCACTCTTAGCAGAGATCTTAGTGCCTCAGATTTTAGGGAAATGATTAAATCCCTCTTAACTTTGAGCTCCCCAAAGTCTTCCTTCACACCTTAAAACTCTACATTTTCTCTTCCTTCAAAACTGCTGCTTCAGTTTCTCCCATTCGTTTTAATTCTATGCAACATGATCAATGTGAAAAATTGTTATAGTGTATATGTAGAGCCCACATAAGATTGCATGCCATCTTAGGGAGGAAGTGGGGGAGGGATGGGGAGAAAATTTGGAATTTATGGAAGTGATTGTTGAAAACTGAAAACAAATAAATTAACAAATTTGGAAAAAAACCTGCTGTTTCAACATAGCAACAACAACATTGTGTGATGATTAAGTATGATAGACTTAGCTCTTCTCAGCAATACAGTGATACAAGGCAATTCCAAAAGACTCATGATGGAAAATGCTGTTCACATTCAGAGAAAGAACTATGGAGTCTGAAAGCAGATCAAAGCATAATATTTTCGCTTTTTTTTTCTCATGGTTTTTTCTTTTTGTTCTAATTCTTTCACAACATGACTAATGTGGAAATATGTTTAACATGATTATACATGTTTTATAATCTATAATCAGATTGCTTGCTATCTTGGGGAGTAGGGAGAGGAGAGAGAGAGAGAGAGAAATTTGGAATTCAAAATTCTGTGAAAATGAATGTTGAAAACTACCTTTACATGTAATTAGAAAAAAAACTACTATGGGGGGTGGTGGGATTACTGCTACTTCAACACTGGCCTTCTACTTTGCCATAGCTAACTCCATCTATGTCCTTGAAACTTTCTTTTACAAAAAGTTATTCTGTCATTCCTTTTATTTAATCTTCAGACTTTACCTCTCTACTAACCCTTTTCTCTTTACCTAGAGAAATGTTCAAGTTTTCCCTATTCTAAAACAAAATGACCAGCCATACCCGTGACTTATTCCCTGTAACTATCACCCTATTTCTTTCCTCTACTGCTAAGATTCTATAAAGAATAGTTTTATCTTTTTGTTTCTACTTCCTTTTCATTTACTCACCCTTCAACTCTTTGCTAATGGAATTTTGACCCCACCATTCCGCCAAAACTGATTTATCCAGAGTAAATACTGACTTTACCCATACCAGTGGCCTTGTATCAGCCCTCATTATCTTTGAACTCCACAAAGCATTTGACAAGTGATCCTCCTTAATTCAATTCATCAAACATTTAAATTTAATCAATGAAGATCTACCTTCTCTCTCTGTCATCATAACCATTTATAATTAAGAAAAAAATTTTTACTTGTTGGCTACGTTCCAAAAATACGTATCTCAATCTGCACTCTGAGTCCATTATGTCTCAAACAAGAAGTGGGTGGTGGCACGTTTCATCATGGGTTTCTCTGAAATCATTGGCATTCTGTGGCTCAGAGTTCCCAAGTCATTCAAAGTTGATTTCTTTATAATATTATCGTCACTTTATAAGCTATTATCCTGCTTCTCCTCACCGTACTCTGCAGAAGTTCATATAAGTCTTCCCAGGTTTCTGAAACCATTGTATTCACTATTTCTTACAACAAAATAGCGTTCTATCACACCAATTGGTGGGCACCTTCTCAGTTTCCAGCTCTTCGTTATTGCAAAAAGAGTGGCTATAAAATGTTTTTAAACTTGAATTTGTTTTGCTTTCTACTATTCTGTCCCTTAACTCTCTCCCTAATTTCTCTCTCCCTCTCTCTTTCCTGCCTCTTTCCCTATTGAGTGAAATTTATTTCTGTACACAAGTCTCTGTGTATGTTTTCTCCTCCTTTGACCATTTCAGATGAGTGAGCTTCAAGCATCAACTCTTTTCTTCTTATTTGTATACATTTCTATTAGTGCACCTAATTATTTGAGAAAATGTTCATCTTTTTCCCAACGCAAGTGTATTTCTCTTCTTCTCTCTTTGTCTAAATGGCATCAAAACAGAAGAAACTACTCCCAGGCTATCTAATTAGTCACTGCTGACCCCTAATGATGGTAAGCCTCTAAGGAGACACATGTATCATCTCCCCATATTAGAGTGTATATAGTTTATTGTTGTTGAGTCCATTATGAATGCTGACTCATTTTTAGCTTTTTGTGTTTCTCTTGATCTTCCATGTATGAACTTTGAAGTTTATACATAGTGGTGGTATTTTCATCAGGAATGTGAAGGTCTATATTTTACTCTGTAGGGTTATACTGAGTTGTGCTGGGTAAGATATTCTTGGTTGTAATCCTTTATCTTTTACTGTCTGCTTCTTTGATTTGAGGTAGATGCTGGTGAAATGGATAGAGCATTAGTCGTGGAGTCAGGAAGACCTGAGTTCAAATCTAGTATCAGATACTTACTAACTGGGTGATCTTGGACAAAACATTTAATCTCTGCCTCATTTTCTGAAATTGTAAAATGGGGATGGTCATAGCGCATAGCTTTCAGGAACATTTTATGTAGTTGTTGTGAAGATGAAATGAGATATTTGTACAAAGCACTTAGTACAATGCCTGGCACATCATAGGCACTAGATAAATACTCCCTTCCCTTCTGGAATATTACATTTTAAGATCTTCACTTTTTTATAGTGGTAGCTGCTAAACTGTTTGTGATCTTGATTGTGGTTCCCCAGTGGTTGGATTATTTCTTTCAGTCCACTTATGGTATTTTTTCTTTGACCTAGAAGCTCTGGATTTTGGCCATGATGTTCCTGGGAGTTTTCATTTGGCTGTTTCTTTCAAAAGGTGAATTGTTTCTATTTCTAATTTGTATTTTAATCCAATGAAATTTGGCTCATTTTTTTCTATGATTTCTTGAAGTATGATGCTTATGTGCTTTTCTTTAGGTTATGGCTTTCAAGTTAGCTAAGCGATTTTAAAATTATTTCTCCATGATCTGCTTTCTAGGTCAGTTGTTTGCTATAAGAGACTTTAAATCTTTTATTTTTTCCAGTCTTTTGACTTTGAATATTTATTTTTGTCTGATGGAGTCACTAGCTTCTATTTGGTACATACCAATTTTCAGGTTGCTTATTACTTGGGCAAAATTTTTTAACAGTCTATTATTTCTTTTTGATTTTTTTTTCTTTCATAGGTCTCATTTCTTTTCCATTTTTTTCCTTCTAGGGTTCTCATTCATTTAGAAAACATTTTAAAATTCTTAAAAATTCTTTATCTTCCAGGAATTCTAGGTGAACTTGTATTTAAGGACTGTTTTCTTTTGAGATTTTGCAGGTGAATATTTTGTAGTGATTTTCTTCTTTTGGGTTTCTGTCTCAAGTCTCTTATCACTATAGTAGCTTTTTTTTTTGAGGTGGAATTTTTTTTTTTTTGCTGTTGATGGCTCATTCTCCCAGCCTACTTCCTGATTTCAGGCTTTATGTTAACTCTCTACTTCTGAAGGGAATGCCTGAGTTGAACTCTTTGCTGCATTCTTGGGGATGATGTGTTGGATTATTTCAGGATATCAGAGACTCAGAGCAGGGACTTACATGTTTTCACTGTTCCCAATGGTCTGATCCAGCATAAAATATAATATTTACTCTTCTGTTCTGAGTCTGGATCTGAGCAACATATCTTTCAGCTTGCTTTGTTTGTATTTCTAGTAGACTGCTGCTGGACTCAGCCACCATTAGTCAGCTGGAAAGCTCTGCTGCTTTTCAGGGACAGTTCTAGGCTCTCCTTTGTTCTGGGACTTCTGCTCTGGTTATTCCACTGCAGGATTTGGACTGAGCTGGAAACTGAAACTCAGGCTTCATTCCACTCCTGGGAGCAGAACCACACGGCTGCTGTCTGACCTTGCTTAGTGAATAGCCTAGAGCTAGCTATAATCTGTCTTGCCCTGGAATGTCACCTCTAGATACAGGTTCCCTCCTCAATTGTCTCTGAATCTGTGACCCAGAACTGGGTGGTAGGCAACAAAGCTCCCAGTTGACATGTATGTACTCCTGCTTTATGTACAAAGTTGTGTCCTCTTGTTGTTGCTATAGAACATAGCTACTCCCTGTACTATAATGCTCCACACAGCTAGTCCTGGCTGGACCCTAGTTTTCAGGTCTGTAGACTTCTTTGTCTCATCATATCAAGCAAGGTTGGAAAAATGACTTGTAATTTTTTTCTTGAATTTCCTGATCAGGACTTGGTCTGGTGAATTTTTTGGATTTGTTTGGAGGTGTTATGGAAGGAAGCTTCTTCCTGTTATTTTTCCATCTTGCCTCTGTATCATCAACAAACATTTCTCTTTTTTTTTGCCTTCCATTTATATAGTATTTTATTTTTCCTTAGTTATATGTAAAAAATTTTTTTAACATTTGTTTTTAAAAATTTGAGTTCCAAATTCTTTCCCTTTCTCCCTCACCTTTGCTCATTGAGAAGGCAAGCAATTCAATATAGGTTATACATGTGTAGTCATGCAATACATAGCCATAATAACCATGTTGTGAAAGAAAACAGACAAAAAACTCAAGAAAAATAAGGTAAAAAAAAGTATGTTTCAGTCTACACTCAGACACTATCAGTTCTTTCTCTGTGGATGGATGGCATTCTTTATCATAAGACCTTCAGAGTTGTCTTGACTCCTTGTATTGCTGAGAATAGTAAGTCATTCACAGCTGATCATCTTACAATATTGCTGTTACTTTGTACACAGTACATTTCACTTTTGTGAAGGCACTTTGTGCAAGGCACTGAGTCTTCAGCTTTAAAGAATGTTGTTTCTTCCCCTTCTCCCCCCTCTTCCCCACACCCCACTGCCCAAGAAACAAACCAAGGATTGCTACAGAGGAAACCTCCCTTTCATTGAACCTATACTGCACCATTAGACATTCAGTTATCTGAATAACTCATGGTACTAGTGGAATTCAAAGTCCAACTTGTTTTGTTCACTCTTTCCTTCCATCCCTTAAATATGATTATCTCACGAGGTTCTGCCCTTGGACCTCTTCTGCTTCTCTTTTTCTACCTCTTTCTCTTCCATCTTTACCTCTTTTTTCTCTATGCTTCTTCCCTTTCTTCTGCTTCTCCTCTCTTATGCCTTCTTTTCCTACCTTTTCATCTCTTCTGTGATATTATCTACTCTCATGGCTTCAGTCATGACCTTATCACTGTTACACAGATTACCTCTATAATATCTTCAGCCCTGATCTCTCACCCTAGTGCCACATTTCTATCTGCCTGATGGATATTTACTTGAATGTTTTGTTGGGTTGTCATTCTCGCGTTATCTAATATCATCTTCCCCTCACAGCTTACTGTCTGTGGTGATAGGCATCCTGGTGCAAAACTCATTTATCTTCTAAAAAGAAAGTATTTATGTGTCTGTTTATCTATTCAGTCACTAATTCAGTTATTTCCTGAGTCTTTGACTTTTCTCTTTCCTTCTCTCTCCCTACTTCACATACAGTTATCAAGTCTTCTAGGTTCTATGTCATCAGTACTTCAGGAATCTGCTCCATCTTTTCCACTCTCACTTCAACTATTCTAGTCTAGATCATCTTAAACCAAATTAGTTCTTAATCGTTGACTTTAAAGGTAACCAACTAACTGAATCTCTTGTCCTCCCCAGGTACTTAATGTAACTGTCCTTATCTCCCAAAATTGTGCTCTATCCAGGCAAAACTATTTACTTTCTCATTCAAAAAGATCATCCATTTCTGCTTATCAGCATTGTCACATTGCTGGTACTCAGAAGGTCCTTTCTTTTGCATGTGAACAAACCATTTCCTTTTTTCTTTTGAAATACTCCTTAAGACATTTTCTCCCTAAATCTTTCCTGTGCCTAGTGCTACTTAACTTCACTCCAATTATTTCAGCTGCCTTTTAGCCCTTGTGTACATCAGGAATAAGATATATATGTATGTGTGTATATGTATGTATATGTATATAGCTATGTATATATGTGTGTAATTTGTTCTTACTTTCTTGAGTTTTAATTTGAGTAGATCCCTATCCTTAAATTATAAGTCTTATAAGTGCAAGAACTGTTCCTTTAACTTTTTTCTTTTGTATTTAATAAAAGTTTTTGACCAACTGGCTTACTGGTTTCCATCTTAGTTATTATGCACCAATGTCCAAAGCATATGATCTTCGCAAATTAACTAAAATCAGAGACAAATTGCATTGGTTCTAATAATTTGCTTTAATGACCTTATGCTAATATTCATCATGTTTCATGCATATTTGAAAATATTTTTTCTTTCTCTGTCAGTCATACCTGACACAAAGGAAGATGGTTATGTAGTGAGTTTTGCATGAGGGAGAATTCATTTAATTAAAAATTTCATTTTCACTGACATTTCTTACCCATAATAAATTTAATTCTTGTTATGATACATGAATTAGGTAGGACTCAGTTTATGATTGTTGGGGGACAAGCATACCACCTTTTTTAGTGAATTTTTTCTGACAGAAAAAGAAAGATACTATATATTCCTAGGAAAGTGAGAGCTACAATGTGATGCCCAGTGTAAACAATATCTACAGTACATCAAGAAATTTGAAATATGGTTTTTAAAAAATTGCGTGGTTTATTCTGAGGACTTTAGGATGAAAGTAGGTTGATTAAAATTATAAAAGTACTATATCATTTTGGTTTTAAGGTTTACAAAATGAGCCCCCCTACAAAAAATCCTGTGAAATAGATAGTATAGTTATTACCCTAATTCTATAGATGAGGAAACTGTTTTTGAATGTAGCCCACACTTCGATTGGTAATATTTGTAACATTTCCTTCCTCATAGTGCCTGGCATATAGTAAAATGTTTAACAGATACTTTTTCATTTGTTCATTTGTACAAACAATAATATATTTTTATAGAATTTTAAGTTATTATGGCAGGTCTTCACACATGTTTTCCTTTGAGGGTTACGGCATAAACAATAATCAACTTAAAATTTTGAAAATATATACACAGGGAAAATTCAATAGATTGTTACATGATTTCTGAGGCTGTGCTGACTTCTTGAAGTTTGAGCAAGAACCACACGGTGGAGCTATTACTTTAAGACTATGCAATTATTGAAACTACAATTTCTTTGGAAGTTTAACTTAGCCAAGTTTTGGGCTTTTATCCTGTGAATTTTTGTCAGCTTCTTTAAGATCTAAAATCTTGTGTCACAATAACATAAATATTTTTGAATCCATGTGGAAGTAATTTAATCCACATATAGATAGATCTGCGATCTATACTTTTGGTAAACCTTGGAGGTACATTGGAATAACTCAGGCCTTTAATATTTATGCAGAAATCAATCATTTCTCTTTCTTTCAGAATTAATTTACCTTTACTCTTGCTCTCTTTTTCCTCTCAATATAATAGCCACTACTACCATTTAAAATTTGGACTATAGCTATCTATCTATCTATCTATATACATACACACATATATACATATACATATACATATTGGATCTCAAACTCTGCACCACCAGGCAACACTAATATTTGTGCAAAAGAATCATCCATTCCTGGCTGCTTCACTCTATATTAATCTGTTTAAATGTTCCTGTACTTCCCTGATTTTCTTATATTTGTCATTTCTTATAGTGGAGTAATTTTTTTTTACATTCATATAACACAATTTTTTTAGCCATTCATCAGTTGATGGCCACTAACTTTATTTTCAGTTCTTTGCTGTACAAAAATGCTTCTGAAAAACATTTTGATATTCATAAGACTTTGCTTTTTATTTTGAGGTATACACCAAAGAGTGGCATTGTTGGGTCAAAGAGTTTGAACAGTCTAATTACTCTTCTTTTATAATTTCAAATTGTTTTCTCAAATTTCACAGCTCCACTCATAGCCTATTATACTGTTCCTTTCATTTTCCAGCCCCTCTAACGTTGACTACTTCTGTCTTTTGGCATCTTTGCCAGTTTGTTATTGTTAGGGAAGACCTCAGAAATATTTTAATTAGAAATTCTCTTCTTAATAATTTGGGACTATAGTCTTTCATATGGTTAATAGTTTAAAAAATTTTTTAATGCCACAGTACAGTGGAGAGAGCGGCGGATTTGAAGTCAGAAGAATTGGATTCAAAGCCTAAACTTCCTAGGTGTGTGACCTTGGACAAGTCACTTAATCTCTTTGGGCCTCAGTTTCCCTATGTAAAGTGAAGTAAAATAGACTAGATGACTCCAAGATCACACCCAACTACAAATTCTATGAACTGTTTATTCATACTGTTTGATCACTTATCTTTTTGGGAATTGCTTTTGGATTTTAGTATCTGTGTTAATTCCCCATGTATTATATATATCACTCTTTTACTAGTGGTATTTAATTCAAATTTTTCCCAATCAAGTTTCTCTTCTTATGCTACATACATTAATTTTATTCATGCAAAACTTTTAAATTTTACTTAATTAAAGATGTTTATTTTATCTTTTATGATCACATCTGTTCCATTTTTGGATAAGCAGATTCAGCATTTTTTTTTTTTTAAAGATATGAGTTCTTGAAAATATATTGGAAAGTCAATAATAGAAATTGGGAGTTAGATCCATCGAGCCACTTAACTCTTTCCTTTCCCAATTTTTTTCTTACTTGCTACTCCTGGTCTCTCTCTCCCCTCACCTCCCAATTTGACTGCAGGGCTGTGTAATGGAGCACAGTATATTTGTTTTTACCTCTTTACCCTAGTTCTATCCTTGTTGTGGTTCTCAAGGAATTACTGCTCAAGGAATTCTCAAGGAATGCACATTAGCATAGAGCTCCCACCCCATGGTATATTGACTTGTTGAGCATATTTTTTTCCTGAGCCTTATATATGATCCAGAAGCAACATGTCATATAAACTCTCTGGGCTTGGGTTTCTTTAGAAAGAAGAAAGGAAGGAAGGAAGGAAGGAAGGAAAGGAAAAGAAAGAGTTTAGAAAGAGAAAGGAATGAAGGAAAGGAGAAAGGGAAAAGAATGGAAAGCAAAAGGAGGGAGGTTGGAAGAGATGGTTTCTAAGGTGCTTTCAAGCTTTAAATGTATGATTTTATGATTTTAAAGGTTTCAAACACTTTTATAGTCCTCTTAACATAGCAAAACGAAAAATAACAGTGGTCAAAAATATATATTTTAAAAATTCATATGTACCATAAGATCTACCCTTTAGAGCTGTTCTTTAGTACATACTGGTATTATATGATTCATAGCAGTTTGTACTTCTGATGTTCACCTAGCATGTTCTACTTTTTAATTCTCCTTATCTTTGTGTTTCAATGTATCTCAGTCATTCAATGAGCATTTATGAAGTACCTACTCTGTGTTAGGCACTGTGTTAATTGCTGAGGATGAAAGAAAACCAAAAGGCAGTCCCTGCTCTTGAGTTCATGTCTAATGAGGGAGACAATATGAAAACAACTATGTACAAACAAGATACATACAGGATAAATTGGAAATAATAAATTGGAAATAATCAAAGGAACTACCATTAAGGGGCATCAGGAATGGATTCTTGTAGAAGATAGGATTTTAGCTCTTACTTGCAGGAAACTAGGAAGTAGAGATGAAGAGGGAGAGAAATCCAGGCATGGGAGACAACCAGTGAAATGCCCAAAGTCTGGAGTATGGTGTCTTATGTGAAAAATAGCAAGGAGGTCACTGGTACTGGATCACAACTAAGGTCATGTCTTATTTATCTTTTTAATCTATTTTTAACCTTTAGCAAAGAGCAATCAATTAATTGGTTGGCATTTATTAAGCAACATATATTATAACAACTGCTGAGAATACAAAATGAAAAATGAGACAGCCTCTGTCCTTGAGAAACTTGAATTTTATTAGGAGGATACAATATGTTCACTGTTAAGTAAAAACAGGATACTGCACATGGAACTGTATGTGTGTGTGTATGTATGTATGTGTGTGTGCATGTGTAAAAAGAAATCTAAGAGTAAAAACACAGTGTTGGAGGGAATCAGCAACAGAAGAGGAATAGGAAAGGTCTCATGAAGGAAGTGACATTTTAAGTAAAAGACAAGTAAAACTCTGAAGGGGGAAGTAGAGGCAAATTGAGGAGGGAGAGCATTCCAGGCACAGTGACAGCCTGTGCTAATTAGATATGGAAGTGGGACATAGATTGTCATGGGAAGGAAGCAGCAAGTATTTGTCTGGAGTGTCTAGTAGTGTGTGGATGGGAATAATGTATAATCAGTCTGAAAAGACAGGCTGAAACCATTTGTGACAAGCTTTAAATGCTCTACAGAGGAGTTTGCATTTCATCTGAAAGGCAGTCAGGGAGCATCAGAGCTTTCTGAGCAAGAAGTGACACAGTTCAGGCCTGTTCTTCATGATGTCAAGTTGGCTGCTTTATGGAAACTGCACTAGAGAGGGGAGAAGCTTGAGGGAGGGAGACCAGTTAGGAGGCTTTTCAAATTGGTGACAGGTGACTGAGGACCCAACCAGGGTGATTGTGGTACCTGATAGTAAAGGAAAGAGATGAGACACATTGAGTAGGGAGAATTGATTTAGGAGTCAGTTGATTTGAGGTGGATCAGGAAGAGTGATGACCTAAAGTTGACTCCTTGGGTAACTGGAAGAATAGTAGGGTCTTCAGTAGAAATAGAGAAGTTAGGTAGATAATGGAATCAGGAAGATTTAGGTTCAAATCCAGCCTCAGATATTAGCTGTAAGACCCTGGATGAGTCACTAAACCTCTGTATGCCTCAGTTTCCTCACTAGTAAAATGGGGCTAATGATAGCATCTATCTCCCAATGTTGTAAGGATCAAATTATATAATTTTTAAAATTAAATTTTCTTTTTTCTTTTTTAAAAAATCTATTTATTTTTAGTTTGTACCATTCACCTCCATAAGATTCTGAGTCCCAAATTTTCTCCACATCCCTCCCCTCCCCACCCCAAGATGGCATGCAATATGATATAGAATCTTCATATACATTCATAGTTACACATATTTTCACATTAGTCATGTTGTAAAGAATTAGAGCCAATGGGAGAAATCATGAGAAAGGAGAGAGAGAGAGAGAGAGAGAGAGATGGAGGGAGAGACAGAGAGGGAGGGAGGAAGGGGGAGAGAGAGAGAGAGCGAGAGAGATGGAGGGAGAGACAGAGAGGGAGGGAGGAAGGGGGAGAGAGAGAGAGCGAGATGGAGGGAGAGAGAGGGAGGGAGGGAGAAAGAATCTGCATTTAGACTACACAGTTCTTTTTCTGGATACGGATAGCATTTTCCATCATGAGTCATTTGGAGTTGTCTTAGATCCTTGCATTGCCAAGCAGAGATCAGTCTATCAAAGTTAGTTATCACACAGTGTTGCTGTAACTGTGTAAAATCTTCTGGTTCTGTTCACTTCACTCAACATCAGTTCATGTAGGGTCTAGTCCAGGTTTTTCTGAAGTCCATGAGTTTATCATTTCTCACAACACAATAGTATTCTATTACATTCATTTACCACAACTTGTCCAGTCATTCTCCAATTGATGGGCATCCCCTCAATTTCCAATTCTTTTCCACCACAAAAGAGCTGCTATAAATATTTTTGTACATGTGGGTCCTTTTCCTGTTTTTTTGATCTCTTTGGGATACGACCCCAGAAGTGGTATTGCTGGGTCAAAAGTATGCACAGTTTTATAGCCCTTTGTGAATAGTTCCAAATTGCTCTCCAGAATGGTTCACAACTCCACCAACAATGTTTGCAACATTTGTCATTTTCCTGTTTTGTCATGTTAGCCAATCTGATAGGTGTGATGTGGTACCTGAGAGTTGTTTTAATTTGCTTTTTTTTATATGACTATAGATAGCTTTAATTTCTTCATCTGAAAACTGCCTGTTCATATCCTTTGACCATTTATCATTGGGGAATGACTTGTATTCTTATAAATTTGACTCAGTTCTTATATATATATATATATCTTACGTGTCTTAGAAATGAGACCTTTACTAGAGACACCAGTTATAAAAATTGTTCCTCAGTTTTCTGCTTCTTTTCTAATTTGGGTGGCACTGGCTTTGTTTGTACAAAAACTTCACTTTAATGTAATAAATGATATAATTTTTATAAATCATTTAACACACTGGCACATAGTAAGCCCTTAATGAATGCTTGAAAAAAAAAGTTAAGTGAGTTGAAAGGAAAAGGGAGTAAATTTGAGTTTATGGTACAAATGGGGCCTCCAGATTGATAAATAGGCAGTTGGAGATGCAGGACTCCAGTTCAGTAGGGAGAAGAGGGTTGCATATATACATCTGGCACTCATCTGCATAGTGGTGATAGTGGAATCTGTGGGAGTCACTGAAATCATTAAGAGAGAATGTAGAGAAGAAGAGGAGAGGATCTGGGAGAAAGCCATGGGGTATAACCTCTGGATAGCAGCACCCAGATGATGAGGAGACATATGAAGGAACAGTCTGTCAGCTATGGAGAGAATCATAACAGAGCTTATTGTATTAATTTTTTTGGAGGGGAGAAGGCAAGGCAATTGGGGTTAAGGTCACACAGCTAGTAAGTGTCAAATGTATGAGACCAGATTTGAACTCAGGTCCTCCTCACTGCAGGCCGGGTCTCTATTTACTGTGCCACCTAGCTGCCCCTTACTGTATTAATTGAATAAATATTTGTTAAATGAGTGATGGATTTAATATTATTTAGAAAGTACTTTGGGTTGGGCTTTACTTTTAAAGAAAAAATGATTAATATACCAATCCATACGGTAGCTCTAATAAAAAAGATATTGCCCTTTCAGTCTTCTCTTACATCCTTTTCTTTGTCTGGCTTACAGCATCACCACCAGCATACCCTCTTCCCTCCATCCCAATTCAAACAGGAAGATTTAGCGAAATATGAAATCTTGCATTGAATAAGTCCAAATTTAGGGATAATTGTTAACTCTTCCTCACTGTAGACATTTTCCCTTGATTGGCACTTGGTAAGAAATGCTTAGCTTCCTTTGTATACTACGGCTGGTGCAGAAAAATCAAGCCTTTTTGTTTATGCTGTGAAGATTTATCTATTCACAAAAACTGTAATTTGGATTTTTGGCAGAAAAGAATTTCCCTTCCACATCTAGTTTTAGTATTTTTATGGAAGGTATCAATAAGTACCATCAATTGACAGTGAAGGGACTGTTTTTTTCACCTTTTATAAACTCACAGCCTAAAAGCTTGCCATTGAACAGTAAGAATTATTTATTTAGTTACTTATTTTTTGCCATTGAGGATTGGAGTTTCCGATCATCATATAGGAGAGTAAATTTCATTCATGACATGCTATTAGACTGATTAAAAGAAAACTTCAAAAGCTGTAAATGTGAAGTCTAGAATCTTTGCTAACTCTTGAGGCCAATGGGTCTCACCTAGCAGACTCTATCTAATCTATGCAAATTAACTGTTGAAGTTATTACTGCCTTCCCATGGGATTTCTATAAGATAGAATATTCCCAGTTTTGTGTTACCTCTCAAGGTTTTGTCCAAAGTTCATTATTTTTTTAGGCTGGTGAAAACCATAGCAATTTTCATTACAGTTGGAAAGAAGATTGCCAGTGCTTGCCTTAGACTTGAACCATGCAAAATAAACAAAACACTGCACCCCGCCAAAATATAACTGTAAGACATTTAAAGCCTTCAACAGTCTGACTTCCACTTACATTTCTAGTCTTATTTAGTACTGCTTCTCTTCAGTTACTTTCCATTCTGGTCAAACTGTCCCTGCTGACATTTCATATCCCATCTCTGCCTTTGTGCAAATAGTTTTCCAAAAGTGAAATATTCTCTTTCCTCAGCCATGCCTTATAGAATCCCTAACAGTTTAAAAATACAACTCAGGTTCCAGTTCCTAAAGAAGGCCTTTCCTGATTTCCCTACTCTCCTTAATTATTAAGGAATTCTCATGGAATTTTTTGTATTACTTTGTATGTTCATCATATTATTATACTTGTGTACATGTTGTATCCCACAGGTACGGTGTCAGCTCCTTGAAATCAGAGACTGTCTCTGTGTCCTCAGCCCCTGGCATAGAATCTTGCCCACAGTAGGCCATAAATGATCCATTAAATCGAACAGTCAAAGAAATAAGCTGAAATGCTATAATATAGTAAATAAATATGCTAGTCTAAAAAATGATTTACCATCTTGGATAACAAGTACTTTAAAAGAAAAAAAGGATGATCCTTCAGCATCAAAACAATGGTAATGAAATCAAACAACTTGAAGTTTTCTATTTGTAATATAAACAAAAAATATGGATTCACTAACAAATAGAATTATCTTGTTGAAAGGTAACATGGTGGAAGGAGAATAACAATTAAGAAAACAAGCTGAAATCAGTTTAATAGAAAGAAACTTGATAATTTTATGAGTAAAAATAATTGAACCAGAATCTAGAACTTAGAGACATTGCCTAAGACTTATTTGACTCTCCTCAAATATGAGGAGTTGGATACCATTTTGTAGGAACTTGCACAAGAACATTTTCTATGACTTTTGTAATCTAGGGATAGATTGTAGATCCTTGGACTTTAACAGGTGTAAACCAAAGATTTAACTTACACAGATATACTCTTCTCAAATCCTGAAACTTACAGGGATCAAAAAGATTATTCTGTGGTTGTCCAAGGCAAAAAAAAAAATCTGCCATCTGACAAAATCACTTAGAAGATAATTAAATAATAAGATAATTAAATCAAGGGAAATTTTACTTCATTCCTAAAATAGTTGCCAGCCAGCCTGGTCATACTTGTTAAGATGAAAGGTAGCTATTAAACATGCCACAAGAATTAGAAGTATTCTTAGAGAAGTAGTTAGGCTAGGGTCTTTGATAAGCAAATGCACTACCAGTAGGAACTTCAACCTGATAAACCTCAAGTGAATTGTAAAGCAATGAATGATGAAGTGATTATTCAATATAAATTCTCTATAATGATAGAAAAACTGCAAATAAGGCTGTTTTGATCAAATTTCTCAAAGTAGCCTAGAATGAAGGGTGGGAGTTAAAGAGATGAACAATAAAATACATGGAGGATTGACATGATTAATACTACCTCAAAGCAATCATGAGCAGTCAAAAATAGTTATCTAAGCCTGAAAGACTTCAGTGTGAACCCCATGTGAGTGGGTTAAAAACCACAGCGGGACTATTCTGGTTAGCATCTAAGAGAACAACACCTGGACAGCAGTATTCCTATCAGCACTGTTTGTAGAGAACTGGCTTCAGAGTCAATAAGACCTGTGTTTGGGTCCCGTCTCTGCCATATCCTGGCTGTATAATATTGGACAAGTCATTTCTCTCCTCTCAGTGCCCCTAGGAAACGGGTAAATATTTAAGTGGCAGAGCAAGTCAGGCAACATTGTTATAGGGTTTTCCTCATTGAGGAGTTCTCTATTCCAATGAAACCACAGGTCTGCCCCAAAAAGGTGGCTGAAAGCCAAACTGTGTGTCCAATAATTATGGAATAGTTGGATAAATAATGATGTGTTAATGTAATGAAGTATCATTGCATGATAAGAAGTAGTCAACAAGTATTTATTAATCACCTACTATGTGCTAAGTGCTGGGGATACTAAGGGAGGCAAAACAGTACCTGACTTCATGGAGCTCACCATTTAAAGTTATGAAAAACAAGGTGTATACAAGCAAAACTGGTGACAGTCAACAGAGGGAAGGCGCTAGCATTAAGCTTCTTGCAGAAGCTGAGGTTCTAGTGGAGACCTGAAGGAAGCCACAGAAGCCAAGAAATAGAGATGAGAGGGGAGAGCATTCCATGCATGGAGGGAATAGCCAGTGAAAATGCCTGGAAATGAAGATGGTGTCACTCCTTTGTTCAAGAATCTTCAGTGGCTCCCTATTTCTTCTAATAAAAAAATACAACCTTCTCTGTTTGTCATTTAAAACCTTAGCAATCCTGCTCCAAACTGTCTTTTTTTTTTTAAAGGTCATACTCCTTTCTCATTAATAGTATTTTATTTTCCCCCCAATTATGTATAAAGATAGTTTTCAGCAGTCATTTTTGTAAAATTTTGAGTTCCAAATTTTTCTCTCTCCCTCCCTCCCTCCTACTCCCCAAGATACAGGCAATGTGCTACAAGTTATACATGTACAATCATGTTAAACATATTCCTACATTAATTATATTGTGAAAGAAGAATTAGAACAAAAGGGAAAAACCATGAGAAAGAAAAAGCAAAAACAAAAAAAAGTGAAATAGTATGCTTTGATATGCATTCAGACACCATATTTCTTTCTCAGGATGTGGTCAAATCATTTCCATTTCTTAATGGAGTACACATCACTCCACTTCACTTTTCTTTGCAGCCAGGTTTGTGGATGTTGTTGAGTTTTTCCAGTCGTTTCTGACTTCATGACCCCATTTGATGTTCTCATGGCAACAATACTGGAGTGGTTTGCTATTTCTTTCTCCAGTTCATTTTACAGATGAGGAAATGGAGGCAAACAGGGTTGAAGTGACTTGCGTAGGGTCGCACAGCTATTATGTGTCTGAAGCTAATTTGAATTTGGATCTTCCTGATTCTAAGGCCAGCTCTCTATTCACTGCATCACCTAGCTACCCTATAGCCTAATTTACCTTCTTGCTATTTCCTATATATGACATTCTGTATCTTGTGCTTTGCCCAGTCTGACTCCCATCCCTGGAATGTGTGTCCTTATCTATCTTCTACCTCTTGGAACCCCTTTCAAGGCTCAGATCAAGGGCCATCTCCTTTAAGAGTCCTTTTCTGGTTCTCCTAAGTTGTTTGAGGTCTTCTGTGTTTATTTTATGTTTGTCTAGTATTTGCTTGTCTGTGAACTTGTTGTTTTCCCCAGTAAAATGTTGGAAATCCCCCAGGAACTATATAAACAAAATTATAAAAAACATTTTATACAAATGAAATCAGATTTAAATAATTGGAGAAACGTTAATTGTTCATGGGTAGGCAGGGCCAATATAATAAAAATGACCTTTTTACCCAAACTTATTTATATATTCAATGCTATCCCAATTAAATTACCATTTGTTTTATACTGAATTGGAAATCAGTTTTAACAATGTTTGGCACATAGCAGGCCCTTAATAAATACTTATTGAAATGAGGGACAATTACGCCCATAATGACCACAGCTATAAAAATGAAGAAATAGCAGTAAAGACATCGAGTTAAAGGCATAGAAAAGAAGTTTAGAAGGAGTCACAGAGAGATTTTAAGCAGGACAGCTTTGTTTTTGCCTTTGTGAAGTTTTTATGCCTTTATTTTTGCCCTTTTGTTGTTTTTGTTTTACAATCTGCTAATAAGAGAAGCTTATAATTACATTTTTGCTTTGTCTTTTATTTTCTTATTATTTGTTTTGTAAACATTTGTATTTGCTGAAAGAAACTGAAGTGATTTGGGGGTGGGTAGGAACAATGATCCATTGGGTAAACGTTTGGAAAACAAAAAAACCTGTATACTCTAATGCTACACAGCAGCCATTGACCTCTTATTTTCAATTTTGTGTCTAACTTATGCGTAAGCCAAAGAAACCTATTTGAGGAAGGTGAGAGTTTGCTGTAATGATGCTATTATTTCAAAGTTATCTCATTCTCTTTAAATTTTCAAGCATTTTCTTTGCAACAGCAAGTCAACGTATCTATTAGCATCCTTGTTCTACAAAAGGAGGAAACTGATTCTCCACCATCTACAGTCAGTCTCTCTAGTAAGTGGCAGGACCAGCACTTATTCCACAGGACCACACCTTCCTCTCATGGACATCATAAGGTGATTGGCCCTATAAAGATTATGTGGAGTCTAGAGTGAAGCAAAACTTGGTTAAGTACAGATGGTGTGTGGCAGCTAATGAGACAATATAAAAACTAATTATAGAATTTACTCTTAATTGATACAGATTATGCAAGTAGAAATTACAGTTATAATTCCAAGATTGTGCTGCACATCATTCATTTTTCAGATGTGAGTTCCTCTCCATATTAACAGCATATCATTAGTATCATATGATTAAGACATGTGGAAGCTAAACTGTGTTAGTAAAAACTAGACAGTCCTTTGCAGCATTCTCAGATACTTCAGTGGACCTCAATCTGAGAGCAGAGACTGTCTTACTTTTCTATTCATATCCTCAGGGCTCTGCATATATTAAGCACTTAATAAATGCTTTTTAAAACCTCATTCATTCATTCATTTTATTGTTGTAGTCACTCCCTCAAACAGTACAGATTGCAACCTACTCCTTATTTCTTCTCATTCTTTGTGAGTCCCATTTTCTCCACAAATCTTTCACAAAGGGTCCATCTAACATCAATAAATGTTGTGTATATGGCAGTGTAATATGTCAATTGTTATTCTTAACTCTTGTTACATGACCAGCCCACCACCTTTTCTCTTGACATATTTCCTTTTTTGATGTTTATTATTATACTTCTCCTGTAGCATCCTTCTTTTATCACATATCACGACCTATTCATATCCACCTTGTATCTCACCATTCCCATTGGGTAGCCAACAACTTTAATTCTTTAAACTATTTTAGTTCATGACTTTCCACCATATAACATTATCCGAAGACTACTGATCTTAAAAAAGATGGAATTTTGTATCAGAGAGGAATTTGGAGTCATTATAAACATTGTATAACTTAGCAAAGATAGAAACTATTTTCTCCTCTTGCTTCTCAATTCTGTGTTCACTTCGTTATCCATACATGGTGTCTGTCCAACATATATGTATTGATAGACTCACTTAAAGGTTGTCCATCCAACCATTTCTTCTTAGTTTCCTTTGCTAAATATTATTCCTCTTTTACCTCCTAAATGTGGAGGGCCCCAAGATTCTATTCTGGGTCATCTTTTATTTTTCTACATTTTTCTTTTGCTAATTTCATAATTTCCCATGGGATAAATTTATGAAGATGACTCCCAGGTCTACATTCCTAGCTGTAATTTCTCCCCTGTATGCCAGTCTTATTTTATTCATTTTCTACTGGATAGTTTTACCTGGATGACATAAACTCAATATGCCCAAAATGGAACTCATGTTTTTTTCCCCAAACTCATTCTTACTACAAATTGTCCTGTTTTTGTTGAGATTACCATTCTTCTGTTCATCTGTTTTCACAACCTTAGAGTAATTTTTTACCCTTCCCTCTCCCTCACTGCCTATAATCTTGCCAAACCTTGTCTCCCTTTCTTCACTGTATCTCTTGCATATTTCACATTCTTTTTATTCACATAGTCTATCCAGGTTCATGACTTTATCACTTCTTACCTGGGTTATTAATGGTCTCATAACTCACCTCCTAGCCTTAAGTTATACTATAATCTTTCCTACATATTGTTGATAAATTGATATTACTAAAATACAAGATTGGTGGTATCATTCACCTACCTAAAAATTTTACTAAGTCTCTATTGTCTGTAACATAAAATACAAAATTTTTAGTCTGGCATCTTATTCTGTCTTTTCCCCTGTTTATGCATTCATTGTCAGTTCATTCAAAATGGCCCAATACCTATTTCTCCCACATATCATCCCACCTCCCTTCTTTGTTCTTTTGCACAGATAATTTCTTATGCCTTGAATTCACTATCCATCCATCTATCTATCTAACTATATCTATCTATCTATCTATCTATCTATCTTGGGGTATATGGAATGTTCAAGGAAGACTAACACCTCTGCTGGGAGGGCTTTCTGAACCCTTTTTACAGTTGTTTATCTACCTTTGGTGTCTACTTGTCACCCAACTTTCACCTGTGGCTCCAAGAAGCTGTAGCATGTACAGCAGTCACACACCCTGTTAGATTATCTTGGTAGAGGGGCTAAACCAGATTGAAGGTAATCTCAAACCTTACCTTGAAGGCCTCAAACCCATTGGGTGATATGGGATGGGGCAGGGTATTTACCTCCAGCATGTGAAGACTTCCCTCAGCAGAATGTGCAGATGAGAACAGTTTGTTCCAATGGCCATGAAGGTGGCTAAAGCAAGTACTGTAGCATGCCAAGAACTTGGTCAGGCACTGAAGACACCAAGGTCATCCATTGTATCCCAGGTCATCACTAGTCATCCTGACTTTTGTCTTGCCACTGGACTTTGATGATTCTGGAAGAGATAGTGAGGCTGATGACTTTGTGTGACTCTGCCTCACGTAAATCCAGTTCACCCACGAACCAAGACATCACCCCAGGAGGTCATTGGCCTCTTTGAGAACAAAGGAAGCAACATATCTACTTAATAACGTTTCTAACCTACTTCAGAATGAGGATTAGGGCCTTATCTTAAATGAAATATTTTCCTGATTCTCCTAGGTATTAATATTCTCTCCATTTTGAAAAATTTTTGCATTACTTTTGTATCTATCTGTGTACATGCTATACTGCTCCTTCAATCCCACTAAATGTATGTTCCTTGAGAGCAGGCATCATTTTATTTGGACTTTGTATCTCTAGCACCTAGCATTATGCTTTATACATACTGGGTCCTTGGCACATGTTGTTGGATTGGATAGATTATGAAGAGTCTGGACAGTCTTTATCCACCTGTGTGATTTTTTTGGTGTGTTATTTAGATCAACTCTTTTGAATCACTATTGAACTCATTTAAGAGGTGCTACAATAGTCTGAGTTTTGATGCAGTGACAGTGTCATAAATGAACAGGAACATCTGGATGCCCTACATCCATAGGGCATACTTTTGGACTCCCACCCTGGACATCCATGATAGTGCCAAATACTTTTGTTGAACTTTTTGTCTTTCTGCTTTGTATCTCATTTGATAATAATGTGCTAGTTATTGAACAAACTTACCTGTTTTGACTTTCAAGTAATCTTGAATGGGAGAAGCTTTTTTGGAGGAAAGCCTTTTAGGTGTTATTTTGGTCTGCCAAATTAAGTGCTTTTTTCATAATCAATAAACTATAAGCACAGAGGGTCTTGTATTTTTATAGCTTTCAGTCAGTTATGTGACTTTAAGAAATTTGGTCTCATGGTGTAGTATAGTTTATAAACGTCTGACATTTTTATACCTTAGTCAAGGTTGTTTTCCATACTCGTGTAGATTATTTTCATAATATTGTAAAGATAAGGAAGTGATTTTATGGATTGATAGTTATTGACATTTTCTTTGTCATAGAAGATTTTTACCCAGTTCTTTGTAGGATTTCTCTACCTTTCTCTTTCTTTTATAACAGATGATGTCATAAAAACTCCAGTCATCCATGTGGTAATATTTTTCTGATGTTCATCATGAGCCCTGAAACATAAGATGAACAATTGTTCCATGCATTTATGTTTCTTCTTGATTTGGGAGACATGATAAAATCAAACCCTCTTTAATTTGGGCCAAGTGGCACCTTCTTGAGGTCTTTCTAGAGTCCTCTGCAAAGTTATTTTTAATTTATTTTGTATATATTTTGCATAAATATATGTCATTGTAAACTGTCTTTCTGTTATAATATAAGTTGATTAAGGGTAAGGCATGTTTATTGTTTGTATTTTTATTTCCAGCTCAGCACAGAGTAAGCACTTAATATACGCTTGTTGATTGAACTTCACCAATACTTCTATTTACTTCTTCAAAGAGAATTTCTTAGTCATCTTTCAATTTATCTGCTGCCCCCTTCATTCACCTGGTTTCTCATATATATCTCTCAAGAATGTCAAGATTGTTAAGATTCTTTCTCTAGTAGTATGTCCATTGTTGGTCACTGGATCTGGATGTCACATTTAGAATATCAATACTTAAGTTAATGTTTGTAGGGCATCTAAAACCCATCTGATTCTTAGCTTCTCCTTTCCCTACTTTTAACTCCACTGCCACCATCACTACAGAAGTAGAATGGGCCATACAAAACCTGAAGCCATCTTATCTATTTCTTTGTGTTGCCATGTGTTGCCATGCCCAAAGAGTTTATCACCAATGTCTAGCCTACTGGTGTTGAACATTTCTGGGCTTAATTAGCATGGTCTTCAGAAATGATTCATATTCTTTTGGAATGTTATTGAAGCCTTTCTAGATAGGGATGGAACCTTTTTGCTTCAGTTCCCTAGCCTTTGCAAACCTGGGATCATTGTTGTACTGTAGTGAGACTTCAGAATAGGAATTTGTCAAGGATCACTCTGAAAACCTAACAAAATGACTTAATATTTCACTTAACAAATATCTCCAGTATATACATAGAAATGATATCCCCAGTATATACATAGAAATAAGCATGTGACTCTCTTAGGGGAAGTGAAATAAATTGTGTAGAAAGAGGAACATTAACATAAATTCTTATATATATATGTATATATACATATATACACACATACACACACACACACACACACAAAATAATTAAGCATATTAAAGAACTGGAGACATACTACCATCAGTTTGGAAAGGACTATTGTACCTCAAGATACCTGTTGTAGAACCAAAAGTATTTGAAAAATCTTAACAGTAGATGCTAATATAATTGACTAATGCCCATAATTATATAATGTGCTAATATGGGCTTTACTTGGAGTAATGAAAATGGTGATAGTAGTTTGAGTGAGATATATTGGGATGGCAATGATGCCGAGAAATTTATAGAGAATTGAAAGAAACAAGGAAACTACTGAAGAGGCTGCCTGGAGGTCCTTTGGTCTTTTGGGGTTCTGTGAGTTTAAGGTGATAGCTCCATGACATCCCCTGATGTGATGGCTGATTGATTTATTTCAAAAAGACTGACCTATAAACATCTGCCTCTGTATGGAACTTCTGATACTGGATCAAAATTAAATTGTCTGAAGATAAAGGCTTTATGTCCACTGAATGTAGCCTGCCCACACTTCAAACATTACTCTGGTAAAGAAAAAATCCTTTCAACCAGAAGACAAAAGCCTGAAAAGACACAGTGTCTTGGTGGATAAAACTTTTTATTGAGCCTTTTGTGGTGAAAATTTTGACAAAAGAACACTTAGGTTACACTTAGTATTTTTCCTTCTCTTTTACACAAGTCTAAGACTTGATTCTTGGTTCTCTCCTCCAGGTCTACACCAAAAATAAAGCTCTATTAAAACACAGCACCTTCTTAAAGCATTAGATCTAAGAAATTCTTTGATTGACCCTCTGAATCTTTCCAGTTTAATTCAATTTTTAAAAATTTGTTAAATGTCTACTGTGTGCAAGGCACTATAGTAAGTGTTGGGAAGGCAAAAACAAGAGTTTCTGTCCTGAAGGAATTCATTCTACTGTGTTGGAGTTGGAGGTGGCAGTGGTAGGGAGGAATACAAGTGAAGGGAGAGCCTGAAGGGAGTTAAGGATTTGAAAGGCATTCCTGTGGAGGGAGTACAGAGAGCAGCTTATGTGAATGAATGAGGACAGCTATGGAAAGTCAAGGTCAGAGAATAGTAAGAGTTCAATTGGATTGGAACATAGCATATACATGAAAGTGAATACTATGAAATAAAGTTTGAAATCAGACTGGAGTCAGAATATAGATTGCTTTAAAAGTGAAGCTAAAAATTGTGTTTTATCCTGTAGGCAATGGTGAGCCATCAAAGATGTTTGAATAGGAGAGTGATACATGGTCAGGCTTATGCCTTAAGGAGATTATTTTGGCAGTTACATGAAGAAGGTAGAATGGAAATGGGAGAAACAGAAGGCCAGAAGAGAAATTGGATTGCTCAGTGAAGACTTTACTTATTAAGTTATTTTTTTGTCTCATTAAACCAATACCACAATTTTAAACTCCAGATGATTATGATGAAAGCAATGAGGCATTTTAAATGAGTGTTTTTCCCTGGCTGTAGAAGCAGCACAAGGACTTGTTTTAAAAAATTTTCCCTATAATTTCATTAGGAAGAAATATTGCTAACAACAAAAGTTAAATCTAAGTTCTATGTTAAGGTTTGAAGTTTGCTTTCTTTCTCATAACTATGTAATGTGAGTAGTGGAAGCACCATTATCCCCTCTTCAGATGAGAGAGAACTGAGGTATGGAGAGGTGGAGTGATCTAAATGGGCTTATATAACTAGTGAGTAAGCCCAGGACTTAGAGTCTAGTGCTTTTCCCCAGTAAACCACACCGACCCTTCGAATGTTAAGATATTGTTTCCCTACTTTCCCATCTCCCAGGAGAATGGCATATAGTGAATCACATGCCTTCTAAAATGACTTCACATTTGATTCCATGTGGGAACTCTCTCTACTGTCACATATTTCAGTTATTATATTAACTTAGTAGATTAGATTTGAAAATTGCATTAGCCAAAAAACATATCCCTCTGTATATAACTTTGTGATGAGTCTCTATGTTACCTGGTCCTCAGGTAACAGGGATATCCTGTCCCATCATTGGGATATTTTGAAGCCTCTCTAGCTTGATGTGGTCTACCATTCTGTTTTCAAAGACTTTGTGGCCCCCGGGTTCCCTCCATTCCATGATGAGACATTAGAATGTTATTTTAGTGAGGGAAGTCATCTATACTGAACATAGTTTGTTCTTTTCTTGGTTGATTCTGGTTATTGTTGTGAACATCACTCATAACCTAAAGAAGATATAGCAACAGATGGAGATAATGCGTGTTATTGAATAAGTGACATGGTTTACTTTTTTTGGTCTAATGACAGTAATATGCATATTATTCTTGTAAGTTAATTCCACTACTCCATTGGAGTTGAAGTGGTATTATATAGGTTCTTAGGTGGTGTATTAACAGCCACACTAGCACACAGAATGGGCTGCTAGCACAGGTTCTTTGATTTGCTTTTCTAAAGAAAAGCCAGCTTCAAAGGGGTCACAATCTTGCTTTAATTTCAGATAAGTAGAAAGAAGTGAGTATAGAAAATGCAAGCAGAGAAATTAGCACAGATATTCAACAGACAGGGCTCCAACTGTCTGAACAAAGTAATACAACCACCTACATACACCATCAGACCAAGAGTTGTCGGGGGGCTCTTAACAAACAGCTACCCAGAGTCCAGTCCTTCTCATGAGCAAGACCTCAAAACAAAATGCTAACCTCCCAGAATATATAACAAAGATTTGGCCCTTGGTTGGCTCAGACCCAGAAGGCAAGAAACCTATGTGACTCAACACAGTTGTGAATTATCAGGGTTCAAAAGAGATTAATCCTTCAGATGTTTACAATTTAACCTGAATCAAGGAAACTCCAGAAAAAACCCAACAAAATCCTACTTTTCTTACACTTACAGATGGTGTGAGCCATAGGGATGAATGAACAATTCCTTTAAAATATGATCTAGGTGCTTTAATTTAGGTTTTTGCCTGATATAGTGTCATATTTCCCTCATGGCTTCTCCCATGGACTTCCTCATTATCTACAAAGATTCATCATTCCACAAGATGAAACCAACTTTGAAACACACACATTCTCAATACTTTCTGGCCTTTGGTCCACTCCTTCCTTCTGGTTGGAGAGGGTGGAGGGTAGAAGTCAGAGAGTTCCTCCCAGATCCTCCACTTAAGGAGAGCATCCAGGTAGATCATGTCACCATTCATTCAGCTGCAGGACTTCATCATGAACCCCTACCCAAACTCCTCACCACCCTGTTGTATTTCTCTCATTGCTTTTTACTTTCTTTTTATGTGTTGTCTCTACCCCAGTAGATTGTGAACTCCTTGAAGTCAGGGATTGCCTTTTGCCATTTTTGTGTGTGAACTTAGCACAGTGCTCGGCATAGAATAGGAGCTTAATAAATATTTATTGACTGACTTTCTGAACTTCATTCAATTCACATATATTAAGCACCTACCAAGTAATTTTAGATGATACCATCTTTAAAAAATGAGCATCTGCTCTTTTTTGAGCTTTGATATCATATAAACTAGATGAACTAGATTTTGCTAATTCATCTATATGTTCCTGTACTACAAGTCCATTTTCTCTTTGAATACTGAGACAGATTTATTAGAATTCTTCCTCTTTCCTTTTGCTAGCATAAGAGAACCCCCAGTGTAGAATGGCTATGGTACAAATGCAATTATAAATCCATATTTGTATATATGCCATTATGTAGGTCACAGTATTGTTCTGATATGTTGTTCAGTCATTTCTTACTCTTCATGATCCCATTTAGGGTTTCCTTGACAAAGATACAGTAATGGTTTGGCGCTTCCTTTTCTGTCTTATTTTACAGATGAGGAAACTGAGGCAAGCAGGGATTAAAGTGACTTGCCTAAGATCACAGCTAGTATCTGAGGCCAGATTTGAACTCACAAAGATGAGTCTCATTCTAGGCTGGCGCTCCATTTACTGTGCCACCTAGCTGCCCCAATAATACAGTATTTAGCTTGTTGGACTTTACAGTGAATGCCAACTGTAACCTTCCCCCTATGTGCATTTGATTCTGGACCATATTTATTGACTTTTTGATATTTAACTGCTATTTGCCTGCCTTCACTATAACCTCAAACTAAACACAGAGATTTCCTAAGTTTTATAGGGCTTAAATTGCAAAAACCTATTTCTTCTTCTTGTTCTCTTTCTTCTCCTCTCCTCTCTGTTTTTCTCTCCTCTCTCTTTTCCTCTCTCTCTTTTTCTCTCCTCCTGCTTCCTTACTTTTCCCTTTCTCTCCCTTCTCCCTTTCTTTCCCCTTTCTCCTTCTTTTTCCCTTTCTTCCTCCTTTTCTCTTCTTTCTCCTTTCTCCCTCACTCTATTTCTTTCTCTTTCTCCTTCCCCCCTCATTTTTCTTCTCCCTCTTCTCTTTGTCTCTCTTTTTCCCTCTCTCCCTCCTCATTCCTTGCCCCACCCTCTCTCTCTCTCTCTCTCTCTCTCTCTCTCACACACACACACACACACACACACACACACACGCACAAACACAGAGCTTGCCCTGTGATTATGTTTGTGACTTCAAGAGCTGTTATTAATAACTCACATTCACCTAATTCTTTTAAGATTCACAAAGTACTTTGCCAACAACATTCCATTGAGGTATAGGTAGTGCACTTATTCTCTCCCCTCATCCCCATTTTACATATGAGAGACTGAAACTCAGAAAGGTTAAGCCATAGTCACTTACCTCATAAATATTAGAATTGAAATGGACTCCCAGGCCTCCTGATTTTAAGTCTAGCATTCTTTACGATACATCACATAGGTAGGTACAGTTGACTGCTTGACTCCTCAGTCTAAGCAGATGTGTTTTCAAAACAATTATCTTCTCTGCTAATTATCTTAAAATTTATAATCATTCCTGTAATCCACACCATCACAACTACTTTCTTCCCTCCGCTTTTTTTTAACTTAACCTTTTCCCCTTCTTTCTCCTGTCATTTCTTCTACTATTCTTGCTTTTGGTGGGGGAACCACTGGCCACATTAATCATCTCTGTTCTCTGTGGGGTCTTAAATGTTTTCTTTTCTCAAGGTAGAGTGGGCAGTAATGGGAATTATAGGCAAATCTTTGAGAGTTCTTCTCTTTATATGTGACAAACTTGTCCCATGCAATTTTTTTTTAGTTATTTAATTGACAATAATTAGTTATATAGCACTTTAAGATCTTCAAAAAATTTTAGGTCCATTGGTTTGATTATATTAACTTCCCTGCTCAAAAACCTTAAAAGCATAGAGAGCTTAAAGTTTCCTTAGTGGCCATATGGTTCATCTCTCTAGTTTTATAGACAAGTAAACTAAGGCCTGAATAAGTCAAGTGACTTGTTTAAGGTCACACAGGTGGTAAGGCAAATTACTCAGCTTGGCCTTTGTATTATGGCTCCAAGCTGCCTTTCATACCTTATACATCATCTGTTCCAGGACTCGCAGTAATTCTCTGAACTTAACATTGCATCCCCTGCCTCCAGGCAGTCACTTGAACTGACTTCCAGCCCTGAAAGCCTCCCACTTTTCCTCTCTATTCCTCTACCCTTTAGAATTCTTTTCTTTCTTCAAGATTCAGATTCAGTGTTATCTCCTCCATGGAGCTTTCTGTGATTCCCCAGCTACTAGTATGCCCTCTCCCTTTTCAAATGTAATGGGAGAAGAGCCAATAGGAATCCTGGGGAGCTTTTACAGAGGAGCTCTGCTGCCTTACAGTCCAAATGAGGAGGCTCAGTAGCTTGCTTTTTTGGAAGTGTGTGAAGCTGTAAAATGGAAGGGCTTGGCTCTGTACTTCAGAGCATGCAGCCCAGGCATAGTGCACCTAACCCTCTTCTGACCTTCTCCATTCTCCTGCTGTACAAAGTCACTTCTCATGAACTAATGAAAGATGTTATTTTATTTATTCATTCATTTATTTCTTTTGACTAAAGAGCATGAAGGCTTCCAATAAAGCCATAGCTCCTTTAAGTCTAGAATTTGACAAGTTAACCCAATCTATATGGGGTTTACCTTCTCAAGCTATAGAGGGCAGTATTGGGCAATGCAGGCAAGCCTCTGAAATACCCTCCATCAAGTTGTAGGTTATAATAGGGCAAAGCAACCTTATCCTAGCCAGCTATTTAAGTGCAGAGGATTCTGTTTCCAATCAGCTCTTAGTAAAACCTTGCCTATCTCCCAGTCAGTACAGCTAATATCTTTCCCTCTCTGCTTCTTCTTTTCAAATCATGTGGGGATACAAAGGACAGTATAGGTAAGACCCTGGGAGATTTCTCTTAGACTTTAGATGGTGCTCAAGAGCAGTGAGCCCAGATAGCTCTTCACAGAAGTGATTCACTTTTGTCTAGTTAGCTTCCAGGAGCTAAAGAGTCCTCTTCCTGTGAGCTCATGGTTGCAGCAGAATCTCTTTTGACTTCAATCAGTTATCTCTCCTGACTGCCCAAAGCACTTGCTTTTATCTTTTGGTTCTTTCCTTTGCTTCTGCCATCAGTTTGTCTCTTCAGGTTGTTGTCATTTCTTCTTATCTTCTCATGTCCCTCTTCATATGGCTGCTTCTCCTTCCCCAAGCCCAGGCTTTCTCATGAATCTGACTCATCTCTAGCTCCCTACCTTCTGGCAGCACTTGTACCTTTGAGCTACTTTCAGACATGCCCACTTAATACATTTATCTGAGGTAGTTTTCCCCCAGTGTTCAGAACCGCCTCAAGCTGCTTTCCTCTTCCCAAAATGTCTTTTTTCTGCCCCTTTAAGCAAATAAAATGTCCACCTATGAAAGTGACATTACTGTACATTGTTACAGATGTGTTCACTAATTAACTCCCTCCCCAACAGAACATAAACTCCTTAAGGGCTGGGACTCTTGTTTTTGTTCTTGTAGCCATAGTGTTGATGTGTTATCCATAGTAAGTGCTTAATAAGTATTTGTTGAATAGATTAAATGATATTTTCTCATTTGATCATTTTGTCTGGTGTTCAAGGACTTTTTGGTCACCAAAATTTTTTCTCTCTCTAACTACTTCTGTCTGAAGATGTTTTAAAAACTTGATGGTTCTTCAGGACTGGTCTCTGGATAGCAAAGACTTGAATACAGTATTATCATTAAAGATATTTATAATGCAATGCAGGGTATATTTGTTCTAAAGTGACACACAAACACCATTTCTTGATGATAGAGTTTTCATCGTGAACATCAATCAAACCTCATGCATTGTAGATGTGCAAAAGTGGTTATTAATAGAAACTTCCAATCATAGACTACTAAATGATTGTTATTTGAAAAACATTCACAAAAGTTAGTTATTTACAAAATTGAAATGTCAACAATGACTAAATTGGGTTCTGTATAGTTTGTGTACAGTAAAACCTTGTCTATTTAGAGACAAATCTTCTGAAACTCTCAGTCTTCTGGAATAACTCTAGAAATAACCCCACCCCCCCAAATCCCAAATTCCTCTTCAGTAGTGAAGTAACTTCAAGTAAATAGCAACAATCTTTAACAGCCAAAACAATAACAGCCCCAAGTCAGATTATATTAGATGCAATAAAATTGGTTAGGTCACTGTGGGAAGGAAAAGGATGCCCCAATTATGCTTATACAAAGTCAGCCTTTTCAAAGAAAATTAAGAGTGGGACACACTATAGCAAGTATCTCCAGTTGTTCTGAGAGAGGTTTCAGGAGGTCTGTAGATTCTAGTGTCCATGAACTTGGATGCTGAAAATGACATCTTTATTTTCATTTATCTTTGGTTTCCAGACTGCCAATGGGGTCCATGACATGAAAAAAGACTAAGAACTACTGCATTAGAGCTTATAGAATATACAAGAAAGAAGAAAGGAGAAAGAATAGGCAAGAAGATATAGCAGATTTTTGTCCTCCAGATGAGATGAGGTCCACTACTCACATCTAAGACCTCCTACCCATGTTTCTGTAAAACAAAAAAGTCAAATATAAGGGCCATAACATTTTGGAATATTGTATCCATTTGTATGTGTGTGTGGTCAACTACAGTACCTAGTAGATTGGGTAAGGTATGAATTTAAGAGAATTTTTGGGAACCCTCTCTAAATCTTCTGCTTTCCACCCTTTATAAATATGTCCCCACTAGCATCTCATCTCTGCTTGTCGTGTCCTGGGAGGGGAGACAATATTAAGTTCCTGGCTTCTATTCAGTCCTTATGTTTGGGGAAAAATAAAGAATCCAAAGGATGAGGCCATTGAGGAATAAGAGAAAGAACACTATTACCGGGTAATCCAGTTCCCTAGGACAGCCCTTATGAAAGTGTGATTAGGAATCCCCATGATTCTTTCAAGGGATCTATAAAGTCAAAACAATTTTGATAATATTAAGATGTTTTAATTGCTAGTAAGATAAATATCAATAGATCTCTTCATGAACCAAATCTCTTGGTTGGTAGTGGGAAGTGGGGGTGGGGTGTTCTTAATAATTTTTAAGAGCTTGAAAGGCTCTTTGGACCAAAAAGTTTGAGAAATGCTGCCTCCAGTAAAATCAGAAAAATCTGTCTCTGCCCTCCGTCCTGAATAATGAATGGTCCTGGAGTGATATTCTTTCCCCAAAGGGGCAGCTTCTATGATAACAAAGCTGAAGTCCTTTAAATTCCATCCAGGAAACATCATAAGGACTGGGAGGTTAGAGGGGGATGGGGATGGGAGAAATGGCCTGTGAAGCTGTCCAGGGTCCTGACCTCTGCTTAGGCCCTTTCCAATCTCTCTTTGATTTTAATCCCAGCGTTCCTGTCCTAAATCTTGAGTCTAGTCTTAAGTTTTATAATTTCACCTCTTGTCACCTTTCCTGAGCTCTGCTTATCCAGTTTGTTTATCCTGCCCCAACTATCTCACAGCATGTCTAATGTTTTGTAGCAGCCCTATTTACATTTCATATCTTCAGGCAGACCAGTTTATGGCCAGCTTAGTTCCTTTCTATTTTGTTGTATAAGAAAAATGAGAACATTTTATTGAGCAGTTGATAGTGTCACCTTGAGAGTCAGTTAACTCTCTGGCTCATTTTCTCTTTCATCTCCTTTGTGGTCCTTTTAGTACTTCTCCCTTGTCCCCCCTGCTTCTCCCAGTATATAGGAGACAGTTAATTTCAATGCTTTGGGTTCTAAAAAATTGAGATAGTTTTCCTATTTACAATGTTGTCTCTCATATCTTATCATTACTATGTATTTATTTTGTCTTCATGTGTAATACACAGCTGCACTCTCAGACAAGAAGCAAGCTTGTCCGGGCCCTGTGACCCCTAATACAAATATTTCAGAGAGCACAGGGTAACACTGAAAAAGGTGCTGAGGATATTCCTTTTATGGGACTTGTGGCACAGCATCACCATTGTCTAGCCCTTTGTTGTTTTCTGTGCTTAAGACTTCTGGCAGCTTTCAGCATAGTCATAGTATGAGACTTGCAGAGAATGGATAGCACAGAGGAGCACAAAGCTGCTTAAGTAACCAGACTCCTGGACCTACATTTCTCTGCCAATAAAGAAGTCTCACATGACTCTATTATTTATCAAGAATATCACCTGCATAGTCATTGTATAAGTATAAGCTTAGGAACAGCAAAGACATTGGATCTACTGATATTTATCTACCATGGACAGGCAGCCCAAGAGCAGGAGGCAAGTTAATGTTCTCCTTAGTACTGTTGACAGTGGCTGCTACTTTCTTTGCCCTTCAGGTGCCCTAAATGTAATAAGATAATTAGTCTGGGGTCAGTCCTCAGCTAGTGGAATCTTCCTATCCTGTCCTCATCAAATGGAGCCTGCCCCCCAATTCAACTGTCTACCCATAGAGAAATACAGGTCTGTAAGTTGTTTACTCACAAATCCTGTTCCTAGTCTTGACAAACTGATAAATTGAATGGAAGAGTTCTCTGTGAATGACCAACTCAGTGAGCATTTATTAAGTTCTAGCTATGTGCAAGTCACTGGCATTAATAAATAGGAGGAAAAGAGTTGCTAGCTCTGGGAGGAAAAGGCCCATGACCAAGTCTATAACTTTACTTGGATCCTGGTTTGCACTTTGCCATTTTTTTTTAGTCAGAAGATTGCTCCTCTCTAGCTACAGTACTTTATTCATCAGCAGGTATCAGATCTCACCTGAGTAGGATATGAGTTCCTGTTTTTCACAGTCCTCTCAACATTCCCTTAATAATAACTGACTTTGTGAAAGTGAGTGCAAATGGCTAGGTCAGACAGATGGTTTGAGGTGGTGGAAAAGCTCATTAGAATTCTTTTCAGCTGTGTGGTTTCTACTATTTAGAGGGGCAATCCAATAAAATGGTTTCATATTTCTTATACAACAGAATAGAAAGGAACTAAATTGGCCATAAAAAGGGCTGACTGAATGTATGAAATGTAAATAAGGCTGCTACAAAATACTGGATGTTGCTGTGAGGTAGCTGGGGCAGGACAAACAGACTAGATGAACAGACTGGATGAATAAAAGGAGGGTAACAGGAAGCTAGATTATAAGAAGTGGGGAAAATGTTTAACTTGGAACCAAGGAACCCTGGGTTCCAGTTCTGCCTCTGTTGCTTGCTGAGTATGTAACTCCTGGCAAATGACTTCACCCCTTCCAGTTGCATTTTCTGTATTTGTACGACCTACTTCATGAGAAGGAAGGAAATAAACACTTATTAAGCTCCTGCTCTAACTAAGCACTTGGGCTTTTGGTAGTGTCTCCTTGAGGATTACCTCTCTGACTCATTTGTCTTTTTAATCTCATTTGTGATGCTTTTTAGTATTTCTCTCCCTCTCCAACCCCTACATTTTTCCTCCAATGTGTGTAAGACTGTTATTTTCAATGCTTTGGGTTCTAGAGCTAAACACTCTTACAAATATTATCTCATTTGACCTCCATAACAACTGTATGTGGTAGATGCTATTGTCATCTCCATTTTGCAATTGAGGAAACTGAGGCCAGAGTCACACAGCTAGTACACATCTGAGATTGAATTTGAACCAAGGTTTTCCTGACTTCAGGTCCAGCACTCTATCTTCTGTGTCACCTAATTCTCTATTGGAGGTTGTGATATTCAAATGAATTGATATATGCCAAGTACCCTTTTCTTAAAGTAGTATATAAATATTACTTGCAATTATTATTTCCCTTTCCTCAGACCATGCCTGCACATTTATTCTTTTTTCTGGCTTAGTTTTTGACAGCCTGCTGTACTGTGCTTCTTGTATATGAGATGAGGCATTTCTATGCTAATGGAGTCTTGTTTTGACAGTTCTGTTCTATGTTATTGCATAAAGGGCATGTTTTTTGCCAAGTGGGCTTCTCCTCTCTAGCACCAAGATTCCCTTGGCAGAATCAATGATAGTCATATACATTTAAGTTTTTCAAGCTTGTTTCTACCTCTTCGTTAGGGGTTCAAGTGAAGTCAGTCAATCAAGAAACATTTATTGAGCAACTATGATTTGCCAGGCACCATGCCAGCTGCTGGATACAAATACAAAAAACTCAATGGTCAGTGCCTTCAATTCTATTGGCATTTACATGTGCAATTAGTTTTCAATGACTGAAGGTGGTGAGAGCATACTGAACTGCAAAGTCCATGAGGACAGGAACACTGTCTTCTAAAGTTGTTATCTCTTTAAGTGCTTAATGAAGAGTCCTGACTATAATAAATGCTCAATAAATATTTGGTGAATGAAATACTTCATAGTGTTCTGTATACAGTAAGTACTTAATAAATGCTTGTGAAATGAAGGAATGAGTGAGTGAATGTGACTAAACTGAGGGAATAGGAAAATAAATATCCTATTAGAAAGCTGTCAAATGGAATATCTTTCCCTTTTTTCAATAAGGCCCCCTATTTACCTAGAAAATAACCCAGATTATAACAAAATATATTTTAGGAGTACCACACACGGTAGCCTCATGAATTTTGATAAGTGGATTTATGTGGTATAGTATCTGTGATATATTTACCCAACTAGACATCTTACAATCAAAATTGGAAGGAGGTCAATCCCGGAAGGGTCATAATTTAAAAAAATATAAAAATAGATTTTGAATCTCGAAGAAGCTAGAAATGATCGAATTCAACTTCATTTAATAGATGACAAAATTCAGGTCCAGCAAGATTTAATGATTTATCCAAGGTTACACAGCTAATTGGTGGGAGAGCCAGCACAGGAAACTAGGTCTCTGGGTTCCTAGTCCACTTGTTTTTATTTTTTGTTTTTCCTAGCATCATGCATTATAATTCAATGACACTCTTTGATTCTTGTATTGATGACTGATTTCCCTTATGTTGAATTGTCTCAGACTTCTCTCAGTTTTTTCCTTGTGCCTGCTTTTTGTAGTTTTTCTATCTTTTAGCCTTTTTTGGCTATGTGATCATTTTTCCATGATGTTCTGGATAAATGAATTCCTTGGTTAACTGAATTCCAGCAAGGTGAGATATTACTATATTCTTATTCTGAATTGAACTGTCATCTTTTTGCAAGTGTATATCTCTCAAACCATATATGTATGTGTGTATAAAGCATCCCAGCATTATGAAAAGTGATCAGAACTTGAAACCAATAGAAACCTTATGATTTGCTTTCTATACTTAACTAGCTCTAAAACCTCGACTTTCGCTTCTGAAAAATGAGAGGCAATGACACCTGTAGTACCTATTTATCTACCTAATGGGGTTTTATCATGACAATCAAATGAGATAATGGATATAAAACAAGCCTGTAATTACTCCATAGTAATACTGCTACTGCAATTATTAACCTGATCTGGTTACTTACTACTTATCTGACCTTGGGCAAGTCATTCTGATTCTGTGGACTAGACCATCACTAAGCTCCCTTTTGGCTTTACATCCTATGATCCTACCCTCTCCTGCTTAAATGGCCCCCTCTTGAATCCCCATGGTACAGTGTATAATGTGTCTTGAATTTCCTTTAATTGGAACAACTGTGAGTCATGGAAATGTTAACAATCACTCCCACTTGAGAGCAAAAAGCACTTAGTCTTAAGGCAGCATAGTGTCATGAACCCAAATTTTTCATGACATTTTAGCCACCCATTGTGAACATCATCAAAGAACTGAAAAACAAATCTGTGGTTTCCTTATCTCTAGTTAAGAAATGAGATGATGTTCATCTGTTTGCAAAAAAAAGGGGGGGGGAGGAGGGGGACAACGATTACTATGAAACCCAACTCCAACCAGAACTCTGCTGATTACCATGGCAACCTGAATTCAAAATAGGAACATAGGAAGCTCCTCAGAGCAAGAAAAGCAAGTTCCAGTCTTTATGAAGTTAGGGAATACTATAACACATACAAAACAATTTTAAAAATAGAAGTTTTATCCTAACTTGCCATTAATAATTTTAATCCTGCTGTAGTACCACATTCCTAAATTATCTCTGAATCTCTGAAAGAGAACTCCATACCTCCCTAATTGCTGATTTTGCCATGGAATAGCTAATGTTTCACTTGGCTTCTCATAACAGATGCACTCTGTATTTTTGACTTTTCTGACTAATAATTAGTAAGAGGAGAGAGCAACTGTTAGAGATGGTATTCCCAGGTTAGCAAGTCAACCTATTTTTAGAGGTGATTTCAAGGCAAAACTCTTGATCAGTTGTAGAATGTGCAAAATGTATGTTATTACCTATATCAGGAGTCCTAATGGGAAAGTGACTTGCCCAAGGTCACACAAATAACAAGCAGTTTAGTTTGTAATTAAACCCCGGTCCTCTGACTCCAAATCCTGTTCTCCTTTTGCTGTCACATTCCTCCCTATTGAGCGCAGGAGTGTGAAATAAGACTGGAAAGAGAGTGGACCCAAGGTATGGAGGTTTTGAAGACTAATCTAGGGAATTAATTTCTTTTTTTTTTTTTGTGACCATTGAAGAATCATTGAAGTTTCTGAGCTGAGTAGTATGACTCTTCCCAAAAGAGAAAACCAAAAGAATAGCCTGAAGACATGGCAACCAGATAGAATGGGAAAATTCATATTTAGAGTTTTAGAAATATATAAAATATCCTTGGGAGCAGGGCAACCCCCAGTTCAGGAGGTAAATAATCACTTCTATGGGTTCTTCTCTTCCCTTCATCACTCACAGTTAATTTAAATTCCGCTTTATTGCTTTTGTAGGCTTTTAATCAAAGTTGGATATTTCCTTTCTGAAGTCCAATTGCAGATCCTTTAACAGATAAACATATTGAGAGCTGATATTTCAGAGTTTATTGTTTAGGATACAGGATGCCCAAGAAATGCAACATGTCAACAAAACAATGCACGAGGGTGTGTTATATGTTGATTAATTGAAAAGAGCGATCCAATGAGTTTATCTACATCATAAAGAATTTAGGGAGGCAGTGTTGCAGTAAAGTGCTGAATTTTCAGTTCAAAGACATTGCTTTCTAGGCACTCATCAGTAAAATGAGACCAGTACACTTTCTACCTCATGAGCTCTTTGTGAACTTTAAAATAGTATATAAATGTGAACAATTATCATTTAGAAGAAAGACAGGATGAGCTAGTAAACAGAGTGCTGCACCTAGAATTAGGAAGATCTGGGTTCAAAGCCTTCCCCCAACATTCTTAGCTTTACAACAAAAGGCAAACCACTTTATCTGAGCATCAGATTCCTCATATGCAAAATACATATAATAATAATACCTATAGGATCTACCTCACAGGGTTGAAGTGAGGCTTGATGACATAATGTAGATAAACTGTTTTGTGAACTTTAAAATATTAAATAAGTTCCTTTTCTTATTATCATTTCATTCTTATTTTTTTCAGCGGGGTTCAGATAGAAATGATCCTAGGACAAGTTGCTCTCCTATTATCATTTTCTTATATTTAATGTTCTAGGGATGATTCTGTAGGTAGATAAAATAACTTTTTTTGTTGTTGGATAAAAGTATTAGGATGTAAGCTCATCTTCTGTAACCTCACTGGAAGTATTCTTGGTACCCCTTTGGTAGCAGACAGGAGGATGGGGTACTTCACCTTGTTCTATATGATTTTGATCTCTGTCCAAGTCACTACTTTGAAAACTCTTTTTTGTTGTTCTAAATAAATTGGAAAAATACATATCCAGGAGGGCAACACATATTAAAAACATTGTTTTTGAGTTTTCATGAGTCTGTTTTATGTTTTGGTAACTGTGGTCAGTGGTTTGATCTGTTAAAAATAATCCAGTTTCACTATGTCCAAAGGGCTATGAAACTGTTCATACCCTCTGTCCCAGCAATATTGCTACTAGGTCTAGGTTCCAAAGAGATCAAAGAAAAAAAGAAAAAGGACCTATATGTACAAAAATGTTTGTAATAGCTCTTTTTATTGTGGCAAAGATTAGAAATTGAGAGGATACTCATCAATTGGGGAATGGCTGAACAAGTTGTGATGGAACATGGTTGTGCTATAAGAAATGACAAAGGGGATGGTTTCAGAAACACTTGGGGAGACCTATATATGAACTGATGCAAAGTGAAGTGAGCAGAACATTGTATATAGTAACAGCAATATTGTAACAACGTTGAACTGTGAAAGACTTAGCTACTCATCAGTACAATAATCCACAGCAGTTCCAAAGGACTTACAAAAAATGCTATCCACTTCTAGAGAGAGAACTGATGAATTGTGAGTGCAGATTGAAATACACTTTTTCCTCTGTATTTTTCTTGCTTTTTTTTTTTTGGCAACATGACTAATATGGAAAGATGTTTTGCATGACTTCACAAAAATAACAAGTATCTTAATAGGTAGGAGAAGTACTGGAGAGAATTGCTAACTGAAAATTTTATAAAATGAATGTTTAAAAAATAGTTCAGTTCCAGTACAGTTTGTTGATAAATTCTTTAGGCTATTTTGAGGTATGCATTGGCAGTGTAGGAATTTATCATGGAAGTCCAGGAAAGATAATGAGTTTCTAAGGTACAGTTGTAGCCATTAGGTCTTATCTTTCTAAGTATTTGGTAGCTGCAAATTTTTTACAGCCTGGAATGAAATGTTGTACTGTTTTCACTATGTCCTTTCATAATGTTCATTTATCCCTAGATCTGGGCACCTTAAGAATAATATTTTTGTAGTATAATCTTAATACTTCAGGTAGTAATGACCTGGTCCTTAATTACCACCATAAACTCCTCCATTTTTACACACAAATCTATATTACTCAGCCTTTTTTATGCAATACCTCTTTACTGATACGTTGTTGGCTACATTCATATTGATTGAATCAGGAAGAAACTTTTGATTCACTTCTCAGATCTTATGAGTTTAAGGGCTTTATCCAAAAGAAGATTACTTTAGGTAGAATTTGTTAAATCCATGATATATACCATATGGTATCAACCTTTACTGTTGCTCTGTGGAGTACTATTTCAAAAGTATTTTTGTAGTTTTATGACTTGTTTATCATGTGTTCCAAGAGTATCTGTGGATCCTCTTACTTTTTTGGCATGAAAGTGTTAATCTTTTTACAACAGCCTCAGGGGAGAGGCCCCATGTTTTGTTCAAATCACATGAGTTTTTGTTAGGGTACATTCCGAGTTTCCAAAATTGTCCATTAAGACTTGTTTTACATAGGGATTGGTTGATTTAAATATGTTCTTATTCAGCTCTGATTTCAGAATGCCATTAAGTACAGTCTCTTTCCACAACCTTCTCCATAATATCTTTATGTTTGGTCTATCTTGCTAGAAGGAGACGTAGTATGTATAGGTTGTACCTTTATTCATTGGCCTAATGTGACCTTTGGATTTAAGCTTGAAGTCCCCAATCTCTATCTTTCCTTGTTGTATGTTAAATATTTTGTACTTATTGAATACAAATGACATTTTGATGTCTTTGGAGAATGATTACGTAAGATGGAGATATTTATTTGTTTGTGAATATATCAAGTAGTTAGCAAGATATTTTGGTTTGTCTCATTTATTTGGAAGCCATATTAGTTCCATTTATAGGAGAGATAATATTGAATTTAAGGCTAAGCAGTACCATGTTGGATTTTGACAGACTCCCAGACAATTGCTACATTTTCTATGAATTGTTCGTGACATTATTGAGTAAGTGGCATGTTTTAAAAGAGAACTGTTTTTCATGTGGACATGAATATTCTAGCATTCTCATTATACCTTTTTTCTTCTTTACATATTTACAGGATGTAAAATGAAATAGTAAAGGCAGTTCTACAAGTTATGGGACTTTTGAATAGCTAGTTGAATAATGACCAATATATTAATAAGTTGCTTTTCCCCCATCTGAAACTTTTTGGCTTACCCTTTTTGCTTGACAGATAATATATTATTTTCATGTAAGTGTTTATAAATTGCTTTCATGGTATTAAATACTTTAAATAAAGTATAGATATAATTTGAGGAGGTCACTCATGTTCTCATCTTTTGATAGTAGATATATGATGTTAGAGGACACTAGTAAAGTTATTTGTTAGTTATTCTTATACACAATGCATTTGAGCTACTAATTATGCTTTTTATTTAGCCCACCACTTTCTAGTTTCACAGGGAGCCTAGGGTTTCAGTCAACTCCCTTAATGTAACTATTTTGTAGTTAATTATATTCATGATTTCCTGTTTTCTCTTTTGATCTAATTTGTATTGTTGTTGTGTTGGAGGTCTTGTTATCATATAGATAAAAAAAATGTCAAATGGAGTCACTGCTGGCATCCTTTCCACAGCACTCCCAAGTGCTGTCTCAATCATATTAAAATGTAATTGAGAAATATTTAATAAAAATAAATTATATAATAAGACATAGGTAATATTACATTTTACAAGTAAGTCTACATGTGCCCTGCAGGGATTCTTATCTATGGAATCGTGGCCTAGGTTTCTATATGAGTTTGATGGTGCTGATAACTAGAAATTTTCTAGCTCCTTTTTTTCAGGGCTTGTCTTGTCCCTTATTTCTTTATTTCTCAACTCCTTGTAGCAGTGTTTTGGTTGATGTTCAGGTTTTTTATTTTGTTCTTGGTTCTGCTTTGACTCTTCATGTTGCCTTCACCTTTTAAATTTTGCTGTAAATCTCAAAGGGAATCTTGTATTTTTGACATGGTATGCTTTTATTTCCTGGATTCCTCTTTGCAGGTTTCTTCTTTGCAGTGTTTAACTGGGCAATATGGCATTCAAATTTTCTAGTAAGTGTATCAACTACGTATTGATGTAACAATCCAGAGTCTTTTGTCAAATCTTCAAAAGCTCCCTCCAGTCACATCTGCCATGTGGTATTCAAAGTTTATTCTTGGGGGTGGTTATTCTTTCCTAGCTCTACTTTTTGTCCTCTGACTTTTTACTATGGCATTAGGTGACACATTTATTGTTGTGTCATGGTCCTAAAATATCTTTACATTTTCTGTCTAATTTTGTGGGAGAAAATATTCATTCATGATGGTCATAGCAGAGAAGTTTTTAAAAAAAATTTATCTGTTTTGGCATAAATGATCTGCCTGTTGGATTCATGCAATCATACTCAGAAAGAGCCTTTTGGAATTCTAACTTGTCTGCTCATTTCTTTTTCAAAATAATTTGAGACTTTCATGCTATCTTACATCTCTTTGATAATTATAATTTCTAGTGCTTTGCATTAACTGAAGACTTTCAGTGATCTCAAGATCTTCAGATTTTCCCTCTTTGATTGAGTGCTCCTCAATTTCATTTCTTCTTTAAAACTTTTTTTAAATTAAATTTTAATTTTTTTGAAAATTTGCCTTTCTTTCTACCTTTGGAAACAAAAATAAAATCCCTGTTACAAACATGTATAGTCAAGCAAAAGAAAAATTTCCTCATTGCCCATATCCCCAAAATGTCTCAATCTGCACTGGGTTTAGTGTCTCCCTATAAGGAAGTGGGTAACATGTTTCAATAGCTCTCCGGAATCAGAACTGGTCATTGCTCAGAGTTCTAAAGTCTTTCAAAGACAAAATTATTGCCTTTACAATAATGTTTGTTACTATATAAATGGTTCTCCTTCTTCTACTCGCCTGCATCATTAAATAAATCTTTCCAGATGTCTCTGAACTATCTCCTTCATCATTTTTTACAGCATAATAGTGTTCCATATCATTCATATGCCATAACCTGTTCAACTATTCCCTAGTTGATGAGTGCTTACTCATTTCCCAATTCTGTACCACCACGAAAAGAGCTGCTATAAATATTTTTGTACAAATGAGTCCTTTTCCTTTTCCATTGATGTCTTTGAGATATGGAACTAATATTGGTATTCTTGGGTTAAAGGGTATGTACAATTTAATGAATTTGGGGGCTTAGTTCCAAATTGCTTTCTAGAATGGCTGAACCAATCCGTAATTCCACCAACTGTGCATTAATGGACTTGTTTTCCTGAGTCCCCCTCCCCACCATCAGGATTTGTCATTTTCATTTGTTGTCAACTTTGCTAATCTGATAGGTATAAGATGGTACTTCAGAGTTGTTTTAATTTGCATTTCTATAATAGTGCTTTAGAGCATTTTATCATATAGCTATTAATATATTTAATTTTTTGTTTAATCTAATTTAGACTTAGTAAATGAAGTTTTTTATTACTCTATATTGATCATCAATATATAGTTGTATAATTTGAAGCTGTGAATACCATAGACAAAGAACAAACAAACAGTGTGAAGCCCTTGTTTATAACTGGTGAGAACTATTTCTAATCTTGTTATGATAAAATATTGGTATATGATGAAAGTATTCTTAACTTCAGTCCATTTCACGTTTACTTATAGTTTGTTTGTTATCATGGCTATCTGAATTGAAGACCTTCCAGCAGGTAGTTTTTGGTATTTCTGATTTTTTCAAATATATCTCGGTGTGTGTGTGTGTGTGTGTGTGTGTGTGTGTGTGTGTGTGTGTGTGTGTTGCCAACACTTGAATGACCACCACTTATTCAATTATCCTCTCTGTCAGGCTGATTATCATAACAGTTCTGAATAGTATAAACTTACAACCTTATTCTCTCCTATTCTTTAGATTCGTAGGAACAGATGTATTATGCTGACTGGTGTACTATCCCAAGCAGTGGTATTGACTGAGATCAATTAACTAGCATTTTAGGGCTTTTGCTACTTCGTCAAAGATACTACATCAATTTCAGGACCCACAAAGTCTATACTGAACATCACCATGGCTGGCATTCGTTCATTTCCTTTGTCATTGTACCTAGTTACAAACATATATGTTTGATTGATTATCTGAGGAGGTGTTACTGTTATTACTATGGTGGTGGTGGTTAGTGGCATAGAACCAGGCAGTTCATTGAATTAGTAAGAGTTGTAATGTAATATGAAAAGTATGTAATGTGATATAATATAAAAAGTAAAATAATAAAAAATTTAGGAAAAGACTTCTTTTCTCTAAAAAGGTAATCTGTCTCTAAGGGGCATCGAACAAAATTAGGTAGAAAAGAAAAATCTTAAAAGTTTGCATAGATAGACAGGATGTTACATAGATAAAATTCTCATTCCTTTTTTAAAATAATTGTTGTTTAAAAGGCTGAAAATACCATAATCCTTGATAGGTCCTAGGGACCTTTTGAATTGTGTAAATTAGTTGTTGAAAAAATGGATCTCAGGTCAAATGTTAGAGGGGAGAAATATAAGGGCCTGTGAGAAATGTTGTTTTGGCTTAATCATGAATAATTTTCCTTGTATGAATTTGTCTGGGCCTGGATTTATCGATGTGTTTTTGGGTTATTATACTTTCAATGCTTGTGATTCCATATCTAAAAAAACCTTCCAAAACAAAATGGAGTAAAACAAAAAGAATTTAGCACTTTCAATTCATCTCATAAGGCTGCCAGAATAAAGTTAGTACTTCCCTACGATAAATTAAGATAGATTTTTTTTCTGAACTGTGATAGAGAGAACTGTGTGAAATGAAAGGACATACTGACTGAAGGTGGTCAATACAACACTACCTTGCTATCCTTCATTCCCTTTCTAGAAAGGATTAGCCTAACCCATAATGAACACAATGGCCATGTGCCTTTTTCACCCAGAGTTGTTGGTTTTTAGTGATGCTTTTGTCTTGGTCACTTTCGTCTTGCTGGTTCCTCAACTTCTCTTGTATATACAATGATATAATATATCATTAGATCAGAGGGTCTTAAGATTTAGAGCTGAGACCTGAGATTTCATCTAGTTGTAATCTTCTCATTTTGTGGATAAGCAATATAGACTCAAGTAAAATGACTTGACCAAAGTCGCACAGCTAGTAAAAACTTCAGCCAAGACTGACACCGAGACCTCCTGATTTTAAATTCTCTGGTTCTTTTTCCCCATAGCACACTTAGATCTACACCAGATGTGGCACCTTTGTATTCAGTGGGGAAAAGAGCAGTTACTCCTTGCTTTGGATGATCTCCCTTTCTTCTTTGAGGTCTGTAGGTGTTTCAGTTTCTCCTGCCTCTTGCTTCCTTTCCTTTAGCTCTTCCACTGGATAAGTGTGTGCCCAGGGACTCTTCTATCTAGAGCTTTATTCCGTCTGTCACTCAGTGCCCATCAGTACCTAAAAACAGCTTTGGAGTTACTAGCCCCATGTGCTTATTTCTTATAGACACTATATTTTTCACCTGTAATGTTTCATTCTCCCAACTATTAGCTCACAATACTAAGACTTCAAAGAACATATCAAAACATTATGTTGATTTTAACATTTTAAAAACTGTCAATTCTAAATGACAGCTTATTATCTCTCTGAAATTCTAACCCTTCCTTCTCCACCCCCATGCAAACTCTTCATACCTTTCTTTCGTGCTTAATTTTCTTTCATGCTTCCACGACATGTCACTTTTTATGGAGAAAATAAGAGATCCAAAAAAGCTCTTTATTTTGTTTCCTTTCTTAGACAGAGTAACAAAATATTGCTACCTCACCCAAGCCTCTGGTCTGGTCATTTGGTTATAAGAAAACAATGTGCATGGAGTGGGTGATGGTGATTAATTTTGTTTGAGGATTGTCTTCTGAATTATTTATTCATTCACCTACAGAAGCAGATATGAAATTATGGCCCCAATCCCTATGCCTTCCTGCGTGCCAAATATTCATTTCAATTCAATAAGCATTTATTGAGTGTTTACGAGGTGCAAGGCACAGTGCTAGAGGACCTAAGGATACAAATTTTTAATAAGACGTAAGTATAGCTGCCTTCAAGGAGCATACAATATAATAGAAAGATAATGTTCCCAGCTTCTCCTGGGTTTGGCATTTCAACCTTGCTTTTCCTTTGAACTCCACAAGTCCCTCCTTTAGGGTTCCCTTCACTACCCCACATGCCCCCTGCACCTTAAAAAGGAAAAAGGATTGACATCAATCCAGAATTTGACAGAGTGGGACAGGAATTTGCTGTACCTGAAACAGTTTCTGTGATCAGGGGTCACTCTCATATCAGACACAGATGAGACTTCCTGGAGCTCCCTGGGGAGCTTGGGCTTTCAATTTCACCATTAATGTCAAGACAATCCACATCAAAGGGGTCACTTCTGTTCCCATCCCACCTAGACTAACAAACTTCGGGGGAAAAATAAATTCTATTGAATTGAAGAGGACAGTTATGCTGCCAGGCTACCAGGAAGAATGGATGCAGGAATTTTGTGACATAGTAGGATCTTGGAAAAAGGTTGTGAGTGGGAGGGGTGTGTGTGAGGGAACCAGCTCAAACCAGCTTTCCAGCTGATTATTTACATTTCAGTGTGAGATTTACATTTTAGAAATTTATGATCACCACATATCAGAGTTTGATTTATTGTTTTGTTGATTGTGCTTAAGAAAGTGATTGAGAAAATGTTAATAATGCAATTAAACTTAAAAGTGTGTTTTGTGTGTGTGTATATATATATATATATACACATATATATATATATGTATATGTATACATATACATAAAGTTTTTTTGGGGAAGAGAACCAGTTGTTAATCATTTCCCAGCACATTCTTGTTTATGAGACACACTCATATGCAAATAATGGCAGGAGAGCATTTTAATCTGAGCTTTGGCTTCCCCAAATAGAGCAATTTATCCTGGCAGCAGGTGAAGAGGAGGAGATGGGTGATTTGGGAATCAGAAACCATCATTTGGTAGATTGCACAGAGGTTGTCCTGCTCGTTTCTGCCTGGGCAAGATCACAGCCAGGACCTGAAGTGACTCTTCTATCTCTGTAGTCCTAATGACAAGTTCTCCATCGCATGCTAGTCTCAAGGTAGCAGTGTTAAGGGAGATGTTATGGCTAAAACCAGAGTGAATAACATAAGCCATGAAATTGAGGGAGAAACCCAACCCCTAATTTGAAGTGCTTCATGCAGGGTATAGGAACTCTTAACAACATAATGGAATTTGACTGCCCTAGTTACCTCGTACCTATGAAGATGTACATAATTACAAGGAGGCAGGTTGAGAGAAGTACATCATGGGTCTTTGAGACTGGGTTTTCTCCATTTGATGGAGAGTTCCTTTCCTAAACCCTATGGCATAGGACATATACTTAATATAGTATAGGGTTTAGGAAAGGAGCTCTTTGTAAAAGAAATGACACTTAAGGTGAACCTCAAAGAGACCTAGGGATGTGTAAAAGCAAGCACTCAAAATATACACAGGAGAGCCTGCTATCATAAGCTCTTAGATCTGCTTTTCTAAAAGGAAAGCAACTTTTGAGGGGCCAACGATCACTTTACTCAAGCACATATATCATTCACTTGGTTTAGGGGGAACGGTCAGCACCCTGAACTTCAGAGAAAATACAGAAAAATAATAATCAATATTCCAACTGTCTGACTGTAAGCAATATGTACATCACAGATCAGCAGACAGATAACTGTCTGACCGTACATACGTAGTTACCAGAGAGAGAAGCACCAACATCAGGGTTTTCAAAGACAAGGGCCTCCTTAGCAGCTGCCCAGGGTCTCATCTGGCACACAAACTTTATTCCAAAAACTAAGCCCCAAAAGTAAAACCTTACCTCAGAATATTTATACTATTTTTCAGAGCTAGACGGCATCACAACCCTTGAGAACTAGTACATTAGAAATTAACAAAAGGTGTGTGCCTCCCCTAATCAAGTTTCCTATAATGAACAGGCCTATTAATGGGTAGGGAAGATCTTTGACTCTCTGATTAGCATTACAGGATGCCAAGAGGCAGAGGTGAGGAGAGACAGTATTTCTGGGATATAGTCTATGCAAAGGAATTGAAACAGGAGATGGAATATTATAGGAAAAATGAACGTCCATGTGACATCTGTAAATGAAACTAAGAAGAGTCACTTCTCAGTAGCTGCATTTATTTCAACTCCACCATCATCATTCTCCCCCAGCACAGCCCCCTCTTTACTTCCCATCGTCCCACAATAATTTCTTGATCAGGAAACTCTCCATCATGGAGGATGCTTCGGTGCCTCAGTAGCCCCCTCACTTGTTCCTCTCCCTCTGATTGGAAGACTAGAGTTTGGAGCAAAAACTCCTCACAAAGCCTCACTGTGTGGGGGCCTGGAAACTCTTAATTTCCTACCAACTGCACTGCTTAGTTTTGACTCCACCATCATTATTCCTCTCATTAAGATTATCCTCTCCTTCCTCTCTCTTCCTTTTGTGTATTGTCTTCCCCCATTTGATTATAAGCTCCATAAGGGCAGGGGCTCTCTTTCTTTTTCTTATTTGTATCTCCAGTGCTTAGCACAGTAGCTGGCACATAGTAGGTGCTTAATAAATGTTTATTGTATTGTACTCAAATAAGGAAGGTATTTGTTAAAAAATAACATAATTGTCAATTATTATTTTCTTCATCTCGGTATTAGAAATCAAGAGAACTGAATAAAAGTCCATATTTATTTTTTTCCATGATTGCTACTGTTAACAGGTTTATGCTGCTGGGATTATGCCATATGAAGTTGGGAAGCCTTGATTTTGAGCCCAACATTCTTAATGTCCTAAGATTACTCCTAAAAGTAAAAAATTACTTCTATCTATTCCCTCCATTTTGGAATTGTTGATAATTTTGGAACTGTTTTTGGACTATTAATAATATTGAGTAAATCATACAGAATACTTAGAATTATTTTATCTTAATCATTTATTGTTTATTTATTTTAAGTTTTTTTAAAATGTTGAATTTTAAATTCTCTCCTTCCCTTCAGCCCTTCCCCATTGAGAAAGCAAGCAGTATGATATGAATTATATATGTACATATATATATATATATATGTAATTAAACCATGTCACCAAAAAAGTAAGAAAAAGTGAAAAAAAATGTACTTTAGTTTGCACTTAGAGTTCAGCAGTTTTCTCTCTAGAGATGGATAGCACTTTTCATCATGAGTCCTTTGGAATTGTCTTGTATCATTGTATTGATCAGAGGAGCTAAATCTTTCACAGTTGATCAACATTACAGCATTGCTGTTACTATGTACAATAATCTTCTGGTTCTACTCATTTCACTCTGCATCAGTTCACATAGGTCTTACCTGATTTTTTCTGAAACCATCCCCTCTGTCATTTCTTAACAGCACAAAAGTATTCCATTACAATCATATACTACAACTTGTTTAGTCATTCCCTAATTGATGAGCATCCTCTCAATTTCTAATTCTTTGCCACCTAAAGAGAGCTGCTATAAATATTTTTGTACAAATAGGTCCTTTCTTTGATTTCTTTGGGATACAGACCTAATAGCAGTATTTTTGGGATAGAGGTATGCACTGTTTTATACCTTTTTGGGCATGGTTTTATTGTTTTCCAGAATAGTTGAACCAGTTTACAACTCTACTAACAATGTATTAATATCCCTATTTTTCTTCATACCCTCTAGCATTTGTCATTTTCCTTTTCTGTCAGCCAATCTGATAGGTGGGAGGTTGTACTTCAGAATTATTTTGATTTACATATCTCTAATCAATAGTGATTTGGAGATTTTTTTTTCCATATGACTATAGATATCTTTGGTTTCTTCTTCTGAAAACCATTCATATCTTTTGCCCATTTATCAACTGAAAAATGGTTCAATACATAAAATTTCCAAGAACTAGACTGGTTCTACTAATTTACAGAAAAATTAAGCACACAAGCAGTAACGGTGCCTTTAAGCATTGATATCATTCATAAGTTGATAATTTAACCTTTCAGTTATCTAGAATCTGTTTTTCTTTTTCCTACCTCTGACTAAAAAGTGCTTATTTTCCTGCTCATGATCACTTGGTTAAGAGTTCTTAAATGGTAGACTGCTTTGGCATTCTGGTGAGGTATATGGACCCCTTTCAATAATATTTTTAAATTCATAAAACAAAATATATAGTATTACAAAAGAAGCCAATTAGGTTGAGATACAGTTATCAATATATTTTTGAAAAACAAGTTCATGGACCCTAGGTTAAGAACCCCTCACCTAGATTAAGGGGATGGTAGGCAAAATGAAAGGAAATGAAACTTCAGTCATTGGATTTTCTTTATGGTGACTTGGATGGGTGAAGTATAAGATCAAATTGATGAGCTAAAATATAGATTCAAGATCAGTTAACTATTTCAGTTTGTTTTCTGTATCTCTATTACCACTGATACTAGCAGCTGTATGAAAAAATTCAGAATATGGAAAAAGCTGGTTTATCTGACATTTTGCAGTCAAGACCTTTCTATTAACCTAAACTTCTATCCATTTTCAGTCCAATGATAATTAATGTACATAATGGTGGCCTTGTCCTCCTGGTGAATCCTGTGTGGTTGTGAATCCTGGAACACCAGTCTCTGAAGAATCAAAATTGCACATGACCCAAAGAGCAATGGAGAGACGCAAGGTGGGTGTAAGGCTGCAGTGTATTTCCAATGATAACCTATGTGCAAGCATCAAAAGGAAATATAAACATATTTTCAGGAAATATATGCTATCTATATATATCCAGGAAATATATTGCAATAGAAATGGGCCAATCTTGCAGTGAGGGTCAAGGATGGTAGCCAGAGCTGTGTAGGTACTCATAGAATATAAAAAGATTTCGAGTAAGGTTTATGTTGGGCAAATCCTCTGTGGAGGATTTGTGGGATAACATAGATGAGAATCACATAGAATAAGAAGGAGTGAATGAGTTTCAAACTTCATTGATGGAAGAAGATGCTAGATCTCTTGATATTTTGAAGAATGGTAAGCTTGAGTCATTGCTTTCTGAAAAACCTCAAGAAAAATTAAAATCATATTTTACATAATTTTAGTGTTAAATCTTTTAATTCTTTGAAAATTGATATACTGTGTACAATATATACTGGCAGAGTAAAGCTTTTTTTTTTGAAGACTAAGTCCTCTTGTTTTTCCCAGGCTGGAGATTCAGAAGTCCCTCTTAGGCTGGAATCTTAACCTGCTTCATTTTTCAGCTTGTGCTGATTTGCCCTGTGACAGACTGCCTGGTAGCCGTCCTGTTCAGGGACTCAATAGATTGGTATCAATCTTAGTTTGGACACCCAACCAGTGTTAGCTTACCTCAGAATTTAGCTCAGATTTTCCAAACTCAAGTGATCCAGGAGCATCAGCCTCTGTGGCATCAGGAACTACAAGCCTGTGCCACTGTACCTGGTCATTGTATAATACTTTCAGAATAGCTGCAATCTCACTGGTATGGATGGATATTCACTGTGCTGGATTTGGAGACAATAAGGAATACTTCGGCGGCTGCCACATATACTCACTATATTATTGTAGGCAATCATGGTATCATGGTATCATCTAACCTCAGTGAACTTCAGTTTCCTTGTTTACAAAACTAGGATAATATAATTATATTTATCTCACAACGTTGTTATGAGGATCAAATGAGAAAATTGATGGGAAATATATATTTACCAACTTAATGTAGTGTATAAATGTTAATGTTGTGTAAAAGTAGCTCTACTGTTAATATTATTCTTAAGTGTATGTAATGGTTGTGTCAAAAAGCAAAACAAAAAAATACTTTTACTTCTAGTTTACCAACTTCTGGTCATGAGGTTTTACTACTCTTGTTGGCTGAGCTGCCATTTGTTTGGCCTGTACTTGATAACATTTTAGCTTGGAAGGCCTTGTGTTATACTGATATAACCTTGAAGAAAGAATGAATCAATGAATGGAACATTTATGTGCAAAACACCCTGTACTTAACCCTGGGGATACAAATAGAGAAATAAGACAACCTCTGCTTTCAAGGAACTCTCGTTCTGGTGATAGAGACAACACACATGGAAGGTTTCAGCTTCTAACTTGAACCATTTGACAGCGCCAAGGCCTTTGGTGGCAAGAATTTTGTTTTCTTGGTCTTCAAGTTGTATCTCCACAGGGGTTGTTTCCCAGGATGATAGCTGTGGACACTGGGCTGGAAGCATCAATCCTCCTAAGGGTCTTGGGTTCAGGGACCTGGATTATCTCCATTGTGATCTGAGGGGAAAGAGTTGTCAAGATGGTAGTAGTTATTTCATTTGTCTGGTACATGCTGTCTTCTGTTTCTTTTGATTGGTAGTTTTTGAGGATCACTTCCCTTCTTCTCCACAAGAAAGTGGAGGAAGGGTTTTTACCAAGGGTCATACATAACAAGGATTCATTTATATGAAATATTGCCATTAAAAAGCACTTTTATGTAGATTATCATCTCATTTGATCCTCACAAGAAAGCCTTCGCAGTATAAGGAATCAAGGAGCTTGAGTTTAAATCCTGTCTCAGAGTCAGGAAGACTTGGGTTACCCCCAACTCTGGATAAATCACTTATCCTCTCAGAGCCTGTGGGAAGCATAAATAAGTAAGTTGTAAATGGTAAGTTATAGAGAAGGTGCCATTTTGCTTGGTGCCTGAAATGCCTCATTAGGAGCTCTCTATACTGATGAAGTCACATACGGTAAAAACATCATGTGATAAAATCATTTCTGGTAAAAAATATATTGGTATCTATGAACTGGATTATTTAATTAACTTCTGCTGTGCCGCATAAGAGGGTTTGTCACATCCTCCTTCTGCCTTTCTGAATTAATTGTGACATTGAGTGAGAAGTGGGATGAAGCTGCAGAAATATTTTGGGGAAGTTTAAGGTGTGTTAGTGCTTCTGTGGCTAGTCCTACTGCCAAGAAATGGGGTCATGTACACTATTGGTACAGTGAAATTTCAAGAAATTTTAGCTGTTGCTATTGCTGCCTGAGCAAGTTGGCACAGCTGCTAAATGTGACTGTGGGGGAAGATAATTTTCTCTACTTCTTTTTCCCAGGAAGATCAGGTGAGGACAGAGCTAGGGTTTATTGTATTTATGCTTCCCACAGGACTCTGAAGTCCATCAGATTTGCATAAGTTTTCAGGTTCTATTTTACAGTGCAGTTAAATTTTAGGTATCCAGAAATCCCTCAGGAAATGAGGTATTATCTGTTGTCTGGTTTTCTGTATAACTGAGGATTTACCATAAGTGAAAACGAAATTTCACCATTTTGGATGAAGTCCTTTTAAAACTATATGATATACTAGGATTTTTAAAAATTAAATAAGATGTGCTGGGCATATCTATCCTTTTCTTTAGGAGTCAGTCATAGCTCTTAAACGTCATAATTGTGATACATAAATCTGTTAACTCATGTCTTGCAGCAGCTTTTAAAACCTTTTCTTCTCTCTTTTTGACACCAACCCTTCCCCTAATTCCCATGCTTAAAAATGACCTACTTATTGGAGAACACTGGTTCCATACAATGTGATCTTCTTTGCCTCTTGCTTCCATTTCGCAAACTTCATCATCATCATCATCCTTTTTTCCTTTCCTCTTTCCAGTCACAGAATAAGGAATCTGTACTATTCACAAAGGCTAATCTCTCTATCTACACCTATGATTGATTCCAATACCATCCTTCTTCTCCACAACCTTTTCCCAGCACTTCTTTCCTCTCTCTACAGGTCATCAATCTTTTTCTCTTTACAGAACAACCATTCACCCCTTTTCTCATATTTAAAACATTGGTGTTACCATTAGATGTTACTTCTCATTTCTAGTCAATTAACTAAATTCTGTCCATTTCACCTCTCAATGAATATTTGTTCCCTCAGGTCAGGTTTTTTTATTAGAATAACAAAGTAATGAAGTAAATTAAGAGGGAAGTAACAAATTTAAATGATACCCAAGTAGAAAAATTCAATAAAGTAGAAAGATTTGGTACATGTATATTGCTGTCACTTGGAGGGATGACTTAAAATATATTCCAAATGAAATAAATTCCCAAGTGAAAGTCAGATATCACTGAAATGTTTCTTGTAAACCCTACCCAAGACCTTAGTTTTTTAAGGTGCTTTTTTTAAACAAGAAGATCTATGAAAGGGAAAGAGACTTGCCAATTAGCAAATAAAATCTATTCCAGGTATAACAGCAGGGAGAGAGGACATATGAATCTTCATATAGAAAAGCAAGAATATTTTCACTGTTTTTTTAGGTATCATGAATATGCTATTTGGAGTACAAATTAATGTGGGGATCATAGATATAGAGCTCAAAGGGACCTTATTTGAAATCCATTTGTTTCCAACAGTCCTGGAATAGGTAATTAGCCAGATACACATCAATGGTCCTGCACTGAAGTAAATCGAGGCAATCTTTTGGGTACTTAATAGGCAACTATTTACTTTTATAAATGTAGCTCATGACTGTAGAGTTGATTTTTTTTAAAGAAATAAAACAAGAAGAAAAAAGAACTCATCTAAGCCAACCCTCTCATTTAGAGGTGAGGAAATTGAGGCCTGAAATAGTTAAATGAGATACTCATGGTAATTAAATGGCAAAACAGGATTTGAACCCAGGAACTCTGTTTCCAAATCTTTTTCTGCCGTACCTTTTGAAAAGGTTCTCTTACTTATTTTCTGGCAGGGAATGTGATATCACAAATATTCCAGGATACTTATTATTCGTATTTTTGTATTTGGTTTAATTGAATTTAAAAACATTTATTTGGTTTTTTTATTTATACTAAGTACCCTATGCATTCAAGGCACGGCGCTGGTTCTGGAGAAAACAAAGATATATATGGCACAGATTGCTCTCTCAAGGAGCTTGCAATACAATAAATGGGGAAAGCATGTATACAATTAACTTATGCAAGAGAAATTGTGATAACCACACAGGAGAGGTCCAAAAAAATTTGGGAAAGATCAATTTAATCTGGAGAGCTGGGGTGGTAGAGAGGTATTGTCAGAGAGAGCCCCTGAGTTAGGCCTTGAAGAAAAAAACAGATTTCAGCAGACAGAAAGAGAGGAGCTACTAATTCTATACTTGAATGATGGTATAAGCAAAGGTACAGAGAAGAAATAGGAACAGAGAAAGAGGAAAATGTCCTTTACGTACAAAAAACATTTATAGCAGCTCTATGGTGGCAAAAAACTGAAAACTAATGGCATGTCCATTAATTGAGTAATGACAATACATTGTCTATGAATGTAGTAAAAAGCTACTGTGCTGTAAGAGATGAGGAAGTAGATGATTTCAAATACATATGGAAAGATTTATCTAAAGTGATATAGAGTGAAGTAAGCAGAACCAGAAGAACTGTTTATACTATAATATCAGTATTATAGAAAAAGGTCCATTTTGAGTGCTTTTATACACTAATGACAAGTGGGATGAGCAGAACTGGGAGGAAACTTACATAACAGCAATACTTTAAAAACAAAAAACTTTGAAAGCTTCAAGAACCGATCAATGCAGTGACATTCATGATTCCAGAGGGCATAGGATAAATGGTTTGGGTGCAGAACGAGACGTGTATATTTTTGTATACAGCCATGAAGGCAATTCTTTCCCTTGACTATGCCTATTTAATGTAAAGTTCTGGCACATAGTAAACACTATAAAATGTTATTGTTATTTGTTACAAGAAAATTTCTTAATGGTGCAGGGAATAGGAGAGAGAGAAAATAGATGTCTGCTAACTTTTTTGAAAGGCGGGGTCTACAGATAGGAAGTGCTGCTTACACTTTTCAGATGAGGTCACTATTATTCTACTTAATTATTTTACTTTGTTACAAGAATAAGTGGAGGGATGAATAAAGCATTTATTAATGGTTTGTTATGTGCGGGGCACATTTAGGTAATAAGGGTTGGGGATGCCAATAGAAAAGTAAAACAGGTTTTGCTCTCAAGAAACTCCTATTCTAATGGGAAGGCAACACTAATGGAGAATTTCAGCTTCAAGTAAAATGGAAAAATCCCATGGTCCTTTGGGTGCAATGGCAAAGTGGATGTTAAAGCCTTCTCTTTATTGTCATTATTAAAACACTATCCTCAGGGTTCTTGGGTTCATGATTCTGGGCCTTCCTCATGGAAGTCTGAAGGAGTATTGTGGGGTTGGGGGTGGTGATGACTCAAGGTCTTCCTGTGACCCATATAACTGGGCAAATCCTTTGAACAGTCAACTCTCAAGACTGTAAGTGGCAGAATAACTGTTGATTTGCATTGTTGGAGGGATAGTAATAAGGTTTGTAAAACACTTCTTGAATATTATGTCATTTTATTCTCACAACCAACCTGGGAGGTAGATGCTGTTATCCTCCTTATTTTACATATGAGGAAACTGAGGCAGAGGGAAGTTATGCAATTTTCTCAAGGTCACACAGCTAGTAAGTATCTGAGACTGGATTTGAACTCAGGTATTTTTCCTTCTAGATCCAACACCCTATCCACTGTGCCACCTAGCTGCCTAGCTTGTGAGTTTCTTTACCAGAAGTACTCATTGTCAGTGAACTCATAAGTCTAGTTCTACTTCCTCTCCTGAAAAAATGATTTGAAAAAGAAATAGACCAGAGGTTGGAAAACTGAATATGATGCCATTGCAGTATTTCAGGTGAGAAGAGATAAGGACCTAAAAAACTACATGGAAGAGAAAGTTGAGAAGGATTGAATGCAATGATGATCCTGCTTTGGCAATAACAGTACATAAAATGTGGTTGGATATATGGAGAAGGAGGAGTCCAAGATGACTCTAAAGTCTAGGTGATTGTGATGCAATCCAAAGAAATAGAGAAGTTAGGGGGAAAGAAAAATATGGGATAGAAGATGGTAAGTTTAATTTTATATTTTTTGAGGTTGACTCGCCAGTGGGCCATATAGTTGACATTTAGTAGAGAGTTGGAGTTAGAGTTTGTCATTTAAGTCTCAAAGCAACACTGTAAGATATATATATATATAAAAATATATATATTATATATAATAAGTTCTGCTATAATTCAATATATGCATTCCTAAAAAATCATGTGCTATGCAAAATCATGCAATAAAAATTATGGAGTTCATGGAAAAATGGGGTTATAACTTATAACACTCAAAAATTTCAGTGACACAAAAAATGTAGAAACCCAATAAAACAGTAGCATAGATATATGTTAAATGGTTTAAAAATGCATAAATACTCTAATAGATAGTTGTAGTATGTAGGGCTGTAGGCTACTACTTGGCCTACATATTGTAGGTCCTATGAGACTGTGCTGGCAAAATCAGTGGATATGGGTGAGAGGGTGACCTTGGAAGTTGCAAATTCTAGAAATTTGGGGACCTTGGATGTGATGGAAGATGACAGGGGCGGGCTTGGGTTCAGACCAGGCCTCCTCCACCCACAACTCCTATTGCACCAGAAGATAAACAATAAATGTGATATTTTACTCTGAAAAAGGCATGAAATTTCTTGGTGAAAGTAGATGTCAAAAGCTTGTGAGTTACTGTGAAATAGTATAGTTTTCTGTGTTTGTGCTGTTTCTGAAAGATAAAATTGAGCATAAGCAAATGTGAAATTCTCATCATACTCAAATTATTCCCTAACATGTCAACCTCATCAAAATAAATTCACATTGCCAAACAAAACATTGTAACAGAACTAACTGTAGGTCAAGTACTATTTTTGCTATTTCTAGTTAAGGGAAGTGAAGCTTTTAAAATTTAAGTGACATGCCCAAGGTCACATAGATAGTAAGTGAAGAGATATAGGTTGAACCACAGTCTTCTGACTCCTGAGTGGCACTCTTGACACTGCAGCATAAACATTGTCACTTGCTGTCGTATCCTTTTGGCAGATTTTGCCTTACATATTTCAGATACCTTTATTAATATTTTCACGTACTCATCCTTGGGGTGTTGTCAAAAAAGGATGGTATTTCTATAAATTCATAGGATTTTTGAACTGAAAGTGATCTTAATGATCATATTCTTTCAGCCTCCTCATTTTGTAGATAAGAAAACATGACTAGAAAAATGGAAAACACAGCATATAGCCCAGGCTCCCCTTACTCTCCAGTGTGGTTTCTATTTCAGTATGTTGAACTCATAGATGTCGATCAGAAAATATTTATTGATGACATACTATGTAAAAGACATTTTTTCTAGGTACTGTAAATAAGCCAAAACTGTATAAAGGAATATTTATCAATTCAAAACGTGCTGTAGATCAGTAAAATAACTAAAATTTCTACTACTGAAGACTTGGATTTCTATAATCTCAGTTCCTTGGTTATCCATGGCCTATGTGGTAGGGACCAAATTATCTGGAATAGAAGGATCAGAAGACGAAAGAGAAGAAATCAACTGATTAAGTTCATAAATCTTAAAAAGTAAGGGTTTTTGATAGTGAAAGTTGTGTGAACTCTTAAAAATTTGCTGGTTGATAGTGGTAGAGGAAACAATGGTCTTTTTCCCTCTAGGAACTGAAGCTAAAACATGTGCATATGAATTAACCCTAATAAAGGTATCTCACTCCTGAATCCAATTAAAGTGGGATCACTTATGGCAACCATTAAAATGAATGTCTGTGAGTTTTAGGTCTCACAGTGAAGGGAAGCCTGATCAGTTTCTTCTGCTCATTTCAGTTCTTAAATTTGAGTGATAAAGGGTTCTCTTTGAGTGATTATGTGGTAAATTAGTGTCTCTGCTAGGATGGGGAAAAGGACACAACCCATACATAATGTGTGTCCAATGAGTTTTTTGTTGAAGAATAGTTTCCTGAGGCTTCCCTCAGAAGGCTGGAGATGAGAGAAATATTCTGCTCCTTCAAGTTTGCTGAGATATTTAGATGGCAATAAGGTGACTGCAAAAACGGTTTGCCAACTTTCTACTTTCATGCAAGGAAAGTCTTATGTTGGATGTGTATTAGGAGTATTCTTTTGCTTTTGGGGGGATACAGATTGGTGATTAATAAAGAAGCAAGGTATTATTTGTTTCCTCTACTCCCAGATTTATGCTTGGGAAATCTTAAGCACTGTAATTTGTTGACAGGTCAAAGGAAAGAGAAAGGGAAAAGGTGAGAGATTCTGACTCACCCATGGCTGACGTCAGGTTGGTTGTCATAGATAGACTCTTCTTCATGGCAGGACTTCTGAGAAACTCTCCTATGCACAAGTGGTCACAAGCTCATGAAAAAAAACCCAAAGTGTCAAATTTGCTTATGACCTAGATTTCTGAATTAACTCTTAACTCTTCTGCACTTGTCTCTGGACACTAAAGCATGGGAGACTAGGTTATCATTCATTCATGGAATTTTGTTCAGTACCTCATATACTACTAGGGTGTTATACATCTTTGAAATGGGTTAGCAGGAAATTTCCAAGGACTAGACAAGTCTCTAACAACATATAGGTACATAAAACGATAAGTAACAATACAAGATAGTATTTGTCAAACCTCAAGTAGGTGGTAAGGAAAATAAGTAATATAGGTATAAGATTGGGTTACTATACCTTAACATGTCTCCTAAAAGTTACTCCTAGGTGCAAGATCATTAGACGTTAGAGTCTGACCTTACAGTCTGTAACTGTTCAAAACCATAGCTGACAAGTCCCTGTGTGTTTCACTTTTACCAGATAAACCAGAGTACATATTAATTTTTTAAAAAGTCATTTAATTAAACAGAACAGCAAAGTAAATACAAGGAAAATTTCCCCTTGTTCACACATGTTCAGCTTTAACCTTTCTCCTGACCTCCAGTTATGCATCTCTACTGCCTATTAGATCTTCATCCAGGTCAGATCCCCAAACAATGGGTATCTCCCAAGGCTCTTTCTGGAACTCTTTTCTCTTCTTCCTCTATATTATTTCATTACATGATCTCCATCAACGTGGATTCAATTATGATCTTTATAAAAATGATTCTTGGATCTATTTATCCAGACGCAACCTCTCTTCTGATCTCTAATCTCATGACTTCAACTGTCTATTAGACATCTTGAACTAGATGTCCAATGGTCATCTTAAACTCAACATGTCAAAAGTCTAACTCATTATATTTCCCCCCATATCCTTCCCTCTTCTTAATTTCCCTGTTTTGGTTTATTCTTTCTTATCTTTCTTATTATCCAGGCTTACCAGTTAGGTATCATCTTCAGCTTCTCACTCTCCCTCGCCCCTCATATTTAATCAGTTGTCGATTCTTATTGATTCTACCTTCCCAATATTTCTCATATTTATCCCTTTCTTCTGACACCTCTACTACCCTGGTGCAGGCCCTCATCAATTCATGCCTGGATTATGGCAATAGCCTTCCCCGTTCTGGTCTATCCTTTGGTTGGCTGTCCAATTGATCTTTCTAAAGTACAGGTCTTACCATGTCAACTTACTACCAGTTCAGGAAACTCCCATGGCCTCCAAATACCTCCAGGATCAAATATAATCTGTCTCCTTATCTTTCAAGTCTTCTTAAACCTTGTTCCTCTTCTTGTTCTCTGTGATACAGTGAAACTAGTCTTCTTATTTTTTCTCACACAGGACATCACATCTTCCAACGCTTTATTTTCACTCTCTGTCTTCCACTGCCTGAAATGCTCTTCCTTCTCATCTCCATTTCCTGGATTTCTTAACTTCCTTCAAGTCCCAAATAATATCCTATAATTTGCAAGAAACATTTCCTCCTTCCTCCTTTTTAATTTAATTTTGAATATTTATTTTTATTTTTCTCAGTTATATGCAAACAAAAAATTTTAACAATCATTTTTTAAAAATTTAATTTAATTTAAAAAATTTGAGTCCCAAAGTCTTTCTCACCCTCCTCCTTGAAAAGCAATTTGATATAGATTATACAGTGCAGTCATGCAAAACATTTCCATATTATGAATGTTGTAAAAGAAAATAAAGATATAGAATCTAAGAATAATAAAAATTAAAAAATTATTCTTCAGTATGCATTTAGACTCCATCAGTTCTGTCTTTGGAAGTGCATAGAATTTTTCATATAAGTTCTACAGTTGTCTTAGATCATTGTATTGCTGAGAATAGCTAAGGCATTCAGTTGATCATTGTACAATATCGCTGTTGTGTACAGTGTTCTCCTGGCTTTGCCCATTTCACTTTGCTTCAGTTCATGTAAGTCTTCCCAGGTTTTTCTGAAAGCATCCTGCTTACCGTTTCTTATAGCACAATAGTATTTTATCACAATCATGTTCCACAACTTATTCAGCCATTCCCCAATTGATGTTCATTCATAAATTTCCAATTCTTGACTGCTATAAATATTTTTGTATGTATAGGTCCTCTCCCCACTTAAAAACTCTTGAATTATAGAATTTTTAGTGGTATTGCTGGGTCAAAGAATATGCATAATTTTGTAACTCTTTAAGCATAGTTCCAAATTGCTTTCCACAATGTTTGGATCAGTTCACAACTCTACCAACAACGTATTAATGTCCATGTTTTCTCACATTCCCTCCGATATTTGTCAGTTTCCTTTTCTGTCATACTAGCTAATTTGATAGATGTGAGGTGATACCTCAGAATTGTTTTAATTTGTATTTCTCTAATTGGTAGGGATTTAGAGCATTTTTTTATGACTGTAAATAGCTTTGAGTTCTTCTCATGAAAACTGCCTATTCATACCCTTTGACCATTTATCAATTGAGGAACGAATTACTTGCATTGTTATGAATTTGGTTCAGTTGTCTATATATTTTAGAAATGAAGCCTTTGTTAAATTTGTTGTAAATTTCCCACCCTCCACTTTCTTGCTTCCTTTCTAATCTTGGCTGCAATGGTTCTGTTTGTGTAAAAATCTTTTAATTTGATGCAATGAAAACTATTCATTTTATATCCCATAATGTTCTCTATCTTTTATTTGGCCATAAATTCTTCCTTTGTCCATAAATCTGACAAATACAATATTATATACTCCCCTAATATGCTTATTATATCACCCTTTATGTATAAATCATGCGCCCATTTAGGCCTTATCTTGGTATATATTATGAGATGTTGGCCTATACCTAGTTTCTGCCAACTGCTTTCCAGTTTTCCCAGCAGTTTTTGTCAAATAATGATTTTTTCATCTCCAAATCTTGGCACTTTGGGTTTATCAAACACTAGATTGCTGTGGTCATTTATTACTGTGTATTGTGTACATACTCTCTTCCACTGATCCACTATTCTATTTCTTATCCAATGCCATATTGTTTTGGTGATAACTGCTCTGATTCCCCCTATGCTAGCATCTTCCTTCTAATATGATCTTCAATTTATTCTCTTCCTATCTTGTTTGTACATAGTTATTTTCATGTTGTCTCTTCCATCAGAATGTGAGATCCTTGATAGTAGGCAAGGTGCTTGTCTTTCTTTGTAGTACGTAGCCTAGCATATAGTAGGAACTTAACAAATGTTTGTTGGCTTGATTTGACATAAGGGCATATCATCTATAGCTTTTCATGCCTCCATTGAGTGAGGGAAGAGAAAATATGTGGATGAAGATGCTTCAAGAGTAAAAAATCTCATTTGTATTGCCTCAGCTTCTAGAGTATCAATAGCTCATTCAGGGAAGCAATGGGGAAGCACGTTGCTTTTCTGAGTAGCTAATAATGTGATTTCTACACTTAGTTACTCCAGTCACCTATAAATTCTCCACTGAATAGTAGATTCTTCCCATAGAGGAAGGTTAACAGTTGTTCTTTTGTGAGTCAAACCCATAGTCACACGAGCATGGTAAGAGTCCCTCCGGTCAAACCTGTTTTGTTTGGTGTGGAAATATTTTTTTTCTGCAGCTGACCTTGTTTTAGGCTAAGTGGGTGGCCCAATTGATATTAGACTGGAAATAAGTAAATTCTTTTTCAGTCTCTCTCTGCTTCTAGCACTAGGGCTATTCAGATTACTCTGGAGCTTTACTTAGAAATAGTGGAAAGATTGTTGTTGTTTAGTCATTTCAATTATGTACAACTCTTCATGACCTCATTTGAGGTTTTCTTGACAAAGATATTGGAGTGGTTTGCCATTTCATTCTTCAGTTTATTTTATAGATGAGGAAACTGAGGTAAACAGTGTTAGGTGACTTGCTAAGGATCACACAGCTAGTAAATGAAGCTGAATTTGAACTTGGATCTTCCTGACTACTGGCCTGGTGCTCTCTCCAGTGCACCACCTAGCAGCCACTGGAAAGATAATGACAACCTTTTCCCACAGTTATTTCAGTTTCATGGAAGTCAACGTATCCTTTGAAATTCAGAGGACATTCAGAGAGAGATTACTTTAGGACAGGGAGGTTGAGGAATAGATTGGAGTTGAGCTGAGTTTTAAAAGATGAGCAGGTACATAAAGGGAAAGAGTGAAGGAGTTGGTATCACAGATGTGGGGAGTAGTATTGTGGAAATTGGAAAGCACAAATGATGCTTGATGGACAATGAATAGTATGAGTGGAGATGATTCAAAGAGGGGAAAAAAAGAAAAAGCAGAAGAGAGCAAATATTCTTATGTTGTATACATAAGCCACCACTTCAGGACACATTGTCCATATTTCAGTCTTCATTTGTATAATTATAAAAATTGTCAAATAAAACAATTCATTTTTTGTTTTTAACTTCCACCCCCAATACCTCCTGGCCTAAGAATCGTTTAACTCCTGTGAAGTTCTATAGTTTTTTTCCCTTAAACTATATTCAGTGGAACAATGAGTTCCATTTTTATTCCAATTTATTTGAGGTGGGAACATAAAAAAGTTTCATAAAAAAAATAAAAGTAACCTCCTCAAAAGCTGGTCAGAAAAGGGGCATAACTCTGTTGAAATTGAGGCTTTTACTGAAATCTGTCTTGCCTCTTTCAGACAGAAGGTCACAATATAATGGGCACATCAGCAACACATTGTAAAATAGGGCTGCGTAATTTATTAGAACATCTGCAGAGTTTTATTTTTGGATCTGGATAATGAATTGAATGGTACAGTCAAATGCCTATAAACTGTAAGGAAAGAAGTTATAGGGAGCAGCTTCAGACCAGAACAGAGCTTCATATCCTAGATATATACATTTTTATCTAGCCTCCTCACTGAAAATCAGTTTTATTTCACTGGAGCTTGAGTGCTTCCCTAATACTACCTGATCATGCTTCTTGGTGGTCTTAGGAAATGTTTCACCATCAGTAAATCTATTTAAGTCTTTGTATATTCTCACAAAAATCTTTCATCAACATTAACAAGTATTTGATATAAATCACTGCCTATATAACTTAAATTTCTTTATTGAGTTGAGGAGAAATCTTATCCATCAATAGTACCCTAAAAAAAACAACAGATTTGCTTCTCTCCTGGATTGACTTTGATGTTACTGTTTTCTGGTTACTTGTTAATATAAGGTCAGTCAATATCTTATAGCACACTAGTCCTAGAATAAATAATCCTGGATTCAAGGACTAATTCTGTTACTTTTTTGTGATAGTGATCTTGGGCAGGTCACTCTCTGAACCTCAGCTTCCTTATCTTTAAAATAAGAGCATTGGCATCAGTTGACAAAAATGGAAAATAACATAGGCTAGAGGGACTCTGGGAAAACAGACACAATCATGCATTGTTGATAGAATTGTAAACTGGTCTAGTCATTCCGGAAAGAAATTTGGAACTATGCCCAAAAGCTATTCAACTGTGCATACTCATAACCCAAAACTACTACTATAAAATCTATACTTCAAAGGGATTAAAGACAGAGGAAAAAAGACTCATGTGGACAAAAATATTTGTAACAGGTCCTTTTATTTTGTTGTGGCAAAGAAGTGGAAACTAAGGAAGTACCTATTAATTGAGGATGACCAAACAAGCTATGGTATTGGAATCTGAGGGAATACTGTTGTGCTGTAAGAAATGATTTAGGAAATGGTCTCAGAGAAACTTGGGAAGACTTATATGAACTGATGCACAAGAAGTGAGCAGAAACAATAGAACAATTTATACAATAACAACAATGTTGTAAAGACATACAACTTTGAAAGACTTCAGAACTCTAAGAAGCACATCCAGCTGTGATTGATGGATTAAAGATGAAACATGTTACCCACCTCCTGAGAGAGGTGTGTTTGATTCAGAGTGCAGATTGTGGCATATTTTATTTGGACCTGGAAAATGTAGCCATTTATTTTGCTTGACCATACATATGTGCAATAGAAGTTTTGTTTTTCTTTCTTTCTCAGTAGGGGTGGGGGAGTGGGAGGGTGAGAAGGTAGATTATCAGTGTTTGAAAAAAATTTAAATTTGAAAAAAGAAAAAGAAAACAATGAGGGGTTGGATTAGATCATGTTTAAGGTCCCTTCTAATTCTTATATTCTGTGGTTCTATAATGGTAGTAGCAGTAGTGGTAGTGAAAATAATAGTAAGAATTAATAATAAAAATAACAAGAATTCCTTTATTTGAAGTTGTTTTACTCTTTACTTTCAATCTTCATCGCAATATTGTAAGGTTGTTAATATAAGCATTATTGTGTCTGTTCTACTGATGAAGAAACTGAGTGTCAAAGAGGTAGAATTACTTACCCAAAGTCCTATAGCTGGTTAACAGTATCTATTGTGTATATCGTTATGGGAGAAATTATATAAAGTATAATAAAAATGAATTGGATTAAAAAAAGGTCATAAAAAGGTAATTAAAATATCAAAATACCAAAAAAGGACCTGTAAAACTTCCTTCCTTCCTTCCTCCCTTCCCCCTTCCTTCCTTCTTCCCTCCCTCCCTCCCCCTTCTTCCCTACTCCTTCCCTTCTTCCCTTTCTTCCTTCCTTTCTTCTTCCTACCTTCCTCATTAGAAGCTTTTCCCTTGGTAGTGCCAGTCATTCCCAAGGCTTCATGTCCTTCTTCTATGAAGACAGTTCCTAAATCTCTATCTCCAGCCTTGACCACTTTGCTAAGCCATAGTCCCATGTTTCCAGGTGATGTCCACCTGGGTGTCCCACCACTTTCTCAAACTGAATATCTTAAACCTCAAGTTTATGTTCATTAAACCTGTTCTTTCTGGTTTCACTGTTTCTGTCAGCGGCATTACCATTTATCCTATCTTATTTTAACAATATTGATGTTATCTTGGTTCCTTCCTCTCCTTTAGTCTTATATTCAGTTAGTCACCAAATCCTGTCAATTCCAGAGATTTCATGAATCTTTTCTATTATCTCCATTTCACTACTATCTTGCTAATAAAGGCCTTCATTATCACCTATATGAATTCATATCTAGCTATGCCACTTACTTAATAAGTGACCTCAGCAATTTACAGCCTTTCTGGACCTCAGTTCCCTCATCTCTAAAATGAGGAGTGTGGGCTAGATGACCTTTGGATTTTTTTTATAGCCATAAATCTAGGATTCCATGAAATTAATAAAAAAATACAAAGCAAATTTATATACTGGGAGAAGCCAAAAAACTGAAACAATCAGGAGAAGCCTTGTGAGGGAAGAGGTCCTTGAACTGAATCTTTTTTGAAAGGATCTGAGGATTTCAAAAAGTTGAAGTGAGGAGTAGGAACCTATGGGCTGGACAGTCTGTTGAAATGTAGAAAAGAGGGAGATGGGATATCATCATCCAAGAAGTTAAGATGTTTTGACAGACTGTTAAGAGAGTGTCTGAAATCAGTGAGAATCAGTCTAGAAAGCTAGGTAAGAGCTAGATGGTGAAGGACTTTAAGTACTTCATAGAGAATTTTGTATTTTTATCCTTGAGCCTTAAACTTAAATTTCTAGAGCAAAGAAATGGCATCATTAGAGTTATGCTATAAATTTATCAATTGGGCATCAGTGGGGCGGCCCTAATGTAAAGGGCAGAGACATGAAAGAGGAAGACCAATTAAGAAGCTCTTTCAGTAGTCAGGCAAGTAATGCCTAAGCTAGGTATGGTGACTGAGTCAAGAGAATTTATTTTATTTTATTTTTATTTTATTAAGCACACAATAGGTATTTAATAAATGCTTGTTAGGTGAATGAGTAAATGCTGACAATTGATTTGTGATAGGTTGACATGTAATCATGTTTCCTTAATTTACCTTCTTTTTAAAAAACAATAATTTATTTATTTTTCAGTTCTCAACATTTTCTTCTGCAAGAATTTGAATTCAAAATTTTCTCCTCATCTCTTCTCACTCTTCACCCATGGAGAGGATGCACCCCATCCACACCTTCCTCCATTCTATCCTCCCTTCTATTACCCCACCTTCTTCCATCCCTCTCCCCTCTATTTTCTCTTCTTTGGCCTGTCCTCCCACACCAATGTTTGCTTCTGATTATCCCTTTCCCCGATTTGTTGTCTCTTTTATTATCTTTCCTCTCCTATCTCCTTCCTCCCTGCCTTCCTGCGGGGTAAAGTGGATTTCCATATCCATATGAGTGTGTGTTATTCCCTCCTTAAGCCAAATCCCATGAGAATAAGGCTCACTTATTTCCTTTCATCTCTCCTCTCTTCCCCTCCATTGTAAAAGCTCTTTCTTCCTCTTTTATGTGAGATGATTTGCTCCATTCTACCTCCCCCTTTCTCTTATTCTTAGTACATTCCACTTAAATTTTATTTTTTAGGTAGTCTCCCTTCATATTAAGCTTACTCTGTGCCCTCTATGTATGTATACACAAGCGCACACACACACACACACACACACATATACACACCCACCTATACATATCTATACATTTATAATGTACACAAACATACATACCCATACACATCTTTCCATGTAGGAATGTAAACAGTTCAACTTTAATGAGTTCCTTAAGGTTTCTTTTTCTTGTTTACCTTTTCATGTTTCTCTTGGTTCTTGTATTTGTAAGTCAAATTTTCTATTCAGCTCTGGTCATTTCAACAAAAATGCTTGAAAGTCCTCTATTTCATTGAAATTCCATTTTTTTCCCTTGATGTACTATATTCAGTTTTGCTGGATAGGTGGTTCTTTCTTTTAATCCTATCTCCTTTGATCTCTGGAAGATCATATTCCAAGCCCTTTGATCCCTTAGTATAGAAGCTGCTAAATCTTGTGTTATCCTGATTGTATTTTTCCAATATTTGAATTGTTTCTTTCTGGTTACTTGTAATATTTTCTCCTTGACCTGGGATCTCTGGGATTTGACTACAATACTCCTAGGAGTTTTCCTTTTGCAATCTCTTTCAGGAGGTGATTGGTGAATTCTCTCCATTTCTATTTTACCCTCTGGATCTAGAATATTGGGCAGTTTTGCTTGATAATTTTTTGGAAGATGATGTCTAGGTTCTTTTTTTGATTCTTTTTTTGATCCTGGTTTTCAGGTAGACCAATAATTTTTAAATTATCTCTCCCAGATCTGTTTTCCAGGTCAATTGTTTCTCCAATGAGATATTTCACATTGTCTTCTATTTTTTTATTCTGTTGGTTTTGTTTTGTAATTTCTTGATTTCTCATAAAGTCATTAGCTTCCATCTGCTCCATTCTAATTTTTAAAGAATTATTTTCTTCAGTAAGCTTTTGAATCTCCTTTCCCATGTGGCCAAATCTGCTTTTTAAAGCATTCTTCTCCTCATTGGCTTTTTTGACCTCTTTTGCCATTTGTGTTAGTCTATTTTTAAAGGTGTTATTTTCTTCAGTATTTTTGGGGGGGGTACTTCTTTAACAAGCTTTTGACTTGCTTTTCATGATTTTCTTGCATCCCTCTCATTTCTCTTCCCAATTCTTCCTCCACTTCTCTTTCTTGATTTTCAAAATCCTTTTTGAACTCTTCCATGGCCAGATACCATTGCATATATATTTCAGAGGCTTTGGATGTAGAAGCTTTGACCTTGATGTCTCCCTCTGATTATATACTTTGTTCTTCCTCGTCCTGAAGGATGGAACAAAATACCTTTTCACCAAGAAAGTAACCTTATATAGTCTTATTTTTTTCCCCTTTGGGGGCATTTCTCCAGCCAGTTTCTTGACTTTTGATGCCTTTGTTAAGTGGAGGGTATACTACACTAGGCTTCAGAGGTTTTGTGCAGCTGTTCTCTGAGATATCTCTAGGGACCTATAAATTGTCAGCTCCTGTAAGGTGGCATAATCAAGGGAGAGGAATTTACTCCTCTCTTGGCCTGTACTCTGGTCTGTGAGCATCCAAAAGTACTCTTTTCTGCCCTGGAACTGCAAGTAGGATTCCTTCTCCACAGCCACTGCCAGTTCCTCTTTGTCAGTGTTCCTCCTTATCCTAGGATCACCATTCAGGGCTGATTCCCCTAGAGTCTATAGGCCAAGGGCTCCAAAAGTGAACAATGCCCTGGGGCCTGATCTGGGGCAGGACGAGGCTTCCCTCTCACCCAGGTGAAAGAGCTTTCTTTTTGACCTTTGAAGCTGTCTTTGGGGTTTGTGGGTTGAGAAATCTGGAAACTTCAGCGGCTGCCTGTGATTTGGCACCTTCAAGCCTGCTCCAGTCCTGTTCATGTTACATGTCCCATACTGGGCTGTACTCTGCTCTGAGCCTAGTGTGATAGACCTTTCCTGTCAGCCTTCCAGGCTGTCTTGGGCTGGAAATCTGTTTCACTCTGTCCTTTTGTGGCTTCTGCTACTCTAGAGTTCGTTTTTATAGGCATTTTAAGGACAGGTCCATCCTTCTACTCTGCCTCCCCTAATTTACCTTCTGATGCAGCAGCTTTGTGTTGACCCACCACTACTGATCCATTACATACTTCCCTTTAAGCAAAATTGTGCAGGAAGAAGTATAGAGATCCATTATAGATAGATTGGAACCTCAGTATGGGTGGCTGTGTTTTTCCACTTTTCCTCAACTATATGTATATTTTTTGTTTATGACTAGTCAGAATAATCCTGCAGGGTTCAGAAATGCCAAAGAGGCTTTTATCTTTTGTTCAAGTTTTTCAAGTAGGAGGAAAAGATTCATACTTAGGTCACCATCCAAAGATGATAAAGATGATGACGATGACGATGATGATTACATTGTACTTGTCATCCCTTTTCAGTCAACAAGCTTGAAGAGCTTTACTCACATTGCCTTGGGAGTCCTTTAGCTAACATTTGTGTGGGATAAGTAGGTGGCAAGTATTATTATTAAGGTTACATGAGAAGTAAAGAATCTGGGAATAGAACCTTCATCTCTAAACTCTCAGCCTCATGTTCCGTTCACTAAAGCACACTGCAAGAGAGTCTAAAGTACAATGCACTGGTTATGTATTGAGGCAGCATTAGTAATTTTCAATTAGCTTTTCAAGTGGTATACCCTGGTGGGTAAACAAAATTATGTGGATGTTATGGTATTTATGGTACATAAGAAATCTTAAACATCAATTAGTATTATAGGAATGGAAAGAGCAATTTTTTTAAAAAGTCTAATTAATAAAACAAAAGCTACCAATAAACCCAAGTAATTACTCACAAATTCAAGCAATTAGAGACAGCATGATATAGTATGTAGGGTACTAGACTTGAGGTTAAAAAGACCTGGGTTCACATCTCACTTCAGACCTTATTAGTTGTGTGACCTTGACCAAGTCATTGAACTTCCTTATGCCTCAATTTTCTCAACTCTAAAATGAGAGAGAAGTGGACTCAATGGCATCTGAGGTCTTGTGTAGCTCAAAAATGTATTGTCTAATAATTCTATTCTAGACACTGTGAATGAAATAGTGGCATGGTGGTTAGAGAATCAGATAAAGAGTCATTTATTGGATGTATTTTCTTCATTGTCCTACTTGAATATACCATCTGATTTCTTTGTGACTTGGTTTCTCTGTTTGAACTTAACTGCTTATCAATGCATATGTAAATGGAACATAACATAGTAGCTTTAGGGAAAATTCCATAAAAGTAATCCAATATAGATACGATTAAGATGGAAGAAAAGCTACGTGACTCTCAAAGGATGTGCCCCAGATCAGACTCTTGAAGACTGTCTCAACTTAATATTGACTGGACCAAAAGTGAGTGGTTATGGTAAATTCTTCGGGAATTGATATGAAATTCCTCATAATCAGCAATCCACCTGACGTAGAATGAGCTATTTCAGAGGTTAGTGGGTTACCCAAGGTCTTTAAGCAGAAGTGTTAAAAACAATTTGATGGGGATATTTTAGGTAAAATTAGTCTAGGTGACCTCTGAGGTCTCTTTTAACTCTGATATCCCATGACCATGATAAAGAGGCATATAATTTAGGGAATTAGTTTCAAATGAGTTGGATATTTTTATTTATTTTTCCAAAAAGTACTGACAAGCCCAAAGGATGTTTGATATTCTTGATCACCAGTTGGGTTTGGTACCTATTGCTACTTATATTTTAAATATCCATGATTTAATCACCCTGTGTACCCTCCTTGCATAGCAAAATCTTTATGTCTTAGTAAATAGTTTTCATGAGTTGCCACAGTGGAAATACCTGCCATTTTATATCAGAGCTTCTCTGATCAATATCGCTTGCCACCTTTTCTAATATTTCTTGGTGGTCAGTGAATATAGCACTGGACTTGGAGACAGAAAGACTGGCAGTTAGATCAGGCGCTTATGAACTGTGTGACTTTAGCAAGTTACTTAATCTCATTTGCCTCAGTTCCCTCATCTTTAAACTAGGGATAGTAATAGCACTTACCTCTCAGGGTTGTTGTAAGGATGATGTGCTTTGCAAACCTTAAAGCATTATAATAAGTGCTATGTGTTATTATTGTTAATGATCTCCCATATCAGATGGCTAGGGGGAGGACCTGGCATACTTTCTTCCCTACTGTCATTTCCAAATGCCCATTTTTACTCCGTCATTAAACAATCTCTCCTTTGATTTTTTTTTACTCTCTATTTAGATCACCATCTCTGGATGTTTGTCACTGTTATTGACTGGTCTCTAGATCACTTTTATACCTTTATTAATGACTTGAGCACAGGGCTCAATCTTCCTCTTCCTAAAGCCTGCCATCATCCTTTCCTCAGTGATTTCAGTATTGCTAAGCTACTATGTATTGTCCTAATGCTTTGGCTTCCTGGTTCTTCAACTTCACTAACATTCGTTACTTCCCTTTTTACTTTTTAAAGGTGGTCACGTCTTAAACTTCAACATCACCTGAAAATGTTTCACCTTCAAGAGCCCAGATTCTGAAACTCCTTTTCCTGTTCACAATCCTTTGTCTTTTTCACTCTGTCACTAATCTTCAGTCTCTTCTTTGTCCTTATCATGACCCACTGGACCCAAAGTTGACTGACCAGCTGAATCAACTGCAGTCTTCAGTCCCATGTTACCACATGAATACTATGTGAAACTCAACATGTCTACTTATACAGACTTAAAGCCTCTAATCTGACTTTGATATTTTCCTCTCTGTCATACTCTATAAACGAATAAAATCTTAACTCCTTGTTTATGTTTTCCATTTAAGCCTTCGCCATTCACACTGACATTACCCAACTTCAAGCTCTCATTACCTCTTTCCTGGCCTTTTATATTGTCTTTTTAATTTGTCTCTAGGCCTCATCATTCCTTTCCCCCGCTACCAAATTAATCTTTTAAATGTACAGACTTATCATAGCATTATTTCGCTCTAAAACCTTGAGTGACTCCCTATTGCCTATATAAAATACGGTATTTAATCAACTATTTCAGGCCTACCCACTACAGCTCGGGTCCTACCTTCCCATCCTGTTTCATAGTATTTTCCTTCCTCTACTCTATATTTCAGCCAAACAATACCACCAGTTGTTGCCCAATCTCATACCACATTTTCCTACTTCCGTGCATTTGTAAAGGCTATTTTGCATGGCTAGAATGCATTCCTTCCCCATCTCTGCTTGTTGAAATCCTTTTTTATTAAAGTTCAGCTCAGATGTCATCTCTCCCATGAGGCTATCTCTGATCCCTCCTCTCCTGCTCTCCTTCTCACCCCCAACCCTAAACTAAAAGTACACTCTTCTTCCTAAAATTTTCCTAAAGAACTTTGTATCTCTCTTTTTTCCTATCACCATCTACTTGATATCATTCTTGCTTTCATATTTACTTTACCCCCTATTAGGCTATAAGTTCCTTGAGATTAAGGTCTAGATGCTTTCATCTTTGTATCATCAGGTTCTAGTACATAGTAATATATATATATATATATATATATATATATATATACACATAATACATAATGCATAATATATACATAATATGTAATAAATATAAATCAAATTAAATTAATTAGGGTTATCCTCAGATTTTAGCACAGTCTGTCCCAACTTCTTTTGCTGACCCCCAAAACAAACAAAAGACTTCCTAGTCCTCTAGGACTTACTAGTGCTTGTGTTCAACTTGCCAGTGTTTGAGCACCCAGAATTACTTGAATGCAAGAGTGAGATATCTGAGTAGGACTTTAGTGGAGGTCATTGCCACTTTTTTAGGAGGGTGGGAAGGATGTTAAACTTGAGATTTCATTATTGTAGAAAGCTTCCTGATGAAGAAATTCCCTATACTGATGCAGATTGACAACTCTTCTGTAATTCATAATCTTAGTTACCTGGGATATTGAGAGATTAAGTGACTTGCCCAGATTTACTCAATCCCCATATGTCAGAAGCGAAACTTGAACCCAGATCTTTTGGACTTCAAAGCTAACTCCTTATCTACCATCCCAGGATTCCTCTATCCACTGCTACTTACTCATTAAAGCAAAATCTGGCACTCTGTCCATCAGGGGGATACAGTCTTATGTTATAAGTCTATGTCATGTTATTCCTTCTTAAAAATCAAATCATTTCTCTGACAACTGGGGCTCCTTCTCAAACTTCTCCTGCGTTGCCTTAGTCTTCACTTTTCTCTCTTTTTAACTTTCCTCTGCAGTTTCTGCCTGGAAAAAGGGAAACTATAACTCCATCTGTTCTACTCTCAAGGTTTTCAGTTTGGAATGAATAGCAAACAAAGCAAAGAAAGAAAGAAAACATGTTCTCTCTGTGTGTGTCTTTTTCCAGTTGTTTTTAAATATAAAGAAGTTTATGAGAACCATCCAAAAGTGGAATGGGCTACCTTGGAGTTATTGAGTTTTCCCTAAGTGGAAGTCCTTAAGTAAAATCTGTATGACCGTTGGCCAGGTGTGTGGGAGCAGAGCCTTTTTGTAAAGGTGTGGGTTGGACTACATGACTGCTGAAAGTCTAGGAATATTTGGTATGGATTAGAAAAGATAAAGGGAAATGCCTCCGCAAAGAAGTGGGTACAGAGCTCTTAGCTGACTGAGCCCTGGATGTTCTCAGGAAGACTTGAATTCAATATTTATGTAACTCTGGGAAAGTCATTTAATTTTGTTTACTTAAGTTTCCTCCTCTCTAAAATGGGGATAATAGTAGCATTTTGTTGTGAGAATAATACAACATTTGTGAGGTGTTTTGCAAACAAACTGCTATAAAGAGGTTAGCTGTTCTTGTTACTGTTATTTTGTTGTCACATCAGCTTCCTTTCCAAATATGTCCCTTTCCTTCCCCCACCTAGTAAGACACCTTTTGCAGTAAGTTTTTTCTAAAGGGAGGGTTAAAGAGAAGGTTAAAGATAACCAACATGTCCTCTGAATCTGGTAGTGTAATATTCCACGCCCATAATCTCCCCATCCCTAAAAATACAAAAGAAGAAGGGGCATTTCTTTCTTTTCCTTTCTCAACCCAAGCTTGTTCATGGTCAGCTTTCAGTTTCTCTTTTTTGTTCTTTCAATTTGTATTGTTACAGCCATTATGAATATTGTTTTCTGGGCTCTGTTTATTTCACTTTGTATCAGTTTGTGTACAGTTTCCCATGCTTCTCTAAATTCTTAATAATCTTTGTTCCTTTGTAACAATATTTCCTTACTTTTGTGTACCACAATTTGTTTAGGGCTACTAATTTTAGAGGGATATATATTATTCAGTTTTCAGATGGGAAGACTGAAGACCAGAAATCGTGGAACTTTGGCAAGTCTCTTCCTTAGCCATGTCAAGCCCAGGATTAGAACTTGAAGCTTCAGCAGTACCCTGAGTGCTGTCTTGCTCTCTTAATCCATAGTTCCCCAATCAAAGGACCCATGTTCTTTTTTATCTTTGATTATTTTGCCAAATGTACAGGTAAACTAAACAACTAGGCTCAGGACACACCCTGGGGAAGTTGAGTTTCAGATTGTTGTGTTCAGCACTCTATAAATATTTGATGAATGAATGAATGCTGTGCTATTTAGTCTGTCCTTAGGTTGGCCAACAGCTCAGTTATTAGAGTTTACAGTGTTCATATTCCCTACAGAGCTTGTACACTTAGTGGGATTTGTCTTTCTCACTTCCTGAGTCTGTGCCCCGAAGCCAAGAGTGAACTGTCTAATGGGTGAGAATAGCTAAAGTCATTGCTTGTAAGGATCTATCAGAAATGTCAAAAGAGAACCTCTCATTTTGATGAAGGACCCTTTTAATCTGTCTGAGGGCAAAATCTTTAACTTATTTTTTCCCTTTTGTAGTCCTTGACCTCTAAAAGGTTTGCAAGGTCAGCCCTATCCCATTTAAGCAGAACCAAAGTTGCCTGGGGAGCTAGAACTAATATTTAAGGAAATCAGGCCAAATAAAGCTTTGTTCCCTCTCAGGAGCATTTGATAGCTTTAACAGGAACCTGTGGGAGGTGTTAGATCATAAGGTATGAATGCCAGGCAATATTGCCAGACTCCACAAATTTCTAGATGACAAACAGACTTTATAGAGCAAATTAAATAGGAAGTTTTTCTGGTGGTGCTTATTATTATGCCTTGAATAATTTTGTCAGGGTACCCAAAAGCTGTTAGCATGGATGTCTAAAGAAATTAGTGTTTTATTACTATGATGATACTCACCAAATATTACTCATTAAGCATCTTTTTGTGCTTATTACTGAGCCAGGCACCCAACAAAGCAAGAAGAAGATACAATTCTTGCCTTCTCAGAGATACTGGAGTTGTAATCGAAGACCTGGTTTTCAAATCCAACTTGTGGGGCTTATCACCTGACTAATCTTTGACAAATCACTTAACATCCCTGGGTCATGCATCCTTATCTTTTAGAGATAGAATCTTCATCTGTGATTTCAGTTGTATTATTATACCAGGGAGTACTGGGATGAAGAACCTACCTGTACCACTTGAGGTCACCTCTGTAACTTACCGTCAGAAAGAGTTGCCTAGAGCATTGAGAATGACTTGCCCAAAGTAACATAGCCTTTATGTATCAGAAGCAAGCTAAATGGTTAGACTTCAAGGTCATCTCTCTAGCCACTACCCCTCACTGCCTCATTTTTTTAAATAAAAAAGATGTTGGACTAGAAAACTTCTGTAGCCCTTTCTAACTTCAAATTCATGATCCTGTCACCCTATGACCCCATTAACATTCAGTCATTCATTCCTGTGACCTTCTGAAATGAAATCTATCAAATCATACTAGTATTTCCCATCATTTGTCACCATTGTTTTTCCATTAAGATATTCCCTCATCATCCTCAATGACCTCAGCACTTGGCTTACAGTCTTCCTCTCTCCCCATTTTGTTGTCTTGATCCTTAGAGACTTCAGTGTCTGCATTCATAAACCTCCTAACACCTGCTCCTCTGCCTTCCTGGAATTTTTCAAATCTTATAACCTTTATCTTCCCTCTATTTCAGTCACCCACAGAGTTGCCATGCCTCCAAAGTCTGAAATTCTCTTCTTTGACCATAACTGCCCTTCAATCAGGATCTACTCTGCTAATTTTCTTAATTTTCCCAAACTTGTCCATAGGAGCATGGATTTAGATATAGGAAGAACCTTAGAGGTCATCAGTTTTACTCCTCTCATTTTACAGATTTCCTCAGCTGAGGCTCAGATAAGTTATGGGATTTGGTCAGCACCACACAACTGGTCAGCTTGTGAGGCAAGATTTTCCTGACTAATGCAGGTCTTCCTGACTCTCAATCCAGTGCGCTTCCCATTACACCATCCCACCTCTGTCTTCATTTCTTTGTTCATCTCATTTCATTAAAATGATCTTTTCCATCCCTTAATTCCTTGTCTCAACCTTTTTCTCTTACACCTCTACTAGCTCTAAACCCTGAGGTGGCCAAATGATGCTGAAGAAAGCCATGAAACAGTCATTTATGAATCTTCCATATATTTTTTTTCTGCATAGCATTGACTGGGGCCTTGATGCTGTGTGGCAACTTCCTATTCATCTCTTATTGATTATTTCATTTTCTACAATGACTATGCTGTAGGTACACTTCTCACTTCAAGCCCTTACCTTTTTAGTCTCGATTCATTACCCTCCAAATTTACTGAGAAGACTGACCCCCTCGAGCAGTTCCTTATCATGTCTTTAAACCTCTCTGTCTTCATAATTTTGTCTTTCTTTAAAATAACCATTATTGTAACCCAAATGGCTAAAACACTTCTCATAGTATCATTCTTGGAAATCATCTGTAACTTGCTGCTTATGTATTACCCATCTAAAGCTTCTATCTCTGAATTTCTTTTTTTGTTGTTCATCAGAGGTATTTGGGGCTGTTGCTTTCTCAAAGGGTGAGTTGTCACTCTCTTTGGAGATTTCCTGAGACTTCCTTTTCCAACATGACTAGAATTAATCAACACGTTGTCAGTTCTTGTGACAGGCCCATTTTTAGCCCTGACACATAAAAGTGCCCCTTAAATGGGTGCTGAGTCTTTCCCCCTGCAAACCCCACCCAGTCAATTGTCCTAACATCCCTCAGCAAGAAGGCTTGATACTCTAAAAGACCAAAGACAAATGTTTAAACCAACTATAAAACTTAAGTTGTAAAAATTGAATATAATCCTACAAGAGCAAAAGTAAATCTTAATGAACTAGAGGGCTTCTGAGAATTCCTGATAAAAAGGCCAGACTTGAGTAGAAAATTTAAAATAATATAGAAGTTAAGGGAGATGAACAGGAAGGACATTGATCCCCCCAGTAATTAAGTTAGGGTGGGTGAATTTCTTAATCACACTTCACGTTCTCTGGCAGCTGAAGCCAGAACTAGACCTGTGACCTGAATCTTCAAATAAGCTTTAGAGAGGTTCTTAGCAACAAGGTGAAGAAGAACCAGCAACTTTTACCTTGCATTACTGTTAGTATGGTACATATTTCTGGACCTCTTATATTTGTCTTTAGCTATCAGTGCCATGCAAGTGAAATTCAGATCTATATCTCTACCCCCAAACCTTCCCCAGAACAGTTACAACTGCTGCCTAGATTATTTCCATTGGCCCATTCCGGTGGCTCCTCAAATTTAACATGCCCCAAACTAAACTCATTTTCCTTGCAGGAAACCTATCCCTTCCATATCTTCTCTATTTCAGTTGATGATACCACCAAACTCCAAATTACTGAGAATTAAAAGCTCAGCACCATCTTTGAGATTTGTTGCATTTTTTGTGTATCAATTCTCAAATTCTGTTGATTTCACCCTTACAATACCTCACACTTGTCCTCTTCTCTCCACTGTTACTGCCTTACTGTAGTTTCTTATCACCTGTAACCTGGACTGTTGTAAAAGCCTTCTAACTGGCTTTTCTACTCTTTTTTTTTTAATCTCTGCTGTTAAACTAAGTTGCCAAATACTTTGCTCACTCATATGTAAAACAAAAAGAATAAGAAATGTATAAGTGGTTTGACTAATGTGGGGAATTTGTTTTGCTTGACTATACTAGGCTTATATGATACAGGGGTGGGTGCTTCTTGTCACTGATATATAAAACAAAACAAAAATAAAAAACTACTCTTCCTAGAGACCATTCTGTCCTTTCTCATCTCCCTGTCTTTCCTTTAACTCTTCTCTTTCTCTAGAATGGATTTCTCCTTACATCTCTAAATCTTCCTATTGAAATCCTTACCTTTCTTCATAGCCTAACCCAGGTGATTGATCTTCCATGATTCTTTTCTAATTATCCCCATCTGAAAATGGCCTTTTATCTCCTCTCAAATTTTGCCAAGCTATTTATCTGGAACTCTAATATTGCATTTTTCCTGTACTGGCATTGTGTGTATTATATACATCTATATATCTTTTCTATTTAATTATAAATTTCTTGAGGACAGAGTTTGTATTTCATTCCACTCTATTTCCTGGCATGTGGCATAGTAAAAGTAATCTAGCTTTGCTCAATAGAAGGGGCTAAATAAGCATTTAGCGAATTGAACCTAATTGACTTGCTAGTCAGTTATCATGCTAGCCACCCTGCCAACACTGGGAAGGGCTGTTAGCAAAAGAGACTTGCGGGTTTCGTGCCTTAGCTAAGATTGTAAAGGCTTTTGGAATAGGAAGCTGGGTATAGTCTTATAGCAAACAGAATAAAGATTAAATTTTCCCTAGATTCTGAATAACATATCTTAATTCTTAAATTGAACAATACATGAATTTTGATGAATTTTAGATTTCTTTGCATATAACTTGTAAGAATTTGGTAATACTTGTGATAGTTACTAGTTTAAATGGATCCTAAGTACATAATACATCTATGGTTCCTTGCTAATGGAGATAGATTTGTTTTAATGACACATAGTAAAATATGTTCAAAGTTGTATACTGTATAAAATGTTTATAGTTATTATACTATATGGAAATATTCTCTTTAATATATAATTTCTGATTTTAGACTGAATAGTTTGAAGTATAAATAGTACAATAAGACATTGTGCTAATTAGACTGCTGTCCATCTAGTTGCAGTGTTTTCTTAAATATGTTATGCTAGATTCCCAAATCAATCTCAATCTCTCTCTTTCTCGGCCATTTTGGTCCTGATAAGTGCTCAAAAATGTTTTCTTTTTTTAGAGAAAAAAATAAGTACTGAAGAAATTAGTACATGTAACTAAATGTATTTTATCAACCATGTACATTTAAATTATTTAATTGTATTAGATATCATGACAACTTTTTAGACTGTCACTAAGATTCTTACTCACTTTTCTTTTTTGTACTCTCAAAGTAGCATGTACTCCATTCTCCTGGTTCCTATTTTTCACTTTGAATTATTTCATAAACGTCTTTTCAGATTTCTTTGTACCTCCTCTACTCGTTAGTCTTAATTGCATTATAGTATTCCATTATACCTATGAGCCATGATTTAAAAAAAAAAAAGCTATCCCATTCTTGTTGGACATTTTAAATTGTCTTCAATTTTTTCCAGTTAAATATAATGCTGCCATTAACATGTTTAAACAGATACCAAAAATGATTTTTCAGAAAAGCTAACACTTGCAGGTTATATTCTCAACAATGGAGTTAGTGGGTGAATGGGAATCATTTTTCTGGATTACTTTTACTGCATGTTACTACCTGTTTTCCAAAAAGATACTATAAGTTTGCAGGTGTACAAACAATGAATGAATGAACTGATCTTTTCACAACCCTATCATCATTGAGTTTTGTTGCCTTTAATTAGGTTTTCCAATTTAATTGAGGTAAGGTGAAACCTTGGGGTTGTTTTAATCCAAATATCTTTGGAGTTAAGCATTTTTCAAGTGATTATTAGTACTTTATGTTTATCCTTGGGAAAATTGTTCATATATTTTGATCTAAGTATCTATGTATCCTATCTTTCTATCTATGTAGAAAGCTATATCTGCAGCCACATTCTGATAACATAAAAGGGACTGTTGGCAAGGACTTAAAAGAAAGAAATATAAAATAAAAATGGTTGCAGACAGCTTCTGTTCCAATTCTGACCTAATAACTTAGCATAGAATATTGTCTTTTTTTTTGTCCTACACCTGCTGAAAAAAAAAGGAACTAGAGTTGAGATTTTTGTGAAGTCTGCCCAATTTTAGCCTTCTCAGGAGGTGTGAATAAATCAGTAATTACTGAATTTGGAAGCTGACAAAGGTGCCATTTTGACAGCTCTGGAGAGCAAAAATTTCTGCTGTCATTATTTATAACGATGTTTACAATACAGGTACTGGAAAATTTGCAAAGCTTCTTAACTCTGACCCAGAAGTGATTCAGGTCATGACAATGGCAAAGCTTATGTTGGCTAAAGTCTTCCAGAGTTAACATTTTTTTTTAAATTTTTTTTAAATTTTATTTATTTATAAATGTTCTACAATCACTTCCTTAAACAGAGTTAACATTTTTTGTGAGTAGAGCCACTTACATAATTAGAAATAGTTGAAGAAAAGGCTACAAATCACTCACTTGGTTGTCTCGGTGAACATGATCCAACCTTTGGATAGGGTTGCTGACTCTTAGTTTTGAACCCAATTTACGTTCCAGAGACCACAGATAGTAATAACTTCACAAAACCAAACCAAAGTTGTTTAGCAATTGAGACTTGGAGAATTTTAGCTGTAATGAAAACAGGAAACCAGCTCTGACTAGACCTTCGGTAAGTCACTTGACATGAGGTCCCTAATCTGTAAAATAAAGATCGGCTTACAGATGTAAATACTATGATCCCTTGGGTCTTCTATATTCTAAATTCCATGAGCACCAACATTTTTATCTTGTCAGAACTTTACAGTACTCCCTAGGCTGGAGCACCTAACCCCGCATTCTGAACACAGGAGGAGTTTAATAACTATTTGTTCAATTGAATTAAGTGGAAGATTTTCCCAAGTGGTTCTTCACTTAATGGATCCTTCTGTTAGTTTTCAAGGGCTCTTTGTCTCCATAATCATGATCAGTGTTTCCTAAATCTAAGATTTGTGTCCTCACAATTCCTCAAAACTGTGGCATAACTTAACATTTTTAGGGGGATGGGGGAAGAGCATGGGAGAGAGGAGTTGGTTTAGAACTTATCTAAATCATCTTGAGGGAAAGAAGTCTACAGAGAGAAATTTACAAATTATGCTAATTGAAAGTTTTAGAAAGTGTGAGTTACTGAAGAGAGGGGTACATTTCGGAACATGCCTGCCAGATTAAGCAGACAACGGAAAATTCTACATGTGGTGTATCAACAAGTCATGGGAAAACAAGTCAACTCCTTTCAAGAAAATTTGTTTAGACCTCCTGTGGATAATATCATCCATGCAGATGTTTTGCATGTTGAGGGATAGAAATATGCATGTTTCTATTCTTGGAGACAGGGACAAAAGTGGTCTTAGATATCTTTTCATTAGATATAAAGGCAAAAAATTAAAAACAGATGTGTTCTCCCTTACCTGAATCAAACGGTTAACATGTAGCATGGCAGAATTTCTGAATGTGGCACCTTGTAAGATTAAGAAGAAAAATGGAACCAGAAACTTGTATAATTATAGGAAGAGAAATTTAATATCTACTCCCTCCTCCTCCCTTCAGGCAGTATTACTCTTCAGCTTAGCTCTTACAGAAATCTTGTCAAGGAGCCAAATCAAGTTCAATAATACTTCTGTTTTGGAGAGAACTGAGATGTCTAGACCCGAAACCATATTGGTATCCCGATCACTCCTATTGTTAATGACTTAGAATTCAGATTGATCTTCTGTTTTACTCTTTAACATATGAATACCCAGACTCAGAACCCTAAGAAATTTAACTTGTTCAGGGATGGAGAACCTGGTGGCCTTCTAGGTCCTCAAATGCAGCCTTTTGACTGAATCCAAGTTTTACAGAACAAATCCTTTTATTTGAACTAGTCTCTGGAATTTATCTCTTGGTGTGAAATGTAATGTCATGTCTAGCTGATGCAACAGCATAGAAATTAGGGTCACAGAAATCCTGCCCAAGAATAGGCATCAACCACAACAAATCATTTTCTTTCAATGCTTTTTTTTCCTTTAAATTTCCTGATGTTGCTACTGAGAGGCCTTATTGAGGAAAGACTACTTTCCTGCTGATGGTATATTAATCCAAAATACAAGCTGCAGAAGGAATTCTGCTCTTTGGTTGACAGGTAATCAAAGTAGTATTCAATCCTGCAGTGCTGACAGCTAGAGATCATGATCTACATATTTATTCTTTCTGATGTTTATATTGTTGAGGCTGTGTAATAAAACCATAAGAATCCTAATCACTTACAGAAACCCCAAATCTACTAATGACTGCCTCTAATATTTATTTTATTTTATTTTTATGGAGAGAAAAATAGTTCACTTAGTATCACTAGTGTCTCCCATTAAATAGATCTTCACATTTAGTGGCTATGTTGTATTATAAGAACAGGGAGGCAGTATGGTATAGTATATAGAATGCTGTACTTGTAGTCACGGAGTTCTGGGTTCTAATTTTGCTTCAGAGACATTGTTAATTAAGGACCAGTAGGTGATACAGTATGTAGAGCACTGGACCTGGAGGTAGGAAGATCTGAATTCAAATCTAACCTTAGAAATTTACTAGCTATGTGTGACCGTTGGGCACATCACTAAACCTCTCTTTGCCTTAGTTTCTTCATTTGAAAAATGGGATTAATAATAGCACCTACCTCCCAGGGTTGTTGTGAGGATAAAATAAGATAGTAGTTGTAAAGTGCTTAGCACAGTGGCTGGAACATAGTAAATGCTACATATTAGCCATTATTACTAAAAAGAAGTACACTAGCCCAGTTTACTAGTGGCAAAACCAAGACAAAAAACCCAGGGTATATCTAGAACTAGCTACAGGTATTCCGGATGACCACTTTGGGGTTCTATTTTCTAGAAGATCTTTTTTCAACTGCAAGTTGAACTAGAAGGTGCCTGGAGGCATTTAACAATTCTGTAATCTTGTAACTGTGGAATCACCCGGAATAGCTGAAATCTTAACCCTTTGTACCTGATGTGTTCTACAAGGAAACGGGAATGGCTCGTAAGAAAATTAAGTTGGAAATAGTAGCTGGTCCTGACCAAGTGCAGAAAGAAGTATGTGCTAGAGATACCAACATTTTGAAATAACTAAGAGATCAGTTTTCAAGATACCTCAAAGTGGGGAAGAGACCAAAAAAATTGGCCAACATTATCATTTAGTATAGTCAATCAAGTATTCTATTTAGAGTAAAGAAGCTCTGTATTCAAATTCTTCATGTGCTAGCTATACGATTATGAGGTTCTAAACTTCTCTGAGTCTCACGGGTTCTATATTCAGAATTGATAATTGTAGTACCTACATTCCAATTAAATAATACATAGAAAGTGCTTTGCAAACATTAAAACACTATAAATATCAGCCATATTACTATTTCTGTTACCATCCTTATTATTACGTGATAGAAAATGATAACTATTTAAGCTCTTTTAAAGAATAAATTGTCTAATTCTTTGTATTTTTATCCCTAGAGCCTAGTGCAATAATTGGCCTAGAGCTCTTAATAATTCTTTTTGTCAGTTGATTGGTCAGTTACTTCATACTCATAGGTTGACATTTTTAAATTTTTAAAGTATGGATGAGATTGTTTTGTGCATTTGTTAAAAGGTTATAGATTTATAGTCAAAGAAGCTGGGTTCAAATTCCAACTGCTACCTGTTGTCATTTTGGACAAGTCACTTAAGCTTTCTTAACCTCAGTTTCTTTATCTGTAAAATGATGGTCTTGAGTTACAGGACTTCTAAAGGTTTTTTTCCAGTGCCAGTTCTATAATCTTATGAACATATAGCTGAAATATTGAAGTATTTTCATCTATAATTCTACATTCATTTTTGGGATGAGTTATGTCAACATTTGCAAGAAACATAAAGGTCTGTTATAATTTATCTTTTTTAGTATTTTTTATTGTTTAATAAGCCTTTATAAACTGCTAAGATTTGTGACGTCTGTGAATTGAATCCATTTTAAGCCATTGTACCATTATTTTCATTGTGAATTATAGAAAATCATTTCTTTTGATTTCTAAGGCAAATACTGCTTTCATTATCTTAATAACAAAATTAAGCAATGCTATAAATTCCTCTGTTGACACAGTTTGTTGCCCCTTACTTATGTACTTGACCCTGTTAGATGGCAAGATCCTTCAAGGCCAGGATCATATAACAGTAATGGTTATGAGAGCACTAATATTAACGATGTAGCATCCTTAGTTTTGCAAAGGACAGGATATATTTTATCTTTTTTTAATTCTCACAACAGCCCTGTGGGCTATGTTCTAGAGGTATCATGAGGTTAAATGACTTGCTTAGGGTCCCCAAAATAGTATCAGAGATTGAAGTCCAACACAGGTGACACCTGAATCTCATTTCATCCTCTTTCCTACAGTGTGATGTTGACTTTGTAGCTGTTCCCATGGCCAGTCTGTGTTCTGCATACAACAGACGCTTAATAAATATTGAGCTAATTGCATCAAGTCTAGGTCCTCTGACTCCAAGCCCAGGCCTCTTTTGACTACATCATGGCTATCTCCCTAGACATGACTTGGAATGAATTAGCAAAGGCCTCTCCGGTTCTTTGTGAAAAATCCCTATTATAATAAGTACTCATGATAATCTGATTCACTGTTCTTTTTAGCATCAAGTAACTCAAAATTTAGGGCTTTGTGTTCATCTTAATCATTGCAATACAATATATAAATCTGTTGGTTAGCTGTTCCTCATTTTTTCCCCATGAGGTAAAGTAACTATAACATGCCCCTTTGTAAACTTTCTCACATTCTCGATTTTTTATCTTTATTTTCTCTGTATTTGGTAAAGTTTCCTATGTATTATAAGTATAGTCTGAATTTACAAATACAAAAATGCCATGCATCATTTCGAATAACCTACTCTTGGTTTTCTGTGCAGTAAAAGTAATAAAAAAGGAAGCATGAGCAAATAATTGACTTGAACTATAAGGTTAGGGGTGTTTCTGTCTTCCACATTCCCTGAGCCTGCTCTTGTCTGAGCAAGGCATATTCCGAGTTGTCTATAGAGCTTGGTTATGTGCTTAGCCAGGTGAAAGCATGCTCAGATATCTTTTCATGATGTGTGCGTGTGTCCTTACATCCACTGACTTTAATTTTCGTCTTCAGGATTTTTTACATTCTACTTCATTTTAAGTCAGTTTTAGCTTTTTTTTTAAAAGGATTCATTGATCTAGGTTTTTTCACACATGTAGACAAAGCATAAGCATCATGATGACCCAAGGAAACCCATTCCTATCCCAGACAAGCATGTATTAAAAGTTTAGAATTTGAATTTCTTGTACATCTACTGTCAATCTAGTTGTTGTTTTCTGAGGTACCCCTCAGTATGATATTATACCAGACCTAAATAAATGCCCAGCAGAGGGTGTGTTGCTCACAGCCCTGCCCATTTGGAATGTGATCAGCCGCATTTTAGAAAGTCTTGCAGTGGCAGAAGATAAGGTAACAATTTGCAAAAGGTTGTAAGGAGTGCCTAGAACTATGTGGCTCAGTAAGTGTGTTAAATAATCATTCTTCGCAGTTCCTAGGATCAACCATATAGAGCTGAAAGGGACTATAGAGGTCATTCAATTCAACCTCCTAATTTTGCATATGAAGAAACCAATGCTTAGAGAGGTTAAATGATTTACTCATTGTCATTCAGATAGTTAAGTGGCTGGGTTAGGATCTGAGGCCACACTAGTGGGTGCTTATTAAGTGTTTAGTGATTTGCCTCTTACCTTTAATTCATTGTACCCATTCATCTTCAGTTTTTCATCCTAGAATAAAACGTCAGCCCTCTCTTTCTAAAGGGATTAATTGGGCATCCAGGTTGAGGGTTGTGATAGTAATGCAGCTCTTATTATCAAGAATCTTGACATATGTTTTATATTGTAACCAAAGTACTATTTGACATGGTATAGTATGACATATCCACAGATACTGTTGAAGGAAGGTATAGAAATTTCCTGTAAAATAATGTTTTCCCTGTAAAATAATTTTTCCTTACAACTAGGAAATAGATTTTGAGTATTAGAAAGAAAGCATGTGTGCTAGTGTCATCAGCCAGAACAAAATATTTTCAAACGTTTAAGTATATCTTAAGTTTTTATATATTTATATATGCATATATAGACATGCATATATATATATATGTATATATATATATATATATATATAAACACATAGTCACATATGCTCACAATTATTTCATTGCATAAATTCTGTGTTATTTTAAATTTCACCATGGCTCTCAGCAGCTGATAGGCAATGCATTCTCCTTACTGGAGCTGGATGAGTTCTTGCTTGCCCTCTGGAACTGAGAAGTTGAAATTTCTGATTCTTGTCAGAATTTGTATCATATGATATAAACCAATTTGTTGAAGGACAAAATTGAAAACAGTCCATATAGGATGAACCACAAAGAGTATATAAGTATATGAGTATATAAGTATATGAGTATATAAGCAGGCCATAGGCATAGGTCCTTTAGGCATGACCATGAAATAGAAAGGTATGATCACTAAGGTACCTATTGCATCTTGACAGACTGAAACCTCATAGGCCAGTTGTAGAACTTTGTAACTTCATCTATCAGTCGTTGTCCCACCCTGATTTCTCCATGAAAAGCTACTTCATTAAAAGATAATACTATTAATTAGCAGTCTATGGTATTTGTTTTGTACATCATGTACCAACTTCCCATAAAGTTTATCATTTATTTTGATTTGTGGCTTCAACTCAGAATTGAAAACCTTTAAATAATAGTACTGAAGGTAAGAGGAAAAAATTACCCTTTTTATACCAGTTAGGTAGGGATGAATAAGATTTTTAATAATTAAAATATTTAAAAAAGTATAATTACCTTTTGCAGTAAATGCATTCATAGTTCAAGAGATTTTTAAAGGCTTGGTTTTTTTTTTAGAAGCAGTTACTGCAAATGATTCTTGTTTCTAAGCACTAATATAAATGGACATTAAGTTGTGTTCTTTCTTTCTCACTTTTTCTCCATTGTTTAGCTTTCTACCAGTCACATTAAAATCACGAGGCAATTATACTTACAAGCATAAATTTACAAGTAAGAGCATCAGAGAATGACACTTGGTAACTGAAAAACTAAAATTGAAAATAAGAAGGTACAGAAAGCAACTGTGATTCACTCTCCTTGGGCCTAGGTATGAAGTTTTCCGAGTTGACTGCATTTTAAATTTAGAAAAAGAATAAAGAGGAGAAAAAGTGCCAACACAGTTAAGTGCCTGCGTGTGAACATGTGACCTTGTGATTACACTTTGGGGACGGTGCACTTGTTGGCTCCTTTCCCTTATTTTCAGCTCAAAACAACAACAATCCCCCTCAGATCTGGTTGTGCTTATGGTTGCAGTTTGGTAGCCCTGAGTGCCTCAGTCATGAGATTCTTTTTGAAGATTATGTCATAGGAGAGAAACAGTCCAAAAGCGGCCAAAATGGTCTCAGGAGGGCTAGGAACTGGTTGAAACAAAATGTTCACTGAGGGCACATCACAGACTGAGGAGTTTAAACATGCCCCAGAGCTGCAGCATCAGACTATAAAGACTGTATGTAATTACATAACTTTAAAAGTTAATTTTTGAAGGTCTAAGGGGATAGTCATAATTAATATGCCCACAAGGCACGATGTGCATGATACTGGACAGGAAGTTGTCTATAGAACATGGAGATTGATTATGGTTCATATTTTATCCATTTCTGTGGAAGATGCAATGATCCAAATTGAGAATCTGACTCATATAGCTCATTTTTATTGCTCTTAAAATCACGTGGTCCATTTTTTTTTTTTACACAGTTGAAGTAAGTTTTGACCTAGCTACCATTCACGTAGGAAAAACCAAGTGGAAGAAGATAGTTAAATGCAACAGAAGCAGCTGAATAAAAGCTTGACTATCTCTATGTATATCTTGAACAGTCACAAAAAATTGATCAATTCTAGTGAAACTAAGAACTGAATAGGAAAAGAGTGGGCAGGATCATCTTTAGGAATGTGTAAAATTCTTTTAATGACTTAAGATTGTCTCTGAAACAAAGGCCCATGCACTATCATGTAGTATGCTTGCAGGTTATAGATCACTATGACTTCCAAAAAATTGACTCCAAGTGCCATAAGTAAATAAGCTATGACACATTAAACAAAAGGAATTACAAAGAAATGGTGCAAAGGATGCTACTAAAGAAATATATAATCAAATAAAAGATGATTTGCTTATATAACAAGAGTGAGGGGTAACTAATGAATGGCTCCTATGTGCTCCATTGGTATTCTTACAATATCAGAAGCAAAAAAAGATTCCCAGCATGTTGAGAAAACCCTCTACCCCAAGCTTATTGCAGGACTTGGTCAAGAATCACAAAGGATTGGCAAGTACAGATGGATGACTTTCTTCATCACTGAAAGGAATATCCACACCAATTTGATCAATACATGGGAGTATTGGAGAGAACATGGCAGCAACTTTTTCATGTGAAAAACACATCATCATTCATTTGCTCCATTTCAGACCAATAGGGCAATTCCTGGCTGATGGAAAGAAAAAACATATACAGACATCAGGCAAACCCATAGAGATCACCTCCTTAGTAATTTATAACATTCAGCTTCAGATCTGCTGGAATGCAGTTAGACAAATTGTGTCCTCCTGGTCTGGACTAGAGTAGTGCTAGGAGAGGCTAATTGGGACCAATTCACATCTAGTCCAGGGTTATCCTGGGGTGATTCTTGAGGCATCTTTGGGTGTTTGTATTATCTTCTCCTGCTTGAGCCCAGGGCCAGTTTTATTCTTGTATTTGTGTCTCTAGCTTGGCTTTGTGCCTGGTACATAATAGGCACTTAATAAATGTTTGCTAATTGATTGATCATCCTCACTATTCCAGGCTAACTCTTGGTTCATACTTAAACTTCTCTGAATATTATCAACTATCCTGGAATTGATATGGCTTGAGGTTCTTATAAAGGCATTTCATAAATCCAGAATATACTATGCCTAATATACCATCCAGCATAGTAGCATAGTCTCCTTTCAGTCCAAAGTCCAGTAAGAGGGCAGTGGGAAGAATTGATGATGAGCCTTGGAAAATCATTCTTTTATAATTTCCACCATAGTTTTGCATACATGTCTTTGGCCCAGGAAATCTACAAGGAAACATTTTCTGAGATTATGGTTAGATCTCAATTAATACAAACAAAATCACATAAAGCAGTCACGTTATTCAATTTTTTAGTATTTGAAGTTATAATTGTGTAAAATATGATCATTGGTTCTAATCCAATAAAAATATTCCATGCAAATTTGCATAATGCATTCAAATAATGTGACTACTTCATAGAATTCATTATTCACACTAACTGGGACTTTGATTTATAGTTGTTGTCGTTCAGTCATTTCAGTCATGTCTGATTCTTTGTGACCCTATTTTGGGGTTTTCTTGGCAAAGGAACTGGAGTAGTTTGCCATTTTCTTCTCTAGCTCATTTTACAAACGAGGAAATCAAGGCAAACAGAGTTAAGTGACTTGCCTAGGGACACACAGTAAGTATCTGAGGCCAGATTTAAACTCAGTAACATGAGTCGTCCTGACTCCAGGTCCGGTACTCTGTTCCACCTAACTTGCCCAAATCCTTTAGTCAGTCAAAGAGAATAAATGTGATGTTTTTCTCTCCATGTAGACAAAACTTAAATGAAAAGATGGAAAAATGTTAATTTTCCTACTAACTTTATTTTTGCCTGAAATCTACTTGGTTGTAAGATCAGCAGTTATGGCTCACCTCATGTTACATAGTTATAGTTATCAACTTCTATCTCTGTTCTACTGAATAACTCTTTGCTAGCTAAGTGGTCCTCTCCCTAGTGATTTGAAAGAATCAACGCCCTTCCCCATTTCTCCAAGTTTATATCCCCTAGAGTAGCTTATTTATCTGGTAACCCTGGTATGTTAATTCCTCAGGTGTTGATTTAATAAAGCACCTCAAGAAGAGGCTGAAAATCAAAACATTATAACCTATATGTACAAAGAGTAGGGAACCTATAGCTCTCCTGGTCCTCAAGTGCAGCCCTTTGACTGAATCCAAACTTCGCAAAACAAATCTTGAGGACCTGGAGGGCCACATGTGGCCTCAAGTCCATAGGTTCCTCATCTCTGGCCCCATACCACTTAGGTCCAGGGAAATGGAGATTTCCACTCCCATGCCAATTCTCTTAGCCATATTATAGCAAAATAAGTGTTATACATATGCTTATTGAAATGGCTTAAATATCAAAAAGCTGAATTAAAGAATTGACAAGAAAAAACTGTTAAAATTCTCTTCCTTTTTAAAAAAACGTAAGGTAATTTATAAGAGGATGTGGTACTCTGAGGAAAAATGTTAATGTATAAGGGAAAAGTTTTAGGAGACTGTGAGGTTTATTTGAAATATAAAAAGTAAGAGTAATGTAGACCCAAAAGTGGAATGAAGACCAAAAGTGGAACGAATGGCAAGGGACCTAAATAACACCCTATCACTGGAGCAAGTTGGTAAAGAAGACGTGAAAATAGGAAATAGATGGAAAAACAATGTTTGCTTATAACATGCACATCTAAATGTCATTTATACTAAATGATATCAGAAATTAGTGTGGTCTGAGGAAGGGTTTTTATGATTTTTAACCCTTCGGATGAATTTATTTTGCATTCATCAAATAAGGGATTGATAAATCTAATAGATGAAAGGTAAGGAGAATACCTAATTAGTAATCCACTGTTAAATATATTGTATCCTTAGCTCCTTTCATCTGAAGTTTCACTCTTATGAGCAATGAGTGAGCAAGCCATGACACATTCCAAGAAAGGGGGTGGGGAGGAAATTACAAAGCAGTGGCATAAAAGATGACGATTAGTCTCCTCTGATTTTGCAAGCAGTTCTGTAGCTTACTTTAGTAGGTTTACCAAGATGAGGACATGATAATGTTTCCCAAGGAAATGAGACTATGTTAATGTTGGTCCATTTTGTTGCTACTGTGTAATTAATAATCATAAATAGCTAGCAATTATATGGTGACAGGGTTTGCAAAGAGCTTTACAAATATTGTTTCATTTGATCTGTTGGTGTTATTATAGATGAGCAAACTGTAGTAGATGGGTTAAGTGACTTGCCCAGGGTCACACAGCTAATAAGCATCTGAAGCTAGATTTGACTCATCTTCATGACTACACGTGCAGTATTCTGTCATGTACTTTGAGTAGTCTAAGGCATATTGGTCATTTACCTATCATAAGTTTTTAGTTTAGAGATCTGTATTGAAAGCCTTAAATTAGCAACCATAGTTGGGGAAAGGTTCTAATTTCTTATATATCTATATATTGACTGTACATTAACACAGAGTCCTATTCCAACTATCTGTCTGGTCATTACTCTAACTATAGCAAGAAGATAGTGAAATTTTCTTATTTTCTCTTCTATGAAATGTTAATGGCATCCTCATTCCTCTTTACCATTTCCAAATTATTTCAAAACCTTAATACCTGTCATGGATGACTGATAGTTTTCAATAGACTATTGGAAGCACAATATACAATCTATGTCTATCTGTGTATACCTATGTGTATATCATAGCAGCATCATTTTAAAAAGTTTTATTGATGCCTTTTTTAATACCATAAGCATTTCCCTTTAAACTCTTTTTTCTCCTTTGAACTCTTCCTTGTAACAAAGAAAAACAGTTAAGCAAAATTCTCAGACCCAGCAATTGTGTCTGATAACATCTATTACATTCCACACCTGAAAATTCCCATCTCTCTGGTGAGAAGAAGCAGAAATGTGTTTCATCATCTGTTCTCTGAGACCAGGATAGTTTGCTATTAATCAAAATTTGGCTTTCTTTTAGTGTCATTTTTCTTTACATTATTATTATTAGATATACTATTTTCTTTGTCATTTTTATTTTACTGTACATCTGCTTGTATAAGTTTTCTTATGTTTCTCCACATTTCTCATATTTATTCTTTCTTAAAGCACAATGTTCCATTTATTTAGCCATTCCATAATTAGGAAACACATACTATGTTTCCAGTTTGATTTTTTTTTTTTCGCTACCACAAAAAAGTGCTGCTTTGGACATATTTGGGTATTTTAGGATCTCTCTGTCTCTATCTGTATGTCTGTCTCTCTCTCTCTCTGTCTCTGTCTCTGTCTCTGTCTCTTACTTTATTTCGGTATTTGCCCAATAGTGGGATCATTGGGTTAAATATAGGATAAGAGGAAGAATTTTACTGTGGTTTTGAAGAATATTCTCTAGAGGGAAATCTATATAGAGGCTTAATATATGAATAGTTTAATGTCTTTTATAGTATTTTCGAAAACTGTTTTCCATACCAGTTCTGAGCTCCACCAGCAATGGATTACTGTTGCTGGCTTTCCACAACCCCTCCAACACTGATCATTTCCATCTTTGATCTTATTTACCATTTTGAGAGGTGAGAGATGAAATCTCAGAATTATTTTAATTCACATTTCCTTTTTTTTAAATGACTTGGAAAAACATTTCACGTGGGTTGAACCATTATTTAACAGGATTATCATGATTAACTGGTTATGATGAAAACTTCAAACCATGCTGCTTACACTTCAGTCACTATCACTCTTCTTCTAAAACACTGGACTCTGTGCCTGGAACCAGTCAGAACTCTGTTGTGAACTTGACTTATGTCACCTGGAACTATGTCACTTCCCAGCCATTTCCAAACCATGGAACAAATATATCCCACCCCCCACATCCCACCGTATAGCTCCTCTTTATGTTGTCTTCCTTCATTAGAAAATAAACTTCTTGAGGGGAGGGACTGTGTTTCTTTATTGTCTTTGTATTTTTCGTCTTTAGTACAATGTCTGGCACATAAAAAGGACTTAAGAAATGTTTTATCCTTCATTCATGATGTTTGATTTTTATTTAATACCATCAAGTCATCTAGAATAGAAAGGTTACCCAAGGAGTCCAACAGAAACAGTTTGTTCTAAAGTTAGCTTCTATGCTTGAAAAATATGTAACTATTATTTTCTCAGTGAAAAAGAGATTTCTAAACCATGTCAAGCAGCATAAGCCAAGTGGTGTCTCCTTATTTACTTTCCCAAATACCATTGTGAAATGGAGTGGAATTGTAATTCTACATGTAATTGTAGTTCTATGCCACTTATTTTCCTTAGATGTTACTTTTCTGTTATTCATCAATCTATCAACTTTAAATATTTGAGGAATCTCCTTCTGCTACTCTCAGATATGCAGGCAAGACTATTGGCAAAGCTCGTGTTGTATTCTTTTGGTTCCAGTTTCTGTAATATGTCTATGCCTGTGGGAGTGGAAGGGAAATCTACAAGGATGAAGTAGTGTTAGACTTTTCCCTCCAGTTTTCTATCAATTTCAGTTGTTTTGCAACTTTCCAATGTTGTCTCATGAGAGTATTATTTTCTCTCTGTACAAACTATCCTTTGTAAAAGTCCCTAATGGTAGAATAATTTCTGAGATTTTTAATTCAAATCATTGATTTGTTTTCTGTCTCTGTGTACTGGAACTTTCTGTGGCAAGGCTATTGGCTTAGGGATTTCACTGATTTTCCATTATAACTACAAAGGAAAAAACCCATGACCAGAAATTAAGTGGAATTCCACAAAAATTTGAGTTACTCTTGGAAGAAATTCTGGTGAACTCTGTTTGAAGTTCATGTATATTTGTTTAATCCTAGAGACAGAGATGGTCTTTTTAATTACAAAATTGAAGGATGCATGTTGTTATAAATAGATTTTTATTGTTTTTTTTATATCACCAAAATTTATCTCTGTATTTCTTCTCTTCCCTTACCTGGAGAGCCATTCCATATGAAAAATAATATTTTTAGAGGAAAAAAAAATTAAAGAAGAGAAAAAATTCAGCAAAACTAGTTAATACACTGAGAAACAAAATCTCAAAATGTGAGCATTTTGCACCCAAACTGTGTGTCTCCCATTTCCACTAAGGAGTGGATTGGAGATGTCTACTCACATTTCATCCTTGGGGCCATTGTTGTTTTTTGTATTTTTACCACATTGACTTTTGATGGTTTTGTCCTTGTCCTTTCCATTTATATTGTTATAGTTGTGTTTGCTGTTTCCTTACCCTAACTACTTCACCATGCATCAGGTATGCGCATCTTAACTTGTTTCTCTGTATTCATCATATTTCTTGTTTCTCAAAGCACAATAATATGTTTGAAGATCCCCTTTAGATTCATATGGCCATTCAAATGTAAAACTGGCAATTCTTTCACAGATTTTTGTTACCTCACCATCTTTCCCTACTTGTCCTCCAAAATTATCATCAGATAGGAACTTAGAGAACATCAAGTCTGACTCTCTTCCCCTCATTTTACAATTGAGGAAACAAAACAAAAGATACTCAGTAACTTGCTGAATGCCATACAACTTTTAAGTAAGTGTCTGAGGCATGTTTGGGGCTCAACTCTTCCTAACCAGAAATACAGGGATCTATCTAAATATTCATAGTTTATTTCTGTTATTTTTTTAGTATGGAATTTCTGTTTTATAAACAGCTCTGCAAAATTATTTTAGTCAACATTTTGTTTAGGGGAATGTAGACTGGTGACCTAAACTGGTGAAATGTCTTTCTTGAAGGCACAGTTCTGGGTTCCTGATCAGCTTGCCTTGCTTTGTCTAGCTCCCAGGAAAAGCTTGCCTGCTTTAGTGACAATTTTTCAGTTCGTCTTGTATCTGGAGACTTTTAGGAAGAGGAGCAGAAAAAGTCAGCTGCTACCTGTGTGCCTCTAACTACCTTTCTGAATTCTTAGTCACTGAGAGCCTAGGACGACAGTCCATGTTATTATTTTATTTTAAATTGACCTTTTAAAAATGATGATGCAAATTAGAAACATCAGGACTACTTTCTCCATAGATTGGTTAGGGAACATCATTTCATTTTTCTGAGCTCAGTTTCCTTCTCTGTAAAATGAGGGGGTTGAATTAGATGACCTATAAACTTTCATCTAGCTCTTAATCTATGATTCATTGATGATGGTGATTATAATTTACATTTATGTTGGACTTTGTTTATAAAGGGCTTTATGTATGTCATTTGATCACAACAACAACCCTGTGAGATTGGTATTATTCTACTTCCTTTTTACAGATGAGGAAAGTGAGGCTGAGAGAGGTTAAATGACTTGCCCAGAGTCAGTTAAGTAAAAGTCTGATGTAGCATTTGAACTCAGACCTTCCTGACTTCAAGTCAAGCACTGAGCCTCCTTTCCCTTCCCTTTTATTCCTTTTTGGAACTTTGTAAGACTTGGCACATTTTTGAGTCTTTTGGTCCTCAGGTGTACTCTGAGGTTTGCTTAGCCAGAAACCCTGCATATGGCAAAATTGCTTAATTAATGCCAGCTCCTCCAAGTATTAGAGCTGAGACATGCAGTATGAGGACCAGACAATCCAGGAGCTGGAACTTGAACCCTGGTTATCTGGTGGAGAGAGCTGCTGGGGATCAAAGGACTGATGATGAAGGGACAGAGGGACAGGACTCTGTGGGAGTTGTGAAAACATGTGAATACCTTATAAGCTAGAATAAGGGAGCAGATGGTGAAGTCCATGTAAGTAGGTTGAAACCCCCACCACCACCTAGGGTTTAGATCAGGCCGGGGCAAACCAACAAGAATCAAATCCCTGGTGCATTTTTGAACTCATATCTACCCTCTTACCCCCAGAGCTTTAATCCATTCCTCTTCCATTGCTTTCTGTAACGTAAAAGGTAACTCTAATTCCTCTTTCATATGACAGCCCTGCAAATATTTGAAGAGTTATCATATTATCTTTTCTTGAAGCTGAATATTTCCAGTTTCTTCAACTCTTCGGACTAAGTTTTTGATCCTGTGACGATCCTGGCCACCCTCCTCTAGCTATGCTCCAAATCATTAATATCCCTCCTAAAGTCCAGTGCCTAAAACTGAACATTCTAAACATGATCTGAATAGCAGAGATGGACTATGAACTCTGATGTGGACTTCTCTAAAATTTGCATTTTTTTTTGACAATGACATCCTTCTGTTAGCTTATATCAAGCTTGAAATTACCAAAGACTCCATTTAAAAAATATCATCTACAGTCTAACCAGACATTCCCCATCTTACAAATTTGAGTGCAAGATTTTGCATTTATCCCTATTACATCTCATCTTGCCAGATTTAACAAAATATTTTGGGTGCAGTATTCTCTGGATTCTCTGGATTAGCTTACCCTTTCAGCTTTGTCTTGTCTATGAATTTGGTAAAGCATGCCACCTATGCCTTCCTAAAAGTTGTTTGTAGGGAATAATTGGGAAAGGAATGAGGAAGTGTGCCATAATGAAAGGAATACTGGCTCTGGAGTCAAGAAGGCCTAGGTTCAAATTTTGCCTCTGATATTTACTGTGTGCCCCCTGGGACACTGATCCTCAGTTTCATTTGTAAAATGAGGGAGTTGAACTTAGATGGCCCCTAAAGTCCATTCCTATGACTCTGAGGACGGAGCTCCATTGCACTCTAATAAACTCCACTTTCCAGTTTTATTAAGCAACACTCCTGGGTACCAGATAGGAATCCACCTACCAGTTCTATCATCTACCACATCTCCAGCTTGTCTGCAAAGATATGGTAAAAATCAATCCTTTCTGAAACAGACAAGGTAGAACCTAGGCATAAGCTACCAGATATAGGTTAGAACTCAAGATATAATGACTAAAAATGGAGATTAAAATCCAGTGGAGGGTGATTGGGCTTCTTCTCTGTGACATGTACAAGAACAAAATGCCTCATATGGATAACACCCTTGATTCCTCAACTTTTGCCTCATCCATTTGGAATATTAAGTAGATGTTTCAACCTGGAAGGGGCCTCAAAAGTCTTCAAGTATGACCGCTACAACTCATTTTACATACAGATAAGGAAATTGAGGTAGAAAGAGGATGTGTCTTTTTCCAAGGTGAGCAGTGTTAGAATTTGAATCTAGGTCCCCTTATACCAGAGCTAGCATTTTTTACTCTGTACTACTCTATGAAGTCCTACTTGTAGTGAATTCAGTGGGACAACAACTGCAAGATAGCTAGTGGCTTGGTGGATAGACAGACCCCTAGGTCTGGAGTCAAGAAGACCTGAGTTCAAATCCAGCCTCAGACACTTACTACCTATGTGACCATGGACAAGTTATTTAAATTCTATTTGCCTCAGTTTCCACAACTGTGAAATGGGGAGAATAATAGCACCTACTTTCCAGGGTTTTTATGAGGGTCAGTTGAGATAATATTTGTTATTAGTACAAGGTAGTTGCTCAATAAATGCTTGTTTCCTTCCTTCAGTGGTTGGAAAAGTAGAGGAGCTAGAAATCCACCCATCATGATGTGGACTTTTAGTAGAACCGAAGCATCAAAGAAAAACAGATTAATTCACCAAATTGACTAAGAAAGTTAAGATGGAATCCCCAGTGTGCATTGTGAATAGACTTATAGGTCCCTAACTTCCCTCTCAGGAGACTCTAATTATAACAAAAAATTCAAAATAAAGCTTTTCTGAGGTGGACTATACATATTTTCTCGCTTGTGGATAGGCATAGCATTTTATCAATTGATTTGAGGATAGCAGAAACCTTTTGTCATGTTCAGAAAAGAGAACAAATTTACCCCCAACCCAAATCATATGCCATGTCATATATGGTTTGGATTACAATGATCTAATGAATGAGAACTAGGTTTCAGGGAGTTGTGACAGATGCAAAGTCTAGGAGTTTAGAGTAGTTGAGAAGGAAGTTCCATATTCTGCTGACAGCATAGGACAAGTCTGAAAGACTGAGTTGAAAAGGTGGCTATGTTGGATGGGTCAGCCATTTGTTATCTTGGAGCCTCAGTTTTCTTATCTGTAAAATGGAATTAATAATCCGTATACTGTCATGTAACAGGTAACTGCTATGAGAATTGTACTTTATGATTTTAAAGCACTAAATGAACCCCTGGGTAGTATTATCGCATATGACTATAGAGTGAGTTCTATCACACAGAACAAGAGAATTCTTTAATCTTGGTGTTTTACTTGTGAATTAGTCACCTGTAAGGAAAGACAAGGCTTGAGAAACCTTAGTTCCCAGAGGAGGGAAGTTAGAAAGGTATTTTAGCAAAACTGCCAGCTTGAAAAAGAATTCTTGAAATCATGGAGCAATTGTGCTAGAAAAAAAGGACAGAAAACAACAGTGGCGTTTTGGACAAACTATACGAGCGGTCTGCTCAAGGGAAGAGCAAAGGCTAGTGTACTTTACTTACTGTGACTCTCTCCTATTGCCCATTATTTAAAGAATTGGAAATTGAGGGGATGCCCCTCAATAGGGGTATGGCTGAACAAGTTGTGGTATATGATTGTGACGGAATATTACTGTGTTATAAGAAATGACAGTTAGGTTGGTTTCAGAAAAGCCTGGAAAGATGTATATGAACTGATACAAAGTGAAGTGAGCAGAACCAGGAGAACACTGCATTCCATAATAGTAATACACACTGATCAGCTGACAGACTTAGCTATTTTCAGCATTATGATGATCTAAGACAATCGAGAAGGACTTATGATGAAAAATGCTGTCTACCTCCAAGAGAAAGACCTAACGGAATCTGAATATAGATCAAAGGTTACTTTTTTAAACTTTATTTTCCTTTGGGTTTTTTGTCTGTATGTTCTTTCAAAACATGTTTAATATAGAAATGTGTCTTGTATGACTATATGTATAATTTATATCAAATTGTTTGCTTTTTCAAGAAAGGAGAGAGTGGGAAAGCTTTTGGAACTCAGAATTTTAAAAAAATGAATGTTGAAAATTGTTTTTACACGTAATTGGAAACAAAGTAAAAAGAACAACCCATTGCTTACTCCAAGAACCCAAACCAGGAGGCATCTATTTTTTGCTTTTCTTGTCTTTTCGTTTTGGTTGTTCAGACATTTTTCAGTCATGTCTATTGTTTTGTCAAAAATACTAGAATGTTTTGTCATTCCTTCTCTAGCTCATTTTACAGAGGAGGAACTGAGGCAAATAGGGTTATTAAGTGACTTGACCAGGATCACACAGCTAGTAGGTGTCTGAGGTCAAATTTGAACTCAGGAAGATTAATCTTCCTGACTTTAAGCCAGCACTCTAACCATTACACCACCTAACTTACCTTTTTTGTCAGTGAATTTATTCTTTCCAAAAACATATCATGCCTCAAGGCATCTGGAATCCCCTGTACAAAATCTCAACTGCCTTAGCATCTAGGAAGCTGCTGACATCATCTGAAGAGAGTTGGTCAAGTTAACAAGCCCCCCTCACTTACTTTTTAAGTACTTATTATCTGTCAAGTACTATATTAAATATTGAAGATGAAAATAAAATGACAAAAGCAGTCCATGCCATCAAGGAGCTCACATTTTATGAAGAAGACAGATACATCCTAGATAACTAGGTCCATAAAAGATGGAGAAAGAGAGAGAGAGAGAGAGAGAGAGAGAGAGAGAGAGAGAGAGAGAGAGAGAGAGAGAGAGGGAGAGAAACATTTTAGCTTGGGGGACTGGGAAAGGCCTCCTCTAGAAGGTAGAACTTAAGTTTTGAAAAAAGCCAGGAGACTAAGATGAACAGGTAAGGAGTCAATATAGCACACGTGCAGTTACAGAGATAGGAGGTGGAATTTTGTATTCAAGGAACAACAAGTAGGCTAGAGTGTTTGGATCATAGAGTTCATGGAAGAAAATAAAGTTTAAGAAAATTGGAAAGGTAGGAAGGGACCAAGTTGTAAAAGGCTTTAAATGCTCCAAAGGGGAGTCTATATGTGCTCCTAGAGATGCTAGGGAGTCCCTGGAGATCTATGAGCAGGACAGTCGTATGGTCAAGCCTACACTTTAGAAAAATCACCTTGGCAGACGAATGGAGGTTGAATTGGAGCTGGGAGAGACTTGAAGCAGGAAGACAAGTTAGAAGAAGGCTATTGCATTAGTACAGGCAAGCTGTGACTAGGGCCTGAACTAGGGGAGTAGATAGAAACCACAAGATTTGGCATTGGATTGAGTAGATGGAATGACATGAAGTGAGGAATAAAGGATTGGTTGTGAACCTGTGTGACTGGAAGGATATTGGCGCTGTTGACGGTAATAGGGAAGAGAGAAAACGTTGCAGCAGAAACATCATGATTTCTGCTTTGGACGTGTTGAATTTGAGATGCCTATTGATATGAGGCGGAGGGTATTCAAGGGTCAGTTTGTAAGGGGTGACTGTAGCTCGGGAGAAAGAATGGTGCTGGATATATAGACCTGAAAGTCACCTTCATAGAAATGATAATTGAACCCATGGAAGATTAGATCACCAAGTGGCATAATGTGGAGCAAAAAGAAATGGTAGCCCCAGACTGAAACTCAGAGCACACTCAGGGGATCTGTTAGTAAGTATTTAACAACTAGTTAGTTAAAAAAAAAATAACTTTGATCTGCATTGATACTTTCTTTAGTCTAGACAGTCAACAAAACAATAAATCAAGCCTTAATATATGACTTGTCAGTTTGAGTTTGCTGATTTCTGAGGTATAAATGCTCATGCTAAAAATTTAACAATCCAATTCGAGGTGGCTCAGGTACACCTCAGTGACACTTGCAGTTAGCAGCCATGACATGAATGAGAAAACTAGCAAAGCAGACTGAGAAAGAGCCATTGGATAGATAGAAGAACCAGAAGAAAACAGTGTCACCAAAACCTAGATGGGAGAGGAGACCCAAGAAGGAAAGGAGATCAGTTCTATCAAATGCTGCAGAAAATTGAAGAGGGATAAGGAGAAAAGATTTGGCAGTTGAAAGATCCTGATAACTTTCCAATGGCCATTGAAAGATGAGGTCGAAATGGAGACTGTGGAGGATTTAGAAGAGAGTGAGAGAACAGGGTATAGAAACCTTGACTATAGACAACTCTCTCAAGGAGTTTGGCCATGAAAGGAGGTGAGACGTAGAATGAAAGCTAGTAGTGATGGGTCAATCAAGTGAGGATTTTTTTAACGGTCATGATACTGTGGGCATGTTTGTAGACAGTAAGAAAAGAATCTGCAGATAGCAAGAGATCAACAATAAATGTGTCATAATGGATCAGGAGTTAGACTTAAGTTCAAATTCTAACAGACTTTTCTTAGTTGTTTGACCTTAAGCAAGTCATTTAATCTCTCTTAACCTCAATTTCCCCATTGTTTAAATGGAGAAAATGACACTTCATAACTTTGTTGTATGGACAAGTGAGATCATGTATGCAAAGTGTTATATCAATGTGAGTTTTATTATTGTTGTCATGATGATGATGATTTTCATAATCTTAAATAGGTCCATGAAGTTCTCATCAGGAACCATCCAATTTCCAAAATGTCTCCCAGTTTAAAGAGCCAACCAATTTCAAAAATTCACTGCCATTTCTGAGTATGATTCTCTGTAACTTCCTTAGAGCTGTTAAAATCTCGTGGGTAGGGCTTACTGCTCTCTTTGGAACTCTGAAATGAGCTCCAGTCTGAATTTTGGCCATGGCTAGATTTAATTTATCCCATTCTAGACTGGGGTGAGGAAGCTTCGGCCTTGAGACTACATGTGACCTTCTAGGTCCGTGGGTCTGGCCTTTTGATTGAGCCCAAGTTTTACAGAACTAATCTTTTGATTAAGGGGATGTGTTCTGTGAAGTTTGAATTCAGTCAGAGGGCTGCACTTGAGGACCTAGAGGGCCATGTGTGGTCTGGAGGCCGCAGGTTCCCCGCCCCTGGTCTAGACTCTCAGGATAATCAGTTTCTTGAAACCACCCTGAATTTCAAGGGGTCAGTAGGTAGCCAACATCCTAAAATAAGATGGCGTTTATCAGGGGAAGCTACTTCCTAACTCATTTCCAGTATCACTGTTCATATGTGGGAGTTCTGGGCTCTTGGAGGTTAATTCATCTATTTTCCTTTACTTTGGGCACCATTTGGAAAGAGGTAGCAAAGCTAGTGTTGAGGTCTGGCAACAATCTGGAATACAGAGGAATTCTTTAGACTTGTCTGAGAATTGTTCCTTTCTTTTTCAAGGTTAGAGAAGGCTGGGAAGGTTATGGGAAAAGAACCAAAAATAGTTTTGGTCCTATGGACTTCAGCAGTGTAGGTTTCCAGAAGTAGCTATATGCACTGTGCCCATGTGTGAGGGTTGGGATCCCACATGCCACTGTGTTCATGAGCAGACAGAACCTGAGCCAGAGATAGAGGATTTGGAAGTGAAAGGGCCCTGGTGATAGTGATGTTTGAAGCAATCACCAAGATCACTAGCCAGCTTTACTCATCAGAGAGCTGAAAAGCCATAGTGTCTAAAGAAGATGCATAGGAGCACAGTCAAGGCTGGGGCTGCTAGTGGAAACCTGAAGATCAGGTTTGGTATGAGATGAAGAGGAGAGCAAGTTAGACAAGGAAGAATACATTTTTTCTATATTCAGTTTTATAGTCACATGAACATTTTAAAACTTGATTCTCCATAGCTACCTGCAGTCTCCAAGTTCTTTCAAATTCTTCCATAATGAATGCTCATTGAGTTGAATCGAATAACATCTGTAAAACCTCTAAAATGCTGACCACCACAATGGTATACCTAATTTTTATTCTACCCTGCATTCAGGGCCACATCACACTTAGATTTTCTTGTGACTTTCTGTATCAATTAATGAACATTTATCAAGCGTTATATATGTCATGCATTCTTTTAAGACCTAGGGATATAAAGAAAGCAAAAATAATTCCTGATCTCAAGGAGGTCACATTTTAATGGAGGATTGGTAATACTTTTCAACCACATTGTGCAGTAAATAGTCATTCATTCAACAAGTATTTATTTAGCACCTACTATGTACTAGGCACTATCCTAGCAGCTGGGAATACAGAGAGAAATGTAACGTTTCTTGACTTTTAAGGTGCTAACATCTTTTTACTTAAATCTTACTTTAGACCCCCTTATAGCTAAAAGAAAAGCTCTGAGGCAGCACAAAATATGATATGAATTAAGCCTTCACATAGATTTCCCTCTAGGGAATACTCTTCAAAACCATGGTAAAATTCAGAAATGTCTCCCCTCTTCCTCTTATCCTAATTTAGGTTTTTATTTTAAGACACACTGAGACATGTAGATTGTGTCTACACATTCAAAGTGAAGTGGTAAATTGAAGCAATTATATGGATGATTCAAGGAGAAAAAAACATTCTTGCTTTAATTACTGGGATATCTTTGGCTAAAATTATATTGTCTTGCATTATGCAGATAATCCAGATAATTCCACTAGAGTTCTGTTCTAGTACCTTGTCATGACACAGGGGTGACCTAGGCTTCTTATATTGGCAGAACCATAAGCCCAGTAGGTCCTACCAAGCTGGAAAAGCATCTAAAATGAATTCAGTAAAGAGACTATAAACAGCCTGGTTAACTTTGGAGAGACTCATCTCCAACAAAGTTAGCTTACCAGGCAGTATATTTTTCTTTTGCCTTTTAGGGAACTCATAAATACCATCTACTAAGGTGGATATAGGTAGCTATAGAAGGACCCTACCTTACCAATGACATCACAAATTCTGGAAGTATTTATATATACATGGAATATGAATATAGTCAGAATTATATACTTAGGGAAGAGACCTTATAATTATTTAGTTTATGATTAGGTTAATGTACCAGCGAAGAAACTGAGGTCAAGACATGAAATTACTTCTTCAGGGATACACAGCAGCAAACTAGAATCTGGGAACCCAATGCCAGTTGCTTCAGGTTTCTATTCTACTTAATTTAGTGTACATATCAGAATGTTAGCATTTCTCCATAGTTAAGTCTCTTTAAATCTGTCATTTTTCTAAAATGATATTTTTGAAGATGTTTTAATCCAGGTCTGGGCACATGGTTGATTGAAAAAGATCAACGTGTTTGTGTAAGTGCTGGAAGAGTTGGGCTCTACTTAGTTATTGTAGCAGTTGTTGGTGAGGCCTATTGCTTTATGTGACTCTGCTTTTTGTCTCTGAGGGTTGCATTTTTCAGAAATATTCCCTTTGAAGAATAGGTCCCATTCCCCAGGTCTCACATATGAGCCCTTGCCTTATGGGTATCTACAGCAACCCCTCTCAGACACTGCGCTAAGCACCAGAGACTGCAGCCAGTGTATTCAGGCTGACATTGATGAGTGTACATGGTACACTTTGGATTTGTAAAGTGCTTTTTGGGACTTTCCCTTGCTTCCATCTTACCCCACTTTGGCAGGTGAGGAGTCGAAAGTCCATAGACATTAAGTGACTTGCCCAGAGTCATCAAATCAGTGAATGTCAACATCGGTATTAGGACTCCCAGTCTCTTGAGTTTCTAGGTCATTTCTTCCTCCCACTGAGTCATACTGCCTGCCTCTTTTTGGTCTTACACTTGGCCTCTTGAAATTCTTTCATTCCTCCATACAGATTTCTTTTAGAAGTCCTGAAGACTTGACTTCCTCTAGTGATTGACAGAAAGCTTTGGTTGATGACTTCCTCTGGGAATGAAGACAGTTCAGTGAAAGCATTTGAGATTTGTATATGAAAAGAAAAAGGGGGAATTAATTTAAGCTCTTACAGTTGAATTGGCTATAAGCTGGGAAGAGGGTAAAAAAATCTAATCCCTAAAAACACTAAAAACATCAGTGTCTAAATAAATGAAGAGACTGCCGGTTTCTGTTTTAGACCCCACCAGGTGGGTCACAAAGTTGTTTCTCTCCCCATACTTTCCCTACACTCCTTTCCACCACCTTCCTCAACCCCCTCCCCTCTCCCAGCAAGCCCTGGTGATTTTTAGAAAGGACAGAGCCATAGGAAAGACATCTCACCATCTGTTTCCTGCTGTGGCTTTGTTTGAAATGACTTAGTGCCCTTTTTATTTAAATCACAGTTTATCTGTGAAGTACAGATGTTAGGTGCAGATTAATGTATGTTCTCCTGCCTTTTTACATTGTGTTCATTGGAAATACGGTCCCTCCCTTAGCTCCTCCCTACCTCCCCCTCCCAAATTACGAGTTTAATAAAGGCAAACAGTTATGCTTCGAGCAGTAACCATCCTGTGATTCCAAACTGTCTTTTGGATCTTGCTAAGTATTTATGGTGTGTTGAGAAACACAAGGGAAGCCGGAAAGAGCTCTCTGCTAGGTAGGATCCTCTGACTCGTCATCCACTATCAAGAAGCCTTTTCCAAGTGACTGAAGCAGGGGAGCTGAGCCAATCAGAGGGCTCTTTCCTGGCTCTGTCATCAGTCCTTGGTTGGGGAAGGGTTTTGCTTTTTATGCTCTGTATTTGGAAGGCAGATATAATGCCAGGTCTGGACTGCCTCTAGGGATAACCTTCCCCTCTAGGATGTGAAGGAGTAGCATCTTGGCTGGAGAGTCCACAGAAAATTGATAAGGCAGGCTCAGTACTTCAGCATAGGCCTTTTCTACCTTTTGACCCAGCTGTGGTTTTGTAGCAATTTTGCTTTTGTCCTGAAAGAGGTGCTTTGGATTATCAGAGCTCCATGTACGACAATTTGTACCTGCATGGATTTGAAGATTCGGAGGCGGTAAGAATTTTCATAGCCTTCTTTTCCCTCGACCCTCCTACTACCCCTCTGCTTCTCTCCCTCCCCCTCTCCCCATTACTAAAAGCCTAACAGGCAATGCAGGAAACATGGAGCTGAGATCAAGCATCGTTCCGATGTTAGCTGACTGCTCTGTTAATGTATTACATACAGTTTACAGTCACCTGAAACAATCCTCCATTACATAATTTCTTGTCAAGCAGTTTTTTTAAAAATGAGGATGACAGCAGAGGCTTAAAAGATTATAGGTTATGTTGATATATAGACCACCCAGTGCACATTTGCTCTGACAAGGTGTGACTGCTTCCTTATAGAACCAGTTCTGTTTTTATTTTTGTTTTTGTTTTTAACTATGTAGAAAACTGTTCTAATGAATATATGTTTTATGTCAGCAGGGTTAATAGGAAAAGCCCATTCATTATATAATACTTATTTTGAGCTGGCATGAATGGGGAATTCCTGAGTTGCTGTCTGGGTTATTTGCTTTCTGAACAAACAACTCGTGCTTATCTACTGTTTCTTTGTTAAGAGAATCAGATGCATGTGCCTGTGATAATGTAATACCGTAGTACTGTGTCACAGTGGCAGTGTGTAGGGCTCATGTACTCTCCTTGGAACGCTCACAGACATTTGGATTAGAAAACTGGACTTTTTTTTAGCCTCTTGGCCAGGCTAATAAAATTTGTTCAAATCTGTATCATAATGGTCACCAAAATCTCTTCCCCTCTCCCCAGTCATGCCAATAAGATGTTAGGTAGTTTTGAATCAAGAACAGGGATGATTTCCTGGTTCTTTCCTCTAAGTCTGCTGTTGCTGGTAGCAGTTCTTGCTTCTTTCTTCAGCAGTTACATAGAAACCTTGCAAGGCAGAATTATTTCTTGTTTTGGGAGGCAAGGAAGAGGGCACGTTGTGGGAAGTCTGCTTTTGTATGAACATTGTGCTATATACATACTGTCACATATTAAATAGAAATATGTTACATAAGGTTCTGTGGCTAAACACAAAATAAAAAGATTATAATATAAACTAGTGTATACGTCAATGCAGACGTATGTACCAAATGATGTGATGTCCATGGGAGATAAAATCCTCAGTTCATATAAGGCATTCCATTCTTCTGCCTGTGTGCTTTAGTGGGCACCAACTTTAATTCTGCGAAGTGTAACCTCTCAGCATGCTGCCCAGCATACTAGTAAATTATCCAGGTGTCAGTTTATTTCAGGGGAGAAAATCTGAAACCCTTGCAACTAGAATGGAGAAAATACACAAGTGGCAGTCAGGGGTGGGGTGGGATGGGGGAATGTAAAATACAAGTATTTGAATTTTGCGAATCAACTTCCCTAGATCCTCCCCAAGATCTGATTATTTTTTATAACTCTTCTCTCTGCACTCAGTTATGAAATATTTAATGCCTCATTGAATTTTGTACTTAAGTTTTATTTTCTACCATTAGTTCTAAACTTGGGCATCCCGTGTACACAAATGGATTGGAGTTATTTCAGAGGTGCCTCTTGAAACTAGCTCTGTTATTAATGGAATCAGCTAGGAAGTCATATTTCCAGCTCGATGTTCTTGAGAACTGTTTAAATTCTTGATGCCCTGGTTCAGAGGGGAGCCATTATAAGTGTGAAGGCATTTTTTTTTCTCAGCCTCATGGGATAGTGTAGCTTGCCCTGTAGAAGGGGAAATTAAAACTGCATTGACTTGGTACGACTCAGGTAGCCAAGTTGCCGGATAGTGGGTTGGTACTGCAGTGCTGTACTGTTGGTGACTAAGTGGTTGCCAACCACCAAAGAACCCTTGGGTTGAGCAGATCTGCGGAGGTGAGGAACGTGGGGGAGGCCTGTGAAATGGAGGAACTGATCAGGTGAATCTCTGATTTGGGATGCTCTTAACTGGGTGGGTTAGAATATTTTTTTTTCTCTTACTTAGAGGTTGGGGGAAAAGAAAATATTCGGGAGGATGAACTGCCTGTAAATGCTCATTTGAGTTTATTTGTTTTTATAAGGATGAATAATGTGATGTGTTACCCAAGATGGTGTGAACAGAGCTTCAAGCCAATGGAGAAGACTAGGCCTAAATAGCTGTGCCGATGAAGTGACAAATACAGCCACACCTGGAGTATTCACATCCTCAGCAGTCATTCTCAGTGCAAATGCATTTATGGCTGTAAGTGTGTGGGTTTGCACAGATTAAAGCAAAGTACTCTGAACAGGTTTGGTGGATAGGAATCCCAAGGCTTTACTCAGATGGTGAACTGCAGCCAGATAACATACAGACACTGAAGGATGAGTACTGCTGCACTTCCTTTTGGGGGGTTGGGAAGCTATCCGCCGTGGCCTACTACTCTGTGCTGTGGGGAGGGTTTTTTGGGGGGAGGTGTTTGGGGGTGGTCTTCCACCCATATGACAAATGATTAACGTAAACTTGTAATAAGCCAGTGTTTCCTAGGAATATATTATTTATTCTAAATAAGATATTTTATTTGACAGAGAGAAGCTCATATTATTGCAGTAAATTGGAGGTCTGATCAATCCTCTTTTGTAAGAGATATACATATATATATATATATATATATATATATATATATATATATATATATATATTTTAAATTTTTTCCAGAGGGTTGGCAGTAACTTATTATACAAGAGCTATTTGCTTTTTGCCTCTATGTGTTTTACAGAGAAAAAGGTCAAGGTTCATTAATATCAGCTGAAGTCTGGGAGTTTGATGTTCTTGGATCCTTTAAATAAGTCTTTGAATAAGTGACTTAAACTTTGCCATGGCTTCAGGGAATGTGACTCTGTTTGTTCTGAACTAGGATCTGAATGGTTTTGTGTATAAGCTAAGTGCTCCATGCCTAGAACACATCATCATATGAAAGCCAATGTACTCAGCACCTCATGAACATCTTTCATCCCATGCCCTATACCCTCTTCAGGACAAGTTTAATAGTTAGACCAAGATGATTAGAATCAACTGTCAGCATATGCAGATATTGGGTAAGGAGTCTTTTTGATGAGGGCCAGGCCTACATACCAGTGCTGGGTTTTTAAAAATGTTCAAGCATAGACAGCTACTACTGTATTTTATCCTACAAGTCTACTTATCTCAGTCTTGGTAGCTGAAGTTTTTGCAGTGACTGACCCCACTGTATACCACAGATTACCACTAGTAATTTAGGCAAGTGATCACTGTGGGGCAAGTGTGCGATTTAAATGAAAGCTCTATGTATGTTGTTTAACATTAGTGGAAACACTCTAGGAATAGAATTTATTTGTTGGATGGTATTTTTACTGATGGTATGGGCTTTGAAGTCACAACATGGTCAGTGTTGCAACCTACTGAATTTTGTGTTTTCCCTATATAAAATAGTGAAACAATTAACAATTTTCAGTGGAGGCAGTGAGGTGTAGTAGGAGAGATAGATCTGGGATCACAGAAGATCTGAGTTTGAATTTTGGCTCTTACTTATTGGCTGTGTCAACCAAGGCAAGTCACATCACCCTTCTTGGCCTCAGTTTCTGCACTTGCAAAATGAGGAGATTGGATTAGATGACCTCTGTGATCTGTCTGTAAGTCTAGGATACTGTGAAAGCTTCTGTCAACTTTATAGTTGTTTTCAGCATCCATAACCTGATTTCACTGATGAAACTACAGATGTTTTCATATTCTTGAATTTTTAATAACTTGGAGGAGGAGGTTTAGACTTTGTCAGTAAAAGAGATGCTTACATTCAGGGATGCATATTACAGAAGGAAGCATATTCTTTAAGCATTTTCCATCATAAGAATGAACTAGTGGGCTATTTGTATGGATATTATTTGACATTCCCTGAACACAAAAGGTGAGCACCAAGATGAAGATGAATTGTATGTAGTTAAGAGTATACAAAATTAATACATATATAAATGTAATTAACGTATTTTCTTTCTAATTTGTGTACCTGCTAAAGTAACTACCGATGAAAGTTTAAAGATTCCTTTAACCTATAAAATTATTCTTTCCATATAAAGGGTGTCATTGCACATGTCTACACATACATATACATCTTTCTGATGATTAATGTCAGCTATGTGCGATTATAAAACTTTAGAAGGAAAATTAACTACTTTTGACAATGAAGCAAGGTCCTTAAAATTGTTAATAAGCATACTTCTAAGGTGAAGATGCAAAAAAAAAAATTAATGCTCCAAAAGATTTATCAAAGTTCTTTTAAATGTAGATAAATATTGCTGTGTAGGTGTGATGGTGGCCAGTGTGATGGATTTGAAGTCAGCATGATCTGGGTCAAATTTTGCAACAGACTTTTACTTATTATATGACCTTAGGCATGTCACTTAAACCCTCTGGGCCTCAGTTTCCTTATCTATAAAATGAAGAAACTAAACATGAGGACTTCTAAGGCCCTTTCCAGCTCTAAATCTATGATCCTATCAGGAGGATAAACCTCAAAGAAGAAAGATTTGAATCCTCTGAAACATCTGGAAAATTCCTACTTGGGGGTAACAAAAGAGCTGAATTTCTTTTGCAAACAACATAAAGGCAGAAGTCAAGAAAAAAAATCTTATGGTATGAGAGATGTAAGAAAGAAAGGAAAAAGGGAAGCATTTGCCTGGCACTATGCTAAAAACTCATAAAAATATTATCACATTGGAGCCTCACACAAACCCTTAGAGGCAGGTGCTATTATTTCTCCCATTTTACGTCTAAAAAAACCTGAGGCAGACAGAGGATAAGTGACTTACCCAGGATCATACAGGTGGTCAGTGTCTGAGACTAAATTTGAACTTAAGTCTTCCTAACTCCAGGGGGGAAAGGATCCTTTATTATATGAGAGACAAGAAGATCCATTCTTAAGTCAAGAAGCGTTCCCTGTCCAGCTTCAGAAAATATGAAGACTTATTAAAAACAAACACACAATCCAAGTGTTTGAGCTGGATCCCTGTTGTATCATAGAAGGAAAAACCAAATGTTCCTTATCTTTCATTTTGTTCTGTAAAAAGTAGATCTGAGAACTCAAATTTATCCTCAGCTTGTGTATTCTGAGGGTTTGTTTGTGGAAAGTTTGCTAGGTTAAAGATTGAGAGAGCCTTCTCTTCAGTTACCATTGTTTTCTTGGAATTGCCATAATTTAGAATTATTAAGATGGGTTCTAGGTGGGGTGATATCAATGACCTTGTCTATTATCACACTGAAAAGAAATAAAGGGCACTTCAAACTGACCGTGGTCTCATTGGTTGCTGATTAGAAGTCTTGGAACAACCTTTTTGTTTTCTTTCCTTCTTTAGAAAGTGAAGTAGGTCACTTCTTTCTTTCTTCCTCCTACTTTCTCACTCTCATATCTGATCTCTCTCTGGGAATCATTCTCTTTAATCAATAGCCAGTTTAGTTCAGATGTTGATAAAACAGTGATAAGGAAGTCACCGTTGATCATATATGATCAAAGTAGCTTCATCTTGATCCATAGCTCCCAATTGGTCTATAGGAGCTGTTAGGTGAATTATGCTGCAGCCCATGAAGGGGACTGGAATAGGAGGGTATATAGCATCATAGATCTTAGAGCCAGAAAGGACATCAGAGGACATATAATGCCTTAAGGTTTGCAGAGTGCTTTACAAATAATATTTCATTTTATTCTCAAGATAATCCTGAAAGAGAGGTGTTACTAATTCTCATGTTACAGATGAGGAAACTGAGCCACAAAGGTATTAAGTGATGTGCCCAGTCACACAGCTAGTAAATGTCTGAGACAGGTTTTGAACTCCAGTCTTCCTGAGTCCAGATCCGGTGCATCCTCCTTTGCTAAACAAAAGCACAATGGAGTTAAGTGACTTGCTGAAGGATGCCCAGCTAGTAAAAGCATCAGTGCAAGTTTCTCTCTACCACTGGAAAAATAACTCAAATAATATATTCTACTGGGAATCTGTCAGTAGCATTGTTTCCATATCAAAAGGATAGCATGACTTTTCTGTATGGAAATTTATCATTATTCTGGGAAGGAGGGGATTTTATATTCTTTTTCTCTTGGCAATTACACCTCTCTCTACACCTTCTGTGTTCAGTATGGGTCCCATGTATAAGTATGATGTTTCTTATCATTATTGCCATGACCTAAAATTCTATGGTTTTTTTGGTTCTAAAACTAGAATGGACCCTAGAGAACATCTAGTGCAACATTTTAATTTTACATATGAGAAAACAAAGACCCAGAGAGAGGAAGTTATTTATTCAAGAACACACAGATAAAAACCTAATCTTCTAATTCTTGTCTCATTCCCTTGGCACTTAAAGTCTGCTGCCTTTGTTGTCCCTTTAACTTTTTATACTTAGGTTCAACACTCAAAAAAAGATTTTTACAAAGTTATGTCACCTGAATACTTACTTTTACATATTCACTTTTTACCTCCTTGGAATTTTTATCTTCATTATCTTCAAACAGGGACAAAATACCTAGGGCATTCTATTGAATATTGCCCAAAGTAAAACCTTGCCCTAAGGATTTAAAAATTAGTTGAATAGCTGTTAATTTGACAACATAAAACACAACTAAAATCCCAAAGCTTTTCCCATCATATTTGAAGCAGGCAAGTCAGTTAACAAACACTTCTGAAGGTCATTCAGGGCACGAATATTGTAGGAAAAATACCAGATGAGTGGGGAACACATTTGATCAGTCTTTCTTTCTCCAGTTGCCAAGGACAGAGCACTAGTAGGAATAGAGTATTGTGTCAGAGATTAAGACAGTTAAACAATTGGATAAAATGGTAATTGCAAGTGGGGAGCAGTAGATTTCTATATTTTGAACTTTGAACATATTACTTATCACTTTGGAGGATACAAATCTTCCACGTAATAACTGCATTTGTTACTAGGCACTTTGGCACACAAAGGGCAATACAAGCTAATATCTCATACTTCGTTTTGGTGGAGTAGATAGAGAAAATCAAAAGATTTTTACAATCTTGATGAACAACAACTCTAAAGCAACACTTGTTCTTTAGCTTTTCTGCATTTCTGACTTTGTCTGTGACCAGCTCCTGGTCCTGACCATTCTAGAACATCTACCAAAAGAAATGAGGTCTGGATAAGTGAAGGGACTTGGCCAAGGTCATACACTTGGAAGACCTAAAATGAACCCAGACCTTCTGACTTCTTAGTCTAATGGGGTTTCTTCTATACTTAGGACCTCTCTGAAAAGAACTGGGGTTGTTTTTTCTTGCAGTAGAAAAGGCTAAAGGGTGTTTTAATTACTGGCTTCAAGGAAGATGTTGGGGAGTGGTTGTCCATGGAAAACTGCCCAAGAGGAAGTGGATTGAAATGAAAGTAGAAGTGGAGTTTTTTGGGGGGGAGTTGGAGTTTTGCCATAATGAAAGAAAGAAAAAAAGTCTTGACTGCCAAGGTTATAAAACTCAGGAGGAAGGCTGTAATTTCTCTCTTTTCAAGAAGGAAAAAGGCCATTATCTATTTTGAATGGTTTAAACATTCTTTTATTTGAAGTTAGATGGCTGGGCCAGATGAGTGCCAAAGGTACCTTCAAGCTCTGGGTTTCTGTGGATTTCATGATAAAGTTTAGCTGTCAGCTAATAACAATGATACTGCGTCCACAGGATGTTTTTGAACTTAAGCACTTGACTGCTTGCTGTGGTAGCTTCCACTACCCATGGACTGGATTCTAATTTGGGGAGTATGTTTCCCTTTTTACTATCAAGCAACCTACATTGTCTCTTACTATTAGAATGTGAGCTCCTTGAGAGCAGGGGCTGCCTCGCTTTTTCATTAACTCATCAGTGCAGAAAATAAGTGCTTAATAATTGTGATTTCATTCATTCATTCATTTTTCAGGTTAGAGAACATGAAATAATATAGTTATTCAAAAAAATAGGCCTTTCTTTATTGTGCTTTGGTAGGTATGATTATAGGTCTCCTTGATGGCATTTGCCCTTGTATGGGTTGTCCTTTATATATAAAAATAAAACCATGATCTGTTATCAGTGAATTTGTTTGAATAATAGAAGTGAAAGACTGCAGTGATTCATTCACATTTATCTGGATTTTTAAAAAATATTAAAATATTTTATTGAAAGCTTAGTTGGACACCAATTTGATCAACTAACAATTTACATTAAAATGAATTCATTTCAGTGCCAAGTATCATAACAGTTTTTCAATGAATCTCTCTTAAATCTATGTCAGTAGTATTTGTCCATTTCCATTCATTTTTCCTCTTATCTAGTTGTAATTGAGAAGTGCTACATTTTTCTGTTTCTTCTTTTCTCACTTTACTTTATTGTATAAAGGTCTGCATCCATTCTTGTTGGTTCCCTTTGTAACCAATTGCATGGCTTTTCATGGGTTTGGGTTAGGGATCCTGTTCATGGTCGCAGAACAGAGAGTAGTTAACTAACCCCAGGGGAAATCAAATCTAAGGCCTTGACCTGGAAAGCTTAATAAAAACACAATCTATTTTCCATGTGCTACTTTTCTCCCTTGTATTGTGACTTTGCTTTTTTATGGCCTTATACTTTTGAATTTAAGAGGGACATAGAGAACTTCCACAGAGTCCAGAGGAAAACCATGAACAATGAAGACAATTAAAGAGTTTTACTCTCTGTTCTGTGGGCCAAGAATGAGATGCCGAGCCTTTCAAGTATACACAGAAAAGCTATTATACCAAGGATGATGGATCATCTTGAGGGAAGGCAGGACTTCTCTAAGGAGAAATGGGCCTCAAGTAGATCAGTAAGGTTTTAGTTTATTCCAGAGTCCTTAACCATTTTTGGGTGTGTCATGAACATTTTTGGAAGTATAAAAGAGGACCCTGAACCCCTTCTCAGAATAGTGTGTTTAAATAACTGAAGAAAATGCTACATTTCAGTTAGAGGTTCATGAAAATAAAGATGTTATTTTTTCCCATCCAAGATCAAAGACTGAAATCTGTTCATGGATCTCTTGGGGATCCTTGGCCTACAGATTAATAACTCTTGGTTTGCTGTGTAATGGAGAACCTCCTGAGGGTCAAGATTCTTCAATATTGGAATGTATTACAGAGGAAAGGTGTTGGAATATCATCTCTTTCAACCATTGGTTAGGCCTCGACCTCCCTTAAAGTCAGATGCTCTTTTGTGTGAATTCAGAAAACTAGAGTTCCAGAATTAACAGTTAGTGCCTTTTTCTGTAACCTTTTCTTAAAAGTACCACTGTCAGTGATGTTTTCTACTCCGCATTTGCTTAAAGAATCAATGTTCCTATGGTATGGACCATTATTTCAACTTTTGGACAGATATTGGATCCAGGATCTGGGTACTGATGCTATCATAGCTAGATCTTCCAGCCTCAGGATACAATGATGCTCATCCCACCCCCAGTGTTTTGTGGTAATTTTTGAATTCTACATTTGTGAAGGCTCAAAGATCATATATTTGGATATGGGAAGATTTTGGAGGGGAGGCATCTTTTATACGCATATATAATACAATCCTAGGTTGACTCAATCCCTAGGTCTTTGAGGCTGGAAAGCTGAATAAGAATTAAAATTCTTGACTGGTATATAGGGTTAGAAAGGGTTTATATATATATGCTAAAGGGAGAAATCTGGGAGAAGAAAAGACCTTTCCCATCTATACGTATTAGGAGAAAGAACGTTGTTGGCATTGTCCTCATGCTATTTGCTGCTATATCCACCTTGCCCTCTGTACAAAACCTCCTTGCCTTCCTCAGACAAGAAGATTCCCAGGGAAGGAGATATTTTAGGGAGAAAGCTTTTCCTTTTGGTCACTAGCTGTGCTTTCAGAACAGACTTTGCCTGAGAAGTGCCAGTCTGTGGGGATGACTGTTCTACACACTTTTAGGTCTTTTCATTTGAACAGAAAGTAGAATGATTGAGTGATTATAAGTGGGAAATAAATGTGGTGTGGTTACTTTTAGGAGTCAGGCTTTGTGGTTTATAGGATTTTCTCTGCTATCTGTTAGCTGTGGAATCTTTGGGAAGTTGCTCCTTTTATCCCTGGGTCTCAGGCTTCTCTGTAAAATGAAGGACCTTACTTCTTAGCTTTAATATTTTTGATCCAAATATGAAATGGTCATGACTTTGAATCTCAATGGAGGTTCAGTTTGATGAATTTGTCATTTTATTGATGTGGGGACTTTTATTTGAGAAATCAAGGGTGTGAGTATATATAAATAATAGAGATATAGTTAATATAAGATTTTATTGCATAGAAATGTTTGCATAATAGCTAGAATATTGTAAGTAATACTTCTAATATTTTAATTCCTAGATTTAAATATTCTAATGGAATTATATGTGTATTAATTTTTAGAAACTAGTTTTATTTATGTTATCCTTAGACTTCACAAATTATTGCTAATATGCTTGATCATAAGCTAGGAAAGAAAGAACTTTATTAAAAAAGCAACCATTATATTTAACTATCAGATGTTTTTTGTACTATTTTTTATTATCTTGTGCTTTTTGACTCCCAGGTTAGAAGGTGCTACTTAAAGAACTATACAAGGTATAATATTATCAGGGAATTTAACAAAATTTTGATAAATCTTATTCTATTCATGCCCAGGTTTTAAAATAAAGAATATAAATGTGACCTCAAAAATATCTTAGAGATAGTCAAAGTTTAAATAGGAAGAGGCTCCCAATGACTGAATTAAAAAATAGAAGCATAAAAAATAAGAGGCAAAAAGAACGAGAGAAAAGCCTAACTCAGGGCTCCAAGAATGTTTTGATTCATTTTCCTATCTAATGACAACATGTTCTGGCGGTAAGATGTGCAGCTGTTAGAAATTTTTTTCCATTGAATTTGAATTTACATAGCAAAAGCCTGGCTTTCAAGATGACAGCCAGCAGCCAGTACAGGCAGAGAAGAAGACTTTCAAGCTATCCTAATGATTAGTGCAGAGAAGATAGAAGAAACTCAAGAGGAATCCTAACATCAAATAGTTAATTTTGGAAACTGACTCAGCTTGAATTTCATATATGTATGATCTGATGTGGTTCTTGGGGCTTTTGAGTTTTCATTTTCTAACTCAGAATGTATGCCGACTTTATCAGCAAACCAATTCATAGAACTTTGTACTTGTATGTTGCCTGCTAAGTCTTTTCTTTTTAAAGACAGCTGTAAGGGTTTATGTTCATGAAGGGTGTAGGAGGGGATTATGGAGATGATTAGTGACTGGACTTTCATAAAGCAAGCCAAAGCAAATTCCTAGACTGTTAGGGTAATGGATGGGATATCCAGAAAGTAGAGGGCTCATGCTATGTCTTCTTCTCTTTCTAAAAATGTAAAAATGAAGGTTACCCTCTAGGGCACTGGACAAAGTAGCAGCAGATTCTTGTCATCTTATTGACTAGGATGATAGGAACAGGGACCGTACCTGTGATTATTTCGCTGATAGAGGGAACTCCATCAGTTTTAGTTGATATAGAGAAAACTTCTATTGGCACTTCTATCTTCTATCTGCACTTCCTCTGAAATTGAGTCTTCGAGATTTGCCTAAAACTCTCTGGGCAACTGAGAGGTTAGGTGACTTTCTATTTTTTAAAGAGGTACTTTTTTTCAATTAACAAATAATTTCTTTTCTACCCACATCTACCCCAAGGTAGGGGTGATAGGAACAAGATAGAACCTTTATGTAAAATATGCATATTCAAGAAAAACAAATTCTCACATTGGCCATGTCCAGAAATATGTGTCTCATTCTGACTTGAGTCTATCACCTCTTTGACAGGAAGTTGATATTACGCTTCATAACTTGAGTCATGGCTGGGTACGGTAATGGTCAGAACTCTTTATCTTTACAATGTTATTATAATTATATAAATTGGTTTTCTGGTTCTGCTCCCTTCACTTGACATCAGTTCATATACCTCTCATCACTTCTTATGGCTCAATAGTATTCTATTGCATTTATAGACCTTGATTTGCTCTGACATTCTCCAATTGATGAGTATTCCCTTAGTTTTCAGTTCTTTGCCACTAAAAAAATAGCTGCTCTAAGTATTTTTGTACATAGAGGGTCTTTTTCCTCTTTAAAAAAATGTCTTGGGGATGTAGATCTAGTAGGATCAAAGTGGTTGTGTCAAAGCATGCACAGTTAAGTTATCTGAGCATAGTTTCAAATCTCTTTCCAGAATGCCTGAACCAGTCACAATTCTACCTTTAATGGGCCTGTTTTCCAAGTCTTTCCAACATTTTTCATTTTCCTTTTTTGCTGACTTGGCCAATCTGAGGAGGAAGCACATTTTTTGCTGACTTGGCCAATCTGAGGAGGAAGCACAAAGTTGCTTTAATTTACATTTCTCTGATAAATAGAGATTTGTAGTATTTTTTCCTATGGTTTTTGATAGCTTAAATTTCTTCCTTTGAAATCTACTTGCTGAAATTCATTGACCATTTATCAGTAAAGCTATTTTTCTTGTATACTTGAATCAATTTTTTATGTATCTTGGAAAAGAAGTGAAGATGATGAGCATTTACATGCCTGTTGTGTGCCTGGAACTGTCCTAAGCTCTTTTACAGTTATTATCTCATTGGATGCTCACAACAGCCCTCCAGGGTAGTTGCTTTTATTATCCGTATTTTAACAGTTGAGGAAACTGAGGCAAGTGACTTGCCCAGGGTCATACAATAAGTGTCTGAGGCCAGATTTGAATTCAAGTTTTCCCGACTCCTGGACCAGGGCTCTGTCCACTATCAGAGGAAGTTGTAAAGATTTTCCCCAGGTAACTATTTCTATTCTAATTTTAGCTACATTGGATCTATTTATGCAAAAACTTCTTTACATTTAGGTAACAAAATGATATCTTTTGTAATCCTCTCCATCTCTGGCTTGGTCATGAATTCTTCTCATCCGTAGATCCAAAGGATGACTTCTTCTTGCTCTCCTAATTTGTTTTTGATGTCACCATTTATATCTAAGCCATATATCCAATTGGACCTTACTTCGTATATAATAAGAGGTGCACACTTAAGCATTCTTCCAGTTTTCCAAGTAGATTTTGTCAAATATCCTTCACCCAGTAGCTAGGGATCTTTAAATTTATTGAACACTAGTCTAATAGATGAATTAGCAATGTTATATACCTATTCTATGTCATTGATTAAATGATTATTTTAAAACCAGCAATAAAAATAAAAATGATAGCTAGCATTTACATACCTCCTACTATGTACTAAGAACTGATCTACGCAATTTTCACAATTTATTTCATTTGATCCTCACACAACAACCATAGGAGTCAGGTGCTATTATTTTCTCCATTTTACACTCAAGGAACCTGAGGCAAACAGAGATTAAGTGACTTGCTCAAGGTCACACAACTTGCTCAAGGTCACACAAGCAGTATCTAAGACTAGATTTCAATTCAGTTCTTCTTGACGTAAAACACAACACTCTGTTCACTGGCAGTGACATCTTGTTGCCAGTGCTAAATTCTTTCGATGACTACTACCTTGTAGTATGGTTTGAGATCTGGCATTGCTAGACTCCTTTCCTTCCCCCTTTTTCCCATTATTTCCTTTGATTTTCCTGACTTTTTAGTTCCTTTAAATGATTTTTTCTGCTTATATAAAATAATCTTATGCTACTTTGGCATGGCATTGAATCAATAAATTAATTTAGGTAGCATCATTTTTATCATACCAGCTCAGCCTACTTATAGGCAATTAATATTTTGTCAGTTATTTAGGTTTATCATTATTTACACAAGCTAATGTTCTATAGTTTTATTCATATCGCTTTTGTTTTTATTATAGTTGGTAGACTTTCAAGTATTTTATAATTCTGTAGTTATTTTAGATAGAATTTTCTTGTCTTCCAGATAGGTTTTGTTAATATTATATAGAAATGTTGATTTGGGGGGTGGGATTTATTTTATGTCCTCCAACTGATGTTATTGTTTTAATTAGATTTTTAGTGGACTCTCTAGGGTTCTCTAAGTAAGCCATCATATAACCCTGCAAAACACAATAAATTTGTTTCTTCTTTATTTATGCTTATTCACTAAATTTATTTTTCTTTTCTAATTACTATAGTTAGGATTTCTAGTACTATATCAAATAGTAAGCATGTTAATGGACATCCTCCCTTTACAAGCCCACACTCATTAGAAAGTCCTCTAGTTTATTCTCCTTGCATAATAATTCTGGCTCTAGATTTTAGATACATACTACTTACTATGCTGAGGAAAATACCACTTATTTATATCTTTTCTAGTGTGTTTTTTTCCCTACAAAAGAATGTTGTATATTTTTCAAAGCCTTTTCTGCATCGTTGATATAATTCTAAAATTTTTGTTTTATTTGTAGTCAGAGATGCTGATAGTTGTCAACTCTGCATTCCTGATATAACTTGAACTTGGTCATGATGTTTTGTCCTTTTGATATATTGCTATAATCTCTTTGCTAATATTTTATTAAATTTTTTTCATCAGTGATCATTAGAGATGTTAGTGGTCTGTGGTTTTCTTTTTCCTTTTTGATTCTTCCTATTTTCGGTGTCAGTATGATACTTGTATTAGAGAGGAAATTTAGTTGGATTTTTCTTTTTTAGAAACAATTTATGTAATATTAGAAGTAATTGTTTTTAATTGTTCTTTGAATGCTTGATCGAATTTGCTTGTAAATACATCTGGTCCTAGAGTTTTTTTCCTTGGAAGTTCATTTATGGCTCATTAAATTCCTTTATTTTGGGGGTATTGCATTAGTAAAATATTATTTCTCATTCTGTTGATTATCTTATTTTTTAAATAAATATTCATTTCTTTAAGTCATCAGTGTTACTGGATTATAGTTGGGTAAAATAGATTCTAACAATTTCTTCCATTTTTAATTTGTTGTGTATTCTCCCTTTTAATTTTTGGTACTGGTAATTTGCTTATCCTTTTCTTTTAAAAGATCAAATTAGCTAATTACTTATCTATTTTATTAGTTTTTTTCTCCAAAAAACCTTCTGGCTTCTAGTTTTATTTATTAATTCAATGGAATTTTTGCTCTCAGTTTTGTTAATCATCTCTTTAATTTTCAGAATTTCAGTTTTGTTATTTTTGTTGACTTTGTAGTTGCATGTCCAGTTCGTTGATCTGTTCTTTCCTTTCCTGATGAAATGTTTAGAAATGTAAAATTTTCCCTATGAACTACGTTGACTGCAGTCCCACAAATTTTGGCAATTGTCTTATTGTTGTCAACTTTCTTTGATGCAACATCTATTATTATTTCTATGGGTCATTCTTTGACAAACCAACCTTTAGAATTATTATTTTAGCCTCCAGTCATTTTTTTTCCAAACATACCTTTTTTTGTGTGTTGCCTACATTTTCAAAAATATTCCTTCTCCATCCAAAGAACTATAATGAAGATCAAATTTTTAAAAATAGTTTAGCAAAACTGAAGAAAGTATGAATTTTAATGAGAGTTAGAGATTTTCCCTGCCCATTAATAAACCTCAGGAGAAGCCCATTAAGGGAAGCTTGATTATGGGAGGCTTGTTTTGTAGGAAGGCCCACACCTTTTGTTAATTGCTAATGAGACACTGGGTCAGAAGGGTTGTGCCATCTGCCTCTGAAAAGTATATATATACTCTGAGGTGAGGTTTTGCTTTGGGGGCTTACTCTTTGGAAGAAGGTTTGTGTGCCAGATGAGACTCTGAGTAGCTGTTAAGGAACCCCCTCCACGCTCGGCTTTTAATACCCAGATGGTTGTGCTTCTGTGTGTGTGTGTGTGTGTGTTGCTTGTGGTCAGGAAGAAGCTCTTTCTGTTGGTCTTTATTTCTCTGCTTGTATTTTCTCTGTTGCTATGTGTGATTAAAGAAGATTAACCCTTCAAAAGTTGCTTTCCTTTTAGAAAAGTAGATCAAAGAACCTGTGCTAACAGGCCATCCTGGATGTGTCAGGCTGTTTGCTTCTACAATCAAGTAGGATGATATATGTATGCAGTGTTCTATCTAGTTAATTTTCAATCTTTTCTTCAACTACATTTTATATTACATGTACAGGTTAAATGATTTTCCTAGGACCATACAACAGTGTGTCAGAGACTGGCCTTGAACTTGAGGGTTTTGGCTCAGAAGCATACTTTCTCTCTACTAAGCCATATTGCCCCTCTACCTTGTAGATTTGAGGTTTCTAAGAAACCCTTTGAACTTTTGCTATACTGATGATAAATCTTGTAGCAGAGATCCAGGATTATGCAGTGAAATGAGCAATGGATTTGGATTCAGAGGATTCAGGTTCAAATTCTCTTCTATATATACATCCTAAGTGATGATAGAAAATTCAGTTAACCCCTCTGGGCTTTGGTTCTTCACCTTAAAAATAAGTAGGTTGTACTAAATGACGGCCAGTGTCTCTTCCAGCTCCAAATCCAGAATCCTAAGATATCAGTCCTGGTGAAACAAAGGAAGATGAAATTCTTTTCTTGTAGATACCTGTTATTCTTACCTTCAGCCTGAGTAGTTTCTCACCAAATAAAATATTCCAACTTGCTTCAACAATTAAGAGGAGATTTAAGAAATATTAATTGAGGTTGTCTCTGAGGAGGACCTGGTATTTCACTGACTCTGTAGATGCCCAATTTCAATAATTTGAAATGTATACTATTCTCAAACTTAAAATATATTCAACTTTAGTCTTTATTACCTTTAGGATAAAATTAATTCTTCAACTTGGTATTCAGTACTTTCTCTTACCTATCCTGTCTCGTTCCATTGTTTCTGACTCTCCATTCAGTCCCCTGACATTTACCCCAAATATACTATGATCATTTCCAATTCTAAGCTTTCCATCTTATGATTTCTCCCTCTCTGTGAAGAGTTCTCCTTTTCCCTAAGTCTATCTAAAATTCTGTTTTTCAGAATCCAGGATTCTCCTCTCTAAGGGCATCTTCAATCGCACCATAATTCAGTTCAATAATCAGCTATTTCTATGTGTCAGTATGAGGCACTGAGAATACCAAAAATAAAAATGGAAGTCTTTATATTCAAGGACTTTACATTGTACTAGAAAATAATTATAATAAAAGAAAAACAACTTCTATCTAGCTCTTACTTTGTGCCAGCCTAAGTGCTAAGCACTTTATAATATCTCATTTAATTGTCTCAGCAGCCCTGGGAGACAGATGCTGTCATTATCCCCAGTTTATAGTTGAGAAAACTAAGGCAGACAGAGGTTTAATGATTTGTCCAACTTGTCCAGAATTCCATGTGCAGAAAGAAGAGTAGTGTGAAATAAACCAGAAAAAGATCATAAATTTGGAGTTGGAAGGGACCTCAGAGGCCTTCAAGTCCATTGTCAGAGTGATGAGTTTGAATTTTATCCTAGAAGGAATAGGGGACATTGAAGATTTTTGAGTAGGCAAGTGATATTGTCAGGTTGGTATTTTACTTGTATCAATTTAGTAGCTATATGGAGGAAAGATCAGCTAAGAGTTAGACCAGAGGCAACCAGACAAATTAAATGACTGAAACAAAAGTACAAATAAACTGAAATAAGGATCTGAACTAGAATAGAGCAGAAGTTTAAAATATGTGCATATATATTTAAAATTTGTATAATTCATATTTAATAATATACTTATTTATATGATCGATATTATTTATTTATTTCTATATTTCCCAATCATATTACAAATTTTTTAACACTCATTTAAAAATTTTTTGAGCTCCAAATTTCCTCTCATCCTTTTCCTATCATATCAATTACACATGTGAAATCATACCACACATATTTCCATATTAGCTAAATTTAAAAAGAAACTCCAAAATTCTCCCCAAACCACAATTGAAAACAAAAACAAAAAAAAATACTCCAAAAGTTACAATAAGCATAAAGAAATTGAGAGATATATGTTTCAAATTGCTCTCAGTTCTCTCTCTGGAGGTATGTAGCATTTTTGATTATGAGTCCTTTAGAATTGTCTGGGATCATTTCTTGATCAAAAGTTTTTCACAGTTGATCATTGTTACAATAGTGCTGTTACTATGTACAATGCTCTTCTGGTTCTGTTCATTTTACGATGTATCACTTCATATAAGTCTTTCCAGGTTTTTCTGAAAGCATCTGAGCAGGAGTTCTTTTTTAAATTTAATTTTCCCCCTCAGTTACATGTAAACAAGATTTATAATATTCATTTAAAAATTTTTGAGTTTCAAATTCTCTCCCACCTTGAGAAAGCAAGCAATTTAATATAGATTATATAGCAGCAGTAGTTCTTAATCCTTTTTTGTATTTCAGACCCCTTTGGCAATTTGGTAAAGTTTAATACTAATGTGGCTTATTGTCTACATTTATAATGACAGGACAAGTTTAATTTCAGTTAGAAGTTAGTGAAAATAAAGATGAAATTCTTCATTCAATTTCACAAACCCTAGGTTAAGAATTCTTGAAGAGACAGAGTGGACAAAAGGGAACAAATGCAGGAGATTTTAATGAAGTAGTACTAGAAAGTAAAAAAAAAAAATTTCTATGGCAGTCTATTTATGATCACATTTCAATATATACTTATTTACTGTATCAGCAAGCACCTCAACATACACTGCGGGGCCTGCTATCAAAGGTTCCTAGATCTGCATTCATAAAAGGAAAGGCAACTTGAGGGCTTAACAATCACTTTAACCAACCACATATATCATTCATCTAGTTCAGGGGAGTCACCCACCCTGAACTTCAAAGAAAATACAGAGAAATTAAAGATCAACAGACATGGGTGCCTCTGCTTGACCATAATTCAACAGATAGTCCAACCATCTGACCATAGTTACCAGAGAGGGAAGTACTGACATCTGGGTTCTCAAAGCCAGGGGTGGGATGGTGTGGGCTCCTTTAGCAGCTTCCCAGAGTCCTCATCTGGGCAAACAAACATTTCCAGTCAGTAACTCCAGAAGTAAACCCTTACCATCAGAGTATTTATACACTTTTTAGAGCCAGAGGGCATAACCCTCTGACCCAGTGCCTCAATAGAAAAAACAAAAGGTACTTGGGACCCTCCCCCAAACAACTCTCCTAATCAAGCTTCCCACAATGGGCTGGCCCATCAGTGGGTGGGAAAGATCTTCTTTAATCACATTCAAAGGGAGGCATTATACTTCTTGATTATACTAAAACAAAAACAGCAAAAGATCCTAATTTGATTGCCCTTATATTTACCTACCTTGTCATTTGACTTTGATGTATGTATGTGTGTATCTTTATATATGTGTGGTGTGTGTATATACATATGTGTGTATGTATGTGTGTGTGTGTATATATATATATACACACACACACACACACACACACACACACACACACACACACACACATATATGTATATGTATTGCCTCTCTAATTAGATTAAAAGTTCCTAGAGGGAAGGCAATGCTTTTCTGGGGTTTGTTTTGAATTTTCCTCAGGACCTACTAACCTGTGACATCAGTTTTTACTGAAGGAAAGCTACATAAGTCATAACTACAGGGCCATTTCATGTCTACAAGTGCATAATACCTGTGACTGTTTTATTCAAAACAAGTCAGGCTATGATGAAGAGGACTCAGTTAAACCAGCTGCAGCTCACAAGATGAGAAGGGCTCATTTAAAGAGCTTCAGGCATTTCACTGAAAACTCTGGAAGTCATTCTATTTAGCAATAATCCTGTGTGCACATCATATATTCTCTGCACTTGTTCTCATTTGCAAGGACATTTCCAGAGACATTAACATGAAAATAGGATCATTGCTGCTTTTCCTTCTTTATTTCCAAGCTCTCACTCCTAATTCTCTAAATAGATCTTCACAGGCTCATTATGGTGATATTGGTGATGTCACCAAGGTTTAGGACATGACCAAGAGCGTCATGCCATCGAAGGGAAAATAAACAGATGAAATTTTTCATGTTATTAAAAGTTTAATATTTAAAGATTGAAATCCAGAAGATACTAGAAAATTAAAACATAGTTACTTCTAAATATAGGCTGTTTCAGAGTTTTCAGGGAGATTTTAGTTTCAGTACTTAGTCCAAAAAAAAATCTAAATTACTCCTATTTAAAATATGCCCCTCATTTCTTTTCCTATAGATGAACCAATAATGCCACCACTTTATGTGATTGTGTATTAAAATTAATGTGGAAATACTGCAGTGTAACACAATTACCATACTCAATTTTGAATGTTTACATAACCAAAATCTATGTAGTTTAACTTTCTATTATCAACGTTGATGTAATATTTGTTAGGTACTAACAACAGTATTGGAACACCCAAGTGCTGCAGTGGATAGAGTATCAGATCTAGAGTCTGGAAGATCTGAATTCACATCCCACCTCAGACACTTACTGAGTGTGTGTTCACTTAACCCATATTTGTCTCAGTTCTTTATATGTGAAATGGGGACACGCTGGAGAAGGAAATGGAAAACCACTTGAGAATCTTTTCCAAGAAAACCTCATGGACAGACAAATCCATGGGGTCATGTAGAGCTAGATATGACTAACAACAACAAAAACTAAGATATAAAACAGTGATTGGTGACTATTATTGGCCAGGTCCAGATTTGGCATAGTTAAAATAATTATGTAGGACTTTACATTTATCATTTGATCCCCATAGTACCTTGTTAAGGTCTAAGGGCTTCCAGCTATACATATCCAGTCTTCATCTCTCTGATGAATTTTGGTCCAAAATCGTCAGTTTCCTGCTGCAGTCTCCATTTTTAAAACACAGAGACATATCAAACCTAACAGGTCCAAACTGAACTGATCTTTCCCCTAAAATCTCCCCTCCTGAAGCAGAAAACTGGGAAAGAATTTTTGCAACTAGTGTCTGTGATAAAGGCCTCATTTCTAAAATATATAGAGAACTGAGTCAAATGTACAAGAATACAAGTCATTCCCCAATTGATAAATGCTCAAAGGATATGAACAGGGAGTTTTCAGAGGAAGAAATTAAAGCTTTCTATAGTCATATGAAAAAATGCTCTAACTCACAATTGATTAGAGAGATGCAAATCAAAACAACTCTGAGGTACCATATCACACTTCTTAGATTGACTAACATGACAAAACAGGAAAATGATACATGTTGGAGAAGATGTGGGAGAGTTGGAACACTGATTCATTGTTGGTGGAGCTGTGAGGTGATGCAACCATTCTGGAGAGCAATTTGGAGCTATGTCCAAAGGGCTATAAAAATGTGCATATCCATTGACCCAGCAATATTGCTTCTAGGGCTATCTGCCAAAGAGATCATAGAAATGGGAAAAGGACCTACATGTACAAAAATATTTATAGAAACTCTTTTTATAGTGGCCAAAAACTGGAAATTGAGGGGATGCCCATCAATTAGGGAATGGCTGAACAAGTTGTGGTATATGAATGTAGGAATACTAGGAATACTATTGTGCTACAAGAAATAATGAACAGGAGGACTTTAGAAAAACTTGGAAAGATTTCTATGAACTGATGCTGAGTGAACCAGGAGAACATTACACACAGTAAGAGTCACAGTGTGCGAGAACTCTATCTGATAAACTTAGCCCTTCACAGCAATGCAAGGACCTAAAACATTTCCAAAAGACTCATGATGCAAAATGCCATCTACATCCAGAGAATGAACTATAGAGTCAGAGTGCAGAATGTAGCAGACTTTTCTCTTTTGTTATGTTATGTTTTGTTTTTCTCATGGTTTCTCTCATTCATTTAATTCTTCTATGCAACATGATTAATGTGCAAATGTGTTTAATAAGAATATATGTGTAGAACTCATGTAAGATTGCATGCCGTCTTAGAGAGAAAGAGGGAGAAAACTGAAAACTTATGGAAGCAATTGTTGAAAGCAAATAAATTAATTATAAAAAAAAATCTCCCCTCCTAATTTCCTTATTTCCACTTCATCACTTATTATATGGACTCTTTTATGGGTCCTTCCTGCTCTTAATCTCTTGCCCCTCAAATCCATCTTCCACAGAGCTGACAAACTGATATTCCTAAAGTAAAGTTATGACTGTGTCACTGTCCTGTTGAAGATGCTTGTTTCACTGACTCCTTATTAGCTTTAAGAAAAAGGAAAAATTCAGTCTAGTTTATAAAACTCCCTACAATCAGGCCCCAGTCTACCTTTCAGGGCTTATTTCCATATTCAGCTGAGCCAGCCTACTTGCTGTTCCTTGTAGGTAACATATTCTGTCTTCTACCTATTTGCCTCTTAAAACCTCTACCTGACCCTCTTCAAGGCTCAGTTCCAACGCCACCTTCATCCTATCTTCTCTATGCAGATAATTCATATATATATATATATACATATACATATATACTCACACATATAAATCTACCCTAGTATCTCTCCTGAGCTTTAATCTCACATCACCAACTTTCTGTTGGGTGTTCCAAACCAGACATCCCACTGACATTTGAAACTCAACATGTCTAATCATATTACCCTTATCCCAATTCATCCCTTTTCAGGATTTCCCTATTTTGGCTTCTCCACTTTCATAAAATCACAATCTTGATATTATCCTCAACTTTTCAACCTTCATCATCCCACAAAATCAATCAGTTGCCAGATCTTGCCGTTGCTACCATCTCTATCATTTTGCCCTTTCTTAGTACTCACACAGTCCCTTATCACTTCTAACTTGGAATATGGTAAAGACCTCCTAATTTGTGTCCTTACCTGAAGTTTCTCAGTATGGCTCATCCTCCACAGAGTTGCCAAACTTATTTTCCTTAAGCACAGACCTTATCACTTCCTTATTTAGTCAGCTGCAGTGATTTCCTTGCATTTAAGGCTAAATATAAATTCCTTTATTTGACTTTTAAAGCCTTACACAGCCTAGCCCCACCCTGTATTTCCAATATAATTTTTCTGTTTCTCCCCTTCCCAAGCTCAATATTCTGGCCAAACTGGCTTTCTCATTGCTACTTACACAAGATTTTCCATGTCATTTCTGCATGCCCACATAGTGGCCGTCATTCCCTATGCTTGCAGTTCATTCTCCATCACTTCAAGCTCCTAGAATCCCTGAGCTTTTTCAAGACTCAGCTTAAGCTCCACCTTCTTCTTGAAATGTTTCCCCATTCCTCACAGTTCCTATTGAACTCCTTCCTTAAACTACCTTGTATTTTGTATTTATTCTCTATATGATGATACATGTTGTTTCAACATAATGATATCTATAATAGAATGTAATTTTTTGAGCGCAGGAACTATTTAACTTTTTTATGTATGTGTACACACACACACAGATGTCTAGCATATGGCAGATACTTAAATGCTTGTTGATTGATTGATGAAATAGTATAGTTAAGATTAGGAGATACCAATTGACTGATTGCCTTGAGTTTCAGTCTGAGGAGTTTAGGATTGACTACATGGGTATTAGAAAACTTCTGCAGAATCTTAAGTAGAGGCAGAATGATGTTCAGGAGTTTTATCCAGGTGGTCGTATACAAGATCGATTAGAGCATGTAAGGTCTGCAGGTGAATAAACAGTTATAATACATCTAGACATCAGATTTGGTTACATTTCTTCTTTTCTGATTATGAATTCATATGTTAAGCTACATGGTTAATATTCAAGTGCCTACACATTTTCCAGTGAGATAAAAACATGTTTTCTATTTTTCTCAGAGTGCCATGCTCAAAGAATTCATTGCTTCTTGGACAACCTATTGGTATTGAGTGGCTCCATATTTAGTGAGACAAGCATAGCTCTGCCACCAAGACCATATTTGAAGGTCTTGAAGTATGATAGTACTTGGGCAGAGTTTGCATTTCACTAGCAAAACCATTAAGAAGCCAGTCACTTCCATGTCACAATGAGGCTTTGGAGTCAGACTGAAAACTTATGGTGTGGGTGTATGTGTGTGTGTGTGTGTGTGTGTGTGTGTGTGTGTGTGTGTGTGTACCAAAGGATAACTAACTGCTGGATGGTCTGTGTGCCTAACTGGTACCTTAGTAGTGTTGATGCCTACAGAAAGGCCCCTCAGTAGGTTATCTCAACTCCAACACTTTAAAGATGTATAAGGGAACATGGACAAGAGTCAGTTACAATGAGAAGGCATGATAGGGTTGCCATCTCCTCTGTTGGGTCAGAATAACCAGATCATTGAGTTTATAGAAAGGAAGGGATTTGGAAGGGGCTATTTTGAAAGGAACACTATAGCACTAATCAATGGGCCATTGAGTTTTCGTTTTCTTTTGAAAAAACATTTTATTGTTATCTTTTGTTTCTTACATCACCAGATTTTCTGCCAGTATTCCTTCCCTTTTCCTTCCCAGATAGCCATCTGATATAAAAAAATATTCTTTAAAAAAGAGACAAGTCATCAAACCCAATTAATATATAGAAAAAGTTAGTACCACACCTGTAGATCTCCCACCTCTGCAAAGAAGTGGGGTAGCAGTATCTTTACATATTTCTTATTTGGGGCCATACTTATTCTCTGTGTTTTGTAATGTTCACTTTTGTTTATTTTGTAGCAGTTCTTTCCATTTACATTGTTGTAGTCATTGTTCGTATTTTTTCCTTGACCCTGAATATTTTTACTTTGCATGATTCTTTTCTTTTTCCAAGGGTGGGAAATGGCAGTATTGAACCAGAGGAAGAGATTGTCAAGTTAGGGTCATGCCTGGATTTCTCATCTTGTGCAAATCACTTAAAATATTTCCTAGCTTATTTCCTCATCTATAAAATGAAGAGATTGAAGTAGATGATCTTTGTGATCCTTGCAGGTTCTGATGTATCAATGATTTTAAGGGAAATTGATGGTTTAAAAGAACTATTTCTTTTGCATACAGTATTTACAATTCCTTAGCATCTTTTCTTACTGAAGGCAATCAGTTAGCCACTATAAATCATCTTCCTCCCTTTAGAACAGGAGAAAGGTCTTTGAAAATCAAACTAAATATGTACCTATTCAGTATTAAAAATAAATAAATCATACTTTGGACAATGTCTTGGATGGTTTGAAGTCTTAAGGTTCATTCCACCTTTAATTCTGATTTTTTTTTATTAAATGAAAGACCGCAAAGAAAAGACTGTTTTCCAGAAACAAGGGTGAAATTCGTGATTAAAAATCCAGAAATGCTACTTCTATCCTCCTTCACTGAACCCTAGGAGGTTCCTCTTCAGTTCATCGTACACCTAAGTAATGGCTTGCTGCTTTGTTTACTAGACAAGGTCTCTAAGAAGTCCTAATTCTCAGGAACAGGAGGAGAATTAATTTCCCTGAGTAAAACTCTCTCTCTTCCTAATTAATCTTCTCTATCAGGGAAGAACCAAAGAATTTCACAATAAGGAAGGACCTCTTTGACCATCTAGTCCAACCGACACTGGGGAAAAAATGAATTTCTGCTACAGTACACCCCCGAAGGAGACAGCCTTTGCTCAGAACTCCAGTGGAGGGAAGCCACTACCACGTGAGGCAGGTCTCATTGTCAGACATTTTTCTTTATAGCAAACCTAAATTTGCTTCTTTGCATCTACTAGTCATTACACCTACTTCTTCCGTATGGAGCTGAGCAGAACAAGTCTAATCATTTTTCTGTGTCACGGCTTCTCTAGTACTCAAAGACAAACTCAGTCTTCTCTAGGCAAAATATTCCTGTAATCCATTTTTACATAAGATAACTAAGATAAGATAGCTACAGTTTATAGGCTTTGAGGTTTTTCAAAGCAAGCATTTGCTCATTTGATGTTTACAACAACCCAGTGCAGAGGTGCTATTATCACCCCCATTTCGTAAGTGAGTAAAGTGAGGCTGGGTAGAGTTGTCTGAGTAAGATTTGACCTCAGGTCCTACTTGACCCTGAGTCTAGGATCCTATCCATTACCCCATCTAAAAGCCTCGGTGGCCTATGACATGGACTTGAACCCCTCTACCATTCTGATTGAACTGTTAAATGCAGTTCATCAGAGGCCCTAGACATTTCCCAGGTGAAAGTATACTAACTGTGATCTTTTGGGACCATTTTAGCCAATTTCACTTTGGTGTTTTCCTTACTTACTTGGAAACATGTGGTTGAGTGGAAGAGCACTGGTTTTTAGAATCAGGTAGACCCATGTTCAAATCTTAGCCTCTGATGCTGTGTCTGTGAAATCGTTTAACCTTTTTAAGATCATTTCCTTATCTCTAAAATGAAGGGATTAGCCTAGAGGGTTAGTGTACTCCATCTCTAAGGTCCTATGTATCTTTAAGGAGCTTGTGATCCTTCTTAGATTGGATCAGTTGTCCCTTAGGACAATTTTTTTCCTTCCCAGTGTTACTTGTCTTTCCTGGGAAAGAAATTTTCTCTTTTAAATAGAAGGTGCAAATTGAAGTCTGTTCTTTTTTTGTTTAGTAAAGCAGGAAATGTGTTTGCAGCAATGAACCATTGTTAGGAGACAGGAAAAGGGGATGGGAAAAGCAGGAAAAATTAGGACTTTGGATTGAAGTCATGTGGATAAAGATCAGTGGCACATGGCATTAGGTATCTGATTCTGTCTCTGTAGAAATAGCACCTATTTAGCAGTGGGGGTGGAAATGCAGGAATTATTTTCTAAGAAAAATGTTCAATAGCATAGAGATGAAGGGTAGGTAGCTACTTGGTCATGAAACTTTGAAAGCACTGATTTCTGTGTCTACTTTTCCTCTTGCGTCAACTATTCACATTAATGTTGGTGAAGTGCAATGAAGGAAAGAGGCCATTGATCCAAAAATGTATCATTTAGCATCATAAAATCATGGATTGAAAGGTAAAAGAGATCTTACAGGACATCTGGTTCAATACTTTCATTTTACAGATGAGAAAACTGAGACCCACAGAAGTTAAGTGATCTGTTCATGGTCACATAGGTCATAAGATCATAGATTTAGAGTCGAAGGAGACCTTAGAGGACGTTGAGGTTTGTCTCCTCTTTTCTTAGATGAAGAAACTGAGGTCCAGAAAGGTTAAGTGACTTGTCCAGGGTCACACAGCAAATAAATATTTGAGGTAGGGTCTGAACCCACTTATTCTGACTCTAAGCCCAGCATGGCAGAGCCAGCAAGTTCCTGCTAAAGAAGATGATAGACTTAAAGAAATATAGAACAAGTTATTTTAGTAAATTCAGTTGAACAATTAAAACCATTTAAAATATCTTTCCTATTTTTCTCCCTTTGCTTTGCTGTGCTGCATGAGTGGATAGACATAAAGAGTCAGTATGGAATAATTTTTTTAAAAAGCACAAGTTAGAAGATTTGGATTCCAGTTCCACTTGTGATACTTATTAATTACCTTTTGGATTGTGGGCAGGTCATTTAATACCTTGAAACCTCAGCTTCCTCGTTTATAAAAAAAAGAGATAATACTTGTGCCACTTATCCCAAAAGGCTTATGTGAGGAAAGTGTTTTGTTTATTGCCGTTAAGGGTAGGAAAGGAAGGCTCTGAAGTATAAAAAGGAAGTAAGGCAGATGGAATTTAAGAAAGCTATAGAGAATAGAGGTAGCAGGAAGTGTGTAGCCAAAGTCAGCTTAGATTGGTAGGGACATCACAATTTAAACCTATATTGACAGACTAGTTCTTATCTGGAGAAAGTCATCCATGATAGTGACGGCTATCAAAACTATACAATGTCAAGATCGACATTTATTGAGCACTTAGTATTGTGTGCCAGGCACTGTGCTAAGTATTCCACTGAGATTGGGGTATGCTTAGCCTGGAACAGGGAGGACTAGGGGAAGGCTCTGAATCTGAAAATTGTTCAAAATGTTTGAAGGGCTTCACATGAAATAGGCATTAGGCTTATTCTGCAGAGGTATAGAACAAATACCCATGCATGGGAATTACAGAAAAGCAGATTTCAGCTCTTCATAAAATAACTTATAGACTGTCAAAAAGACAAGAGATTTCCTAGGTCACTGGAAGAGTTCAAGCATTGGCTGCATGACCACTTGTGGGAATGTTGGGGAGAGGATTGTTAGAAGGATTTGGGATCCCTGTCTCCATCTCCATCTCCATCTCCCTCTCCCTTTCCAACTACAAGCTTTGCAAAGCTTGTAAACTTTTAGATCCTAACATATGGTCTTTTGGGGGATGCACCGAAGAGAGTTTTAGACCATGAGTTTTAGATCATGAGTCAGGAAGAACAAAGTGCAAATCCATTCTCAGACACTAGCTATGTGACACTGGGCAAGTCATTTAACCTCTCTCAATCTCAGTTTCCTCATCTATGGAATGGGGATAATAAGGATTCCTAGCTCACAGGATCAAATGAGATAACATCTATTAAGTGCTTTGCAAAATTATTTAATAAAAAATAAAATTTATTATTTTTAAGGTCTAGTTTTCGACTGGCTGGATTTTCTAACTGAAGACCTGGTTCTGATATTATTGAATTTTAATCCAATCATACAACTTCTTTAGACCTGTTTTTTATCCCCCTAAGCTAAAAGAGCCTGCTGTACAATAGTTGATCTGAGTCACAGAGATATATACAGCAGAACTCTCCCTATCTTGACCCTGTGTTGTTTGTCCCCAAGTTTCCTGACTCTGTACCATGTAATTCACCTTCAGTGCTGCCTGTTGGTGCTCTAAGTATGCCATAAGATTGTAGTGGGCTGGTAAAGAAAAGCCAGGATGGATGCTTTCCTTGATGTAACTGTTCCATTGATAGTGTTCTCTAAGGATTGCTGTGTTTACCACCACTGATCACCCTTTCCTTCCTGAAGCTCCTCTCTCTTGCCCTTCTGTTATATCATTCTATCCTTCTTTAGTTTCTACTTTTGTTTCCTTTGCTGACTATTCAGTTCCTGCCTTTCTCCTGGACATTCCTTGAGAATCAATCCCAACTCTTCTCTTTTTGCACTCTCTTTGTCTTGGAGATTCCATTCATTCTCATGACTTCAAGTATCAATGTTTATGGTGATAAGCCCTAAATCTTTGTAGCTGTTTCCCAAGCAATATCATGTCTACAAGTGACTAATGGACATTTCTGTTCCAGTATCTTGCTGTCCCCTCACATTCAACATTCTCAAATTCTTTTACTTTAAGTCCTATATCTAACCAGCCACCAAAACATGACAGTTCTTTTGTAAAATATCTCTTTTTTTAAAAAAATTTGTCTTTTCCTTTTCATTCCCAGTGTTACCAAATAAGCACTGCCCTTTCCTAGTTTACTTCCCTGATTTAATTCTTCCTTTCTCTAATCTGTCTTGCATATTGATCTTTCTCCAACTGGGCTCTTATCACTGGAGGTAATTATGGAATGCTGGAAAAAAGCCATGAATTTGAAATGAGAAGGTCTGAGTTCCTGTAGAAGCAACTTTATTTATTAGCTGGGTAATCATGAACAAGTTACAACTCCCCTAAAGCTTTGTCTCCCCATCTGTAAAAATGAGAATACTATTTCTATTGCAGACTTCACAAAGTTAGTGTGAGGATCAAATGAAATAATACATATTAAATACACCAAATCAATAGAAACTCTTCTATGCCACACCTTTGTTCCCAAACCTAGTGATTCTCTATCAGAAGCATCAAGCCCAAACACCTTCTCCCAATTTCTGATGCCCTCCTTCATTTGGTGCCATCCTGCTTTTCAAACCTTTTTTCCCCGTAATGTCCCAGTCTAGGTCAGCATCTGGATCCTCTTGTGTTTATTCTGTATTCATTCCAGCTTTTCTGCCTTTGTTGGTGTTGTTCTCTCAGTGTACAATGCTCTTCTCCTACCTTCTACTAATACTCCAATACTATTGTATTTCTAAAGATCTACTAATAGTCCAAATACTATTGTCCTTTAAGGCTCAGCTCAAGTGACTCCTCCTCCACAAAACCAACATTGATCCCTCTCTGAATTCCAGTTGCATTTATAGCACATTTCTTGCAATGATTTATTGCAATATAAGGTATATGCTATGTCTGAGTAAGTGTCCATGTGAATTGGCTAAATGCTATACCCATGGGAGGTATTGATAGCTATCTCGGGAATCCTATCTACCCCTCCTCAAGGGAGACTGCAATTTCTGCCTTAAGGGGAGTAGGAGAATCTACCAGTTAGGAGAGTCTCATGCAAAATGCCCCAGGCTTGGCTAGAAAGCAAGGTTACAGACCTGCATTCTATACTGCACTGTTCCTTAAGTCATTTCAACAAATATTGTGTCTGTTAATCGCTAAAAAATAATCATGGGTTATTATTTGAAGCATTGTGTTAGATGTTTCATATTCATTAACTTTCTCTCCCCAGTCAGACAATAAGCTCCCTAAGGGCAGGGGCTATATCCTATACACCTTGTGCTTCCTTTATATATCACCCTTATGGCCTTAAGCACAATGGTGGATATAAAATAGATGCTCAATCAATGCTTATTGGTTGCTTGATTGATATTGCTGGTAACCTGTAGATTTCCAGGAATATCAGTTTCTTTCTTAGTAACACCATGACAAATTGTTGTTTATATAAACCTTTTGAAATAGATTTTAAATATTGCCATTGTTTGATTTGGGGGAAAAAATAAGTTGAAGAGTAAAGTAAGCTTTATTCTGAGGGACTTAGATTTTCATATGCTGTTGTTTAACAGAAGCCTTCTTTTTCCTTATATACACATGTATAATAAAAAAGATCCTTGACTTAGAAGTGGAAGACCTGGTTTCAAGTTCTGATCCATCTACATAACAGTTCTGTGAAATTAGAGAAGTTACATAACAGCTTTGTGACTCAGTTTCCTCCACTGAAAAAGAAAACACCTGACTAATCTGTTTCAGAAGATTGTTGGGAGAATTAAATGAGATAATGTACAAAAAAATTTCTGTTTAGACTGCTCGTACTTGTATGTGTTCGTCTCAGCATAAGTCCTCGAATTACAGAGATGATAATGGAACCCAGCATCCTTAACATCTGTTCTCATCCGTGGCAAAGCAATTCACAAATAAATCAACATCACATACATGAGTATGGCTCTGTCCTCCAATCAGTCCCTGTACTTTTCTTTCTTATTCTCACTAAAATATTAAATAGAAAATTATGAATATATTCAGAAATACTTACCTCTGACAACTTGATGATATGAAGTTAGGATTAATTTCCTCTACTTCGCTGTAAAATTTCCTCTTTCATCCAGGGTGGGTGAGGGTGGGGTATCCATTCTCTCACAGATTCAGAACCAGCAATTCCAGGTTTTGTTATACTTGTCTTCTCAATTAGACTGTAATTTCCATGAATTAGCCAACTCCGCCAAACCTGTCTCTTTGATCTCATCTATGCTGGTATAGCTTCCTAAGGGTTGCAAACTATTAGGTGCAAATTGTACTCCAGATCCTACCCCTCTTGTCTGTGTCCTCTCATAAGTTTGGCACAAGGGATCTATCCAACATGCTGGTGGCCTTCCTTGAGTCCCTTTGATGTGGCAGGGAGACTAATGGAATACATAGGTTGTCCATTGGTTATCCTTCACTTTCTTTATGTGACTGTCTCATCTTTTTCAATGGCCTACTCATATTCTTCCTCCTCCTCTCTTTTCTGTTCTGTTCAACTTTGGTTCATTGAGGTCTGTAGCGTTCTATGATTGATAGTCATACAACATTATGGATAGAATATTTGTTTGTTTGTTTTTTTAAATGTGTCCTTTGTTTTAGAGATATATTTGAGGTCATTAAAAGAACTTTGCATTTCCCCAAGGGCAATCCATTCTCTTCTCCTTCTCCTGTTCATTTCTAGCCTGACTCATTGTCCATTTGTAGTGTCTCTCCCCTCATAAAATTAGCCAGACTGAAGTTTACCTTTGTACTGCCTGAAAAAACATTTTGCTAATGTAATAGCATAATGTAAACAGTATTTCAAGGGGAATGTTTAAACCACTAAAGAGAGTACATTATCCTCAAGGACTTTGGAAACAATACATTACCTGAAAATATTCACTGTTGCTAATTACAAACACTTACTATAACTCCAATATCTGTTTCCTCTCTCCTTCCCTCTTTTTTCCCCCTCTTCCTTTTCCTTCTTTCCTTCCTTCTTCCCTCCCTCTCTCCCTCTCTTTCCTTCCTTCCTTCCTCCTTTCCATCCTTCTTTCCTTTCTTCCCTCCCTCCTTCCTTCCTTCCTGACATCCAGTTGCAACTGGAATGATAGAAAAGGTCTTGCTTGCTTAAATCTGACTTGAGGTGAAAGGAAAAATGAATGAAAGGCCAAATGGCAATGTCACCATAAATGGTTTAAGCAGGTTCCATCTCCAGTTAATTTCCAGTGTTGGCCTCAGGCACAGTGGCATTTTGGTAAAGTGAAAAGTCTTGGAAGTTTTGCAAGCCTGCTCTGTTTAAGTGATTAATCAGAGAAAAACTGACTTTGCACTGAGAGTATAATTCAAAATGCAGTGTGACCCTATCCTGGAATCTAAAAGCAGTTAATCATTGAAGGAGGACAGAAGAGGAAGGGTCATAAAGGATATTTTAATTAAATTCAACTTAGAAAACACTTATTAAGGACATTGTGTGTGTATGTATGTAATACTACAACCCCATGGAGCATCAACACATGTGGAGGAGTACCAGAAAGGATATAGAATACCAAGATGAAGACAGGATGCCTATCCTCAAGGCCCTTATAGTGTAATAGGAAAGCATATAGATATGCAAATAACTCCCGTTGGAAGCAGAATAGAGGCTGTTGTAATGATTAAAAGTGTGGAGGACAAGAGTGGATAACCAAGGTGGACAGTCCAAGTCGATGCAATAGCTTACACCAAGGTGGAAAAGTGTGGAGTGTTTGAGGAACTGAGTGTAGCAGAATAATGGCAAATAAGGCTGGCGTAGTAGGTTGGGGACATGAGAGCATAGATTTAGAGCTGGAAGTGACCTTTCATGTTATTGACAGATAAGAAAAGGTGGGGTGATGTGCTCACACTAGGGTAGGTGACAGAGTCTGAATTTGAGTGTATTTCCTTTAACTCCAACTCACAGTACTTAACGCATTATGGTTAGGCCTCAGACTTTGCCTTTTGTTCTTTAGGCTGTGGAGGTCTATTTTTTAAAGGAATTTATTAGTATCTTTGTTTTTATACAGTCTTCATTTCCAAATATCCTTGCCTAGTCTTTCTCCCAGAGTCATCCTTTGTAACAAAGAATAAAAATGAGAGGAGAAAAAACAGTTCAGCAAAATTTATCAGTACATTAACTGAGTCTGACAATATTTTCAGGGTTTCATACCCATAATCCCCCACCTCTGGAAAGGGGGAGGCAGATTTTTCCACCTCTTTACTGGGGTTGGGGTTTGTCACTGTACAGTCAGCTCTGTAGTAATGTAACATACTTTCTCCCAAAGCACTGTATCATGCAAAATCATGCAACAAAAAACACAGAACTTATAGGGAAAATGTGATTAGGGATACAAGACTCAAAAATTTAGTTGACACATTAGAAAAATAGGAACCTAATAAAAATGATAGCAAAGTTTTATCAGTGTCAAATGGTTAAGAAATACAAAAGTACTCCAATAAATAGTAGCCATAGTCACGTCCTTGACCTGCTGCTACTTACCTTGCATCACAGAGTTCAGTTCGGGGAGGCAGTAGCTCCAGGTCCTTGGGCCAGAGGCCATTGGAGAAGGGGGTGAGGATACAGTTGGGGATTGGAGTGTGGGTAGTTCAGGTCAGCCCTCCTCCACTCACAACTCCTACAGCACCAGAAGATGTACAACAAATATAATACTTTACCTTGGCAGAGCCCTGATGGTTGTATCTTGTGAGTTTTTGTGAAAAGGTGACATTTTCTGAGTTATCTTGATGTTTGCCCAGGGCAGAATCTTGAAGAAGCAAATTTGAAATTAGTGGTATGTTCAAAATCCCCTCAGATGGTATGTTGATAATTTTCTAATATATCAATCATGTTAGAACATATGTTTTTGAGTTATAGTAGAATGGACTTTAATTTGATAGCATTCATTTTCATTGTGGGGGGGGAGTTCTTTCCATTTAAGTTGTTGTCATTGTGTCTATTGTTTTCCTTATATCATCTGTCTGCCATAAAAATTTTCCCTTGCTTCTGTTGATTTGTTATATATGTTTGATAGCATTCATTTTCATTGTGGCGGGGAGTTCTTTCCATTTAAGTTGTTGTCATTGTATCTATTGTTTTCCTTATATCATCTGTCTGCCATAAAAATTTTCCCTTGCTTCTGTTGATTTGTTATATATGTTTGATTCCTACTGTGTGCTGCTTTTCTATTACATTCATGCACCAAGTTGAGGAATTTATAACTTATATTTTGGAACGTTATTCTGGCAGCAGTCCCCTCCTTAGGAGAAGGGTAGGAGAATGGAACCAAACTAGGTGGGTGTAATACACAGGAAAGGAGTGGATGAGGTAGAATATATAGCACTTGGCAAAGTAATTAGATTGGTTGTTAGAGAGATGAAAGAATTGAACAAGACTTTGAACTTTGGGTGCTGGGAGAATGGTGAAGTCATTGACAGAAGTAGGGGTCAGGAGGAAGGGTGCTTTTGAAGTAATATGAGTTCAGCTTGGGACATGTGTTGTTTGAGAATGCCTATGTAGAAGTTAAAAATTGTAGACGATAAAAAGATGACAGAATTGGAAAAGAAGATCATCTAGTTGATGGAAAGACATCTACTCAAGCCATTTTATTTTACAGATAAAGAAAATGAGGGCCAGGGAGCATCTATGACTTGCCTAAGGTCAACTTAGGATCTAAGTTAAGTGGAAAAGCCAGGACTAGGAGCTCAGGCCTCCAGAATCCCAGGCCAGTGCTGTTCCCGTTGTGCTCCTGGGACAAAGAACATAATCTTCAGATGTGGACATGATTGAGTTTGAGATTCCCAAGGGATGCCTAGTATAGAATGTCCAATAAACAGTTGGTGATCGAGGAATAAAGCTCAGGAGAGAGACTAGGACTGGATATATAGATCTTGGAATAAGCTTCATAGAAATGACTATTGAACTTATTAACCATTGCTGAGAGAGAGAGAGAGAGAGAGAGAGAGAGAGAGAGAGAGTGTATTGAGAGGAAGGAGAAGGGGGGACCAGGACAGAAGCTTTGGGTCCACCCATAGTTAGAAGGCAAGTCATAGATGATTACCCAGCAAGAGACTGAGGAGTGGTCAGACAGGTAGAACTACAACTATGTCACAAAATTCTTATGAGGAGAGAGCACACTGAAGTAGAGAGTAGGCAGCAGTGCCAGGCACTTCAGTTAGGTAAAGAAGGAGGAAGACTAAAAATAAACCATTTGATTTTGCAGTTAGGAGGTCATTGATAACTGAAGAGAATCATTTCAAAGGGTTGGAAAGAGAATGAGGAGAGACAGAGCGGAAGTAGCATAGTAGACAGATTTTTCTAGGAGTCTGATGAAGGAAGAAAGGAGAGGTGCAGGACAATAGTAGAATCTAGAGAGGGTTTTCAAAGATAAAGGAGACCTGAGTATGTTTTAGGTCTCCAAGAATAAGCCAATAGACAGAGATTGAAGATTAAAAAGAGGTGAAGGAAAAGAACATGGTTGTGGGAGCAATTTTCCAGTGGAAATGGAAGGGGATGGAATCTGAGGTTACAAGTAGAGGAGCTGGTCTTGGTGACAAGAAAAGCCATTTCTTCATCAGAATGGATAAAAGGAGGTAATATGGGAGGAGGTCACAGAATTTTGAGATATAGAATATGGGAGAAGAGAGAATGCATTTTGAATAGGCTTTATTTCCCTGGTAAAGTAGAAGGTATGAAGTTTTTTGCCTAGAATGTGGGAGTGGAGTGTTTCAGGAGGCTTGAGAAAAGAGAACCCTTGGAATAGCCATTATGAAGAGTGAAATACAGAAGCAGGGAAGATTAAAAGCCTTACATTGCTAAAATGAGATTACATAACAAAAATATGTAAGGGACCCCATCAGCATGATTTTATGACTGCCTACGGCACAGCAGCCCTTGACTAGGGACAGAGAAGGAATGTGAGAGGAAGAATATTGGGTTGAATTTTAGCAAGGCATAAACAGAGGTAGCACGAGGGGGCAAGAAAATCAAGAGTCTCTACTTGGAATACTGGTTGATATTGGATGGTATTGGGAACAAAGGAAAGAGGAGAGAAGGAGCAAAAAGAGTAATGGATAGTGGAACATATGGAAAATCTAAAGATGTGGGAAGTTGGAGAGTGTTTTAGCCAGAGTGATTGAAGGCAAAGGAGAAAGAAGTGATAACTGGCGGATTAAAGCCCAAACCTTAGTCACTTTCTGCCCATTTCTGTAGTGGTTGAAGGATAGGTAAACTGCTTGCCCCCTGACAAACTGTAAAAGGACTGACAATAGGAATAATATGGCTTCTACGTGGATCCATTTGGTCTTTTTTAAAAAGTGTTTTATTTATACCCTTTTTTTTAAAAAAATTAGTCACTCCTCAGTGACACCCTCCCCCCAAAGAATTCTTTGTCACAACAAAAAAGAACTAAGTAAAATAAATTAATTCATTAGCTTTGTCTAACAATGTTGTTTTGAAAAAATTCTGCACCTTGTAGAATCCACTCCTTCATCCATTGAAGAAGGGGGTATGCTTTTTCACCAACCATTCACTGCATTGATAAGTGAATGTTCTTAAGTTCTTAAGTGTCCTTCAGTGGTGTTCTTTTCATTATTGTGATCAGTGTGAAAATTGTTCCCTGGTTCTGCACACTTCACTCAATATCATGTCATAGATATCTTCCTAAGTTTGCCATATTTGTTATTTCTTATGGTACCATCATATTCATAACCATAGTTTGTGCAGTTATTTCACAATGAATAGGTATCCATTTTGTTTCCTGTCCTTTCTTGCTACGAAAAGTGCATAATAAATATTTTTATACATATGAGACTTTACCCTCTGACTTTGACCTCCTTGGACGAGGATAGGGTGGCATTGTCTAATAGTTATACTGATAGGTCAAAGGGTTTCTTTCATTTTTAAATAGCAAAACACTATACATATGGCATGGCGCAAACATTACTCAATTACTCAGATCCCTTCTGAGATTTGGTTGGGATGTGATATATGGCTCTGCTTTGTAGTAGAAGAGAACATGGCTGCTCTAAAACACCTCATAGAAGTCCATGGGAAATAAAAAGGATATGAAGTCTGCTATTTTTCTTCCCATCTCCAACTAAGAAAACTTTATTCACTGAAGCATATCAAGGCACAAAATGCAATCTCACTAAATGACCTCCATAAATCAACAAAAGAAACATCTGTTCAGTGATTTATGCTTCAAGAACAGGAAGAACATTTAGGATCCTGGATGTAGGGTTCTTTACTGAATTTTTCAGCTATAGTTTTTCTGGTTCAAAGGATAATGCTCAACAGTAATCTAATTATATTTATCAGCAGTAAAGAGTAAATTCCTCTTTCTACTTGTTTTGGTTTTCTAAAGGACAGGTTGTCTAGGTCCCATTTTTTTTCCAGTTGAAAATTATTATGGAAAGAGGAGGGCAGAGGGAATATGAAGTTTTCACCCTAAATGCTACTATTGAATTTTGAAGACCTTGACCAAGGCAGAAAAGGCAGTTGTGTTAACTAGGCAGGCTGCTTCTACAGGAAATAACAAATGTACCAACACTATCCAAGCATTCCATGCCACATGGACATGCATCACACCAAACCTCCATCATAGAGTGGAAATGAAATCATATTTCTTTTCAACAATCCCTTCCATAGCACACTAAAATGCCTCTCACTATTCTCTGTGAAGTAAGAATGATTTAAACAATGTTATTTGCACCAAATTACCTCAGAAATCTTTTTTTCCTTTGCAGCCTTTCTTGGTTGAGGTCTTTGGCTGAGCTTGCTTGAAATGGGCAAAAGCAAAACAGATTTCTGAGCTCGGAAGTCATTATAGCCTAAATATAACTCATCATTACAGAAGGCGATAGTCCTCTGTGTAATAAGCAGACTCTGGCTGCTCACCAGGTTTCTTCAGTAGAGGATTACAAGCTGCATGTTATTCGAACCTTTGCTTCTTAGAAAATTAATGTGGGCCATCTAGCTGGAACTTTGCCAAACCCATTTATGTTTCTGTTTGAAAATGTCATGGAAAATTTACGAATTGTATTTCACCAAAGAACATAAACTTGTCAGAAGTACCAAATTGCCCATTTGACCCATTTTGGGAATATGAATTACAGTTTAAGTGGTTTGTTTTTTAATAGTTTGTTTAAAAAAATAGTTCACTATGTACTAAATATTAAAAATCTTGCCATGTGATTCTTTGGAAGTTTTGAGAAATGGGTGGATTCTTCCAAGTAGAATAGGTTGGGAGATTTGGAGCTGGAATGGGTCTCAGAAGGCATATATCCCAATCCCTTAATTTTACAGTTGGGGAAACTGAGGCTTTGAGAGATTAAGTGATTGACCCAAGATTACATAGGTAGTAAGTAGCAGAACTAGCATTCAAACTCAGGTACTCTGACTTTAAATTCAATAGCCTTTTCTCTGTGTCACTCTGTAAAAGGCTAGAAGTAATGGCAACCTTCTAGGATGGAACCCAGACTTTCCTGTTCAAGCATCTACCTTGTTTGGGGATGAGGGTAACATTTTGGTAATGATGCTATTTGGGTTAATTAAGGAATGCTTTCCACCATAAAGGAAATTATACATCATCCCCATCACAATAAAACTAACCTGCTGAAACAACTAGAAATGTTATGGTCAGTAGCAGTATTTTCACTTCTAAACTAACTAATCACATAAAAGAGTTAACACTGAAAAATGCCGGCCTGGCATTAGGCAATTATGATTAGAGCATGGCCAATAATAGTTGAGGGAGTTACTTTTCCATATATTATTGATATGAGATGCAGCCATAAAATAGTAGAAAGAGCCCTGACTTTGGGATTCTGAATACCTTGGATGGAGTCTTGTACCTGCCATTTACTACCAACACCACCCTGGACAAATCCCTTCACTCTCTGAGCTTCCTCTAGTGTAAGTTGGGAGCACTGAACTACAGCAAGGATTCTTAACCCTTTTTGTGCCCTGGACCCCTTTGGTAGTCTGGAGAACCTATTAACTGTATTCTGAAGAATGTTTTTAAATGCATAAAATAAGATACATGGGATTACAAAGGAAACTAATTATGCTGAAGTATAGTTATTCAAATATATATTTTTTAAAAGTTCACAGATTCCGGGTTAAGAGCCTTCTGGACTAAATGATTTTTAAGTTCCTTCTATTTCTAAAACTAATTTTATGCATCTGTGATTCTTCAAACTTAGTAGTAACCTCTAATGTTTACATTTTACATTACATTACATTACATTTTACATTAACTTTATCCATACTGGAAGTGAATTTTTTAAAAAACACATCACTCCAAAAAATAGGGCAAAAATATATTAAATATCCATCAATAACAATTTGGGGTATATGTAACAAATGTAATGTAATGAAATACTATTGTGCTGTAAGAAATGATGAACAGGAAGACTTCAGAGAGGCCTGGAAGGACTTAGATGAACTGATGCTGAGTGGAAGAAGCAGAACTAGGAGAACTTTGTACACAGTAAGAACCACAGTGTGTGAGGAATTTTTCTGGTAGACAGCCCTTCACAGCAATGCAAGGACCTAAAACATAACCAAAGGACTCTGGAGGCAAAATGCCATCTACAACCAGAGAAAGAACTATGGAACTGTAATGCCGAATGAAGCAGAATATTTTCTCTTGTGTTTTGTTTTGTTTGGGTTTTTCTCATGGTTTCTTCCATTCATTTTAATTCTTCTATGCAACATGACTAACGTGAAAATGTGTTTAACAAGAACGTATGTGTAGAACCCATATAGGATTGTATGCTGTCTTGGGGAGGAAGTGGGGAGGGAGAAGGAGAAAATCTAGGACTTATGGAAATGATTGCAGAAAACTGAGAACAGATTAATAATAAAAATAACAGGTCATAAAAATTTGGATTAATTTATGACCTCTGCTAGCCATGGGAAGAAAAAATTTTTTTAAATGCCATTCATCAATATGACCTAAATTGGCCAAATCACAATCACTTGATTTTCCCATCTGGCGATTTGCAGGGGAGGGTTGCACACAGTCAGTGCTAACATTAAAATAAAGAAATGTGGAAAGGGTGTTGATCACACTTTGATGGGGCACGTGAATCAATAGTATATATGAACCAGGAACTGTAATAGGTACTGGAAGGAAAGTAACCAGCATTTACTGAAAACCTACTATGTGTCAGGCACTGTGCTAAGCATTTTCAAAATATTTTCTCATTTAATCTTTACAACAACCCTGAGAGGTAGATGCTGTTACTATCATTCTCTATTTTACAGTTTAAGAAACTGAGCAGCTATAGGTTAAGGGATTTGCCCAAGGGTCACACAGCTAGTAAATATCTGAAGCTGGATTTGAACTCAGGTTTTCCTAACTCCAAGGTTAATGTTCTAACCATTATGGCAACTAGCTGTCTGAAGACTACTTAAGACACAGATTATAGTCACCACCAGTTGCATAGCTTTTGTTAAGTAGCCCAGATTTCTGCACTGCCAAACATATCTCCACAAGAGAGATGCCACAGGGATCATGAGTATGGAGGGCTGAAACCATACTCCATAATCAGTTATTTTCAGTTAATTGGATAGTACAACCTTGAGTGCTAAATGGGATGGGGGGGGGGGGGCGGGGTAAACAGTCATAAGTTCCCTGTGACTGGACTGTGAAGTATGTTTGTTATAGTTGCCACCCAGAAATTTTTAGGGTAAGTTTATGATGCTGGTGGTCTGGTCCCCTGTGCAACTCCTATTCTGCTTCCTATTTTTTCAACTTATAAAATACTTGACAGGCCTTTATGATTTCATATTGAGGATGTTCATACAGAACTTCATACCCTCAAGATGAAATATGCTTCTGGCAGTGTATGAATTTCTTCTTTTACTAGACTTCTTGGTCAGATCCACATGAAGTGGTCCAAGAAAGGCATGCTTTTCCTTTGTACTTCTGGGAGAATGAGAATCGGATAGTGGAAGTGGTCTAGGTCTATTTGTCAGTGTCAGAAAGGACTGACCTGGGTTGGTCAGGCAGCTATCAGTGACAGCCACTAATGAGAATTGGCTGCGGACGAGGCTAATTAGGCTGTCTGAGGGAGTGACTTTTATTTCCCTCTCTCTCTACCAAGGAAAATCATCAGAGGGGGAAGACACTGAGCACACTATAAACCTTTAAAAATAAAAACATGTGTGTTGGGGTCATTATAATGTATCTATATTTTATTGGTTCTGTTTTATGACTTATTTTGATTGTTTAGAAATTTGAAAACCTTCCCCTTTATAAAAAAAAAGCATATATGGTGGTTAGTTCTATAGATCAGCCCATAAAACATTTTTCATCTGATGTATTTGAAATTTAGTATTGTAGTGCTATTATTTATAGAACCTAGCCATTTAGTTAGCAATGTTTTTATTGCAAAGTACACTGACTTTGATGTGACTTGGGGTGTCAGTAAAACATTTCTCTACTTTTGCAATGGGGTCAGATCCTTTCAGCCCTCTTTACTTGCTACACAGGGAGTAGGGACATCCACAACTCCAAGTTGCTAGTGGTGATTTCTGTAGGGCTTGGCTCAGGATTTCTGAAAACTCCCCATCAGCTGAGACCCTCAGGTAAGAAGTTGATGGGAAAGTAAGTGGGGATTTTTACAGCCTCCTGCTTGAGGTAAACTCCTGCTAGGGCTACTTTTCCATCTTAAGCTGTCTCCTCAGTGGCCTCTTTTCTTTTTCTTTCCTGTCCCTCCTGTTTACTTTCTACTTTGGGCATAAAGGACTAGAAGACTCCCTCTCATTTATTTTTAAAATTAGACCTAGTAGAGAAAATTATACATAGGTACTAATAGGATCTTTCAATACAAAAGTCTAAAGTAAAACCTAAGTATAAATCCTAGTACTTATGCTGGGTATTTATGTGGTGCCAGAATAAAGAGTAAAGTGAGGCCAGGGGGTGGGGAAGAGACAAGTTAGGAATATTAAAAGGATGCTAGATGAGAATGGCTGAAGGGCAGCAGGAACAGCAGTAGGTTAAAGTAAAGGGAAGAAAAGGGTTAGGAAGCTAATTGCCTTTCTCTTTTTCCCAGGTTATCATGAATCCTGATATCTTATGGCCCTGTGGCCAGCCCTGAATCAGTTATAGAGGAGACCACACAGTCTTTAGTGGCAGATTGAGAAGGGAGGGATTTACTCTTTAAGTATCATATGTGTATATATGTGTGTATGGGTGGGTTTGCATATAGGTAAAACTCCACATTGGCACCCATTAGCATTTATGATAACAACATTTGTGAAGTCCGAGGTAGGTATTTTAGTATTTTTTAATCTCAGTCCCTACAGAACAATTAAAATACCTAGAGTTTATGTATCACTTTAAAGTTTGTAAAATGCTTTTTAAATGTCATCTCATTTGATCCTTACAACTTTGTGAGGTGTGTGCTATTCTTATATTCATTTTACAGATGAGGAAATTCAGGCAGAGAGAGGTTAAGTGACTTGCTCAGGGTCACACAGCTAGTGAGTGTCTAAGGCCATATTTGAACGTAAGTCTTCCTGATTCCAGGTATAGTGCTCTATATACTGTGTCATCTGACTGGCTTAGAACAAGATACCACTGAATGACACAACTGACATATTGCAACTAATATTACCTAAGCGAGTAGTCAATTAATAGATATAGGAAGAGACATAGAAACATAAGTCAAAGCCCAAATTGTAATCAATGCTTTGATTGTGGGGGGACAGGGAAAAGTAGTAAGAGAGTATAGAAACCCACATTCTAGTAAAGGGTAATGCCCCCATCATCTTTTCATTCCATGTCTCTTCCCCAAGATACCTTTTTTTTTTTTTTGCTTTGTCCAGTCTACTTAAAAATTTCTTAAACTGAGCCTTTTCTGAAGTAGATTTCTCTTTCTTTAGAATATTGATTAAAACTTGCCTCTACAACTTCAGTGCAGATCTCTTCTGGAAAGGCACTTGACTATTTCACTCATTTTAAGGATTTTTAAGGATTGTGGACTGGGAGTTGGTTACCACTTTGCTCTTTGAAAAGGTCTTCAGGAAATGCTTCAATTCCTAAGGAAAGGTAAAGAATCCTAAGGGACTTTGAAGTTGATATTTTTAGCCTTGGATCCTCTACCCAGAAGTGTTTTGCCACCTCTTTGTTATTCTCTAGCTCAGTTTCTTTATTAAGAAAATAAAGACAACACTTACTATTTTAAATGAGACTGAGATAATCTGGGGGAGCTCTTTGAGCTTCTAATGCTAGTATTGCCACAGCTTCATTAATTCCATTATGCAGTACATACCACAGGTCTGGAAATTGGGTACCATGTTTATGTGCAGTTGGTATTATTTGCAATTAAGCTTCAAAAGGAGTAATCAACAATAACAACTAGGACACACTTCTGAATAGGGGGGCTGTTTGAGAATGTATATTAGCCTTAAGGTGGGTTTTTAGAACTCAGAGGCAAACGGGTCAAATCTTCAGGGCAACTGTATAAGTGTGTCTTTGTCAGTGCTTCGGCTGAAGGCAAGCGAGGATGTTGGATGGACTGATGATGAAAGCTGAATTAACCTGAAGATCTTGACTGTTAGGAATGAATGTCTTTTTATATGATATTGCAGGTACCCTTTCTGAGTATTTGAAGGCAAAGTGGAATGATTTCCATGAAACAGACCAAGTAGATTCTTAAGAACTTAAACCTCTTGGTAGAGTTCTCAGGATGAAAAGCCACTGCTGCTGCTGTTCCCCCAGCATAGGTGCACTGGAAAGATTACTGGACCTGAGAGTCAGAAGACCTCAGAAGACCTGTTTTTAACATGTACTCTATTATTTGCTACCTACAGAATGGAAGGAAGAAAGGAAAGGCACAAGTAAGGAAAGGAATTCACTAAGTGTGCCTTATAGCTGGAACTTTTTATACCTTTAAGTAATCAGGACAGTTTTATTTCCCTTTTAGAAAACAACAACAAACTTTTATCCCTTAGTGAAAAGAGGGGATGCTGGGTCACCTCATCTTGGGATTGGGAGAAAGAAGCTGAATCATCAAATTCTCGCTCTGTCTCAGGCACCATTTTTCCAATTTTCATGATATAGTATGAATAGTTGAACTTTTTCATTTATATGTAGTGAAATTTTGGTCAGACCAAAGGATAGGCACAGAACAGATTTGTTCTGCGAAATTTGGACTCAGTCAAAGGGTCACACTTGAGGACCTAAAGGGCTACATGTGGCCTCAAGGCCACAGGTTCCTCAACCCGGTAGGAGAAAGATATATGGAAGACAAGTAAATTGCAGCATATTAACCAACAATGACTTGCATGCAAAAAGTGAACTGAGATATATAATCTGAGAAATGTGTGATCAGAAAAGGAGATGAATCAGTAATAAATCAAGGAATAAGGATAAAAGATAAAGCCCTGGTACTGACAGAATGTTAAAGGACCTAGAGGAATGTGTGCAATGTTGGCAGTTGATCTCTGTGTGGGCATGATGGAGGGAGGGACTGACATTGCATAAGGTGAGAAAGCCTTTCTGGGTTGGTATCTATACCTTTGGAAGGTACATTGTTGAGATCATAGATAACGCTGACACAATTAGGGTGTGGGAGGAAAAAACCCTGCTGTGTGGTGACTATCATAGTGACTCAGTGCCATTTCTTTCTCAGTTGTCCCAACTTCCTAGGTGAGTATTTTGTGAGTAAACAGATACCCATGTCAACTAGACTGAACTGCTCTCTAACCTGTGGGTGGCAGGAGCCTAACACAGCAGGATCAGGAGTAAGTCTAGGAGAGTGAGTAGTCAAATAGAAATTTAATTTCCAAGTGAGGGAAACAGCTTGCAAGCAAGGAAGCATATTAGACTCATGTCTCTAATGGGAGGACCAACCTTCATTTATATTCTTGTGACTAGACAAAGAGTCAAATAATGTAGTGTAGTGATGACAGTAAGGCACAGCAGCAACAGGGAGGCAAGGTTGATTAGTGACAAAAGGTCCCTTCATAGAGGACCATGTTTGAGCCTGTTGGTGTTTGCCCAAGCTCAGGGACCATCTGTGCTTCAATTGCAGCAATATTCATCTACAGAGTAAATGCAAAGGACTGTTGTTATGCCAAGCACAGGGCACAGCTTACTGGTTGAGTCTTAGCTCTGGAATACAGGGTGTCTCCTGTATCTTGACACCCAGAATGATGCAACTTTATATGCCAAGCTCTAGTCTTCTCCACCCAGGCTTCAGGGATGTCTACTCTGTGCTAATCCTCATAGGAAAATACAAGTTCTCCCACTCATGGGAGGGTTGGCTCTTAGAGGAAATGCCTAGTGTTTTTCTACAAAAGTATCTGTCTTGAAAATGAGCAGTTCTAGATTCTGCCCTGTTTGTCATGGATTATAATATATGTGACTATGACCAAGTTACTTAATTTTTCTCTCCATTTTTAATATTGTGACAATACATGCATCCACTTATTTTATGAGGATGTATTGAAGTGGTATTGAAATAAAATGAGATTTATAATAAAACTTTAAAAAATAAATATGGCATTTTTATACAGGATATCCCCAGTCAGTGCATCTAGGTGGCTCAATGGCTAGCACACCAGGTCTGGAATCCAAAGCACCTGAGTTCACATCTAGCCTCAGACACTTCTTTTAGCTGTGTGCTAAAGTCACTTAACCTCTGGGCAAGTCACTTAACCTCTGTTGGCTTCAACTTCCTCCTCTGTAAAATAGCAATGATAGCACCCACCTTGAAGGACTGTTGTAAGTATCAAATAATAATTGCAAGGTGCTTTGACGCGTAGTAAGTGCTATAGAAATGTTAGCTACTATTATTTTAAGCTTTACTACTTTAAAATGACACTAACTCTTTTTGGAACACCCTGTACGAATAAGCAATTACTGAATCTTCTTTGGGTGCATGAGAATGTTCTTTGATCATTTCCTCATTTTCACATATTTCTGTCCATTCTCCACCTGCCATTCTCTTCTCCATCAAACCTAGGAATTGAGGAAGAGGATAATGCTAAAAACAACTGACCTTTATATTGTACCTTAAAGTTTTTAAAATCCTCTCTATATATACACACATACGTATATGCATATATATGTATGTATATGCACACACACACATGTGTGTGTGTGTATCAGCTAGGTGGCACAATGGATAGAGTTTCAAGTCTGGAATCAAGAAGACCTGAGTTCAAATCTATGTGTCTAAATCAAAGCTATGTGACCCTGGGCAAGTTCCTTAACCCTGTTTGCCTCAGTTTCCTCATCTGTAAAATGTTGGAGAAAGAAATGGTAAACCACTTTAGTATCTTTGTCAAGAAAATCTTAAATGGGGTAAGAAAGAGTTAGGACACAACTGAAAAACAACAAAAACTCTGGAGATAGTAGTTTCAGTTGAATACTGAGGACAAAATTCAGAATACAGAGAATTTAGAATTGAGTGACAGAGAGAAGAACCAGAAAATATAGACTGCTTTTTCAAGTTTAGTCAAGCAGAGAAAGAACAGTAAAGAATGATAGCTAGTGTTATGTTATAAGGACATTCCATGAATTAAAATTCCTCAGGGGAATTAGAATACTGATGGGTGACTTTAGGAAAGCTTCAGCCATGTTTTACCTCATTCCCTTTCCCTCATTTTTCTCTCCTTTTTTAATCCACTCCCGTTCCAAAACCATGCACCATGATCCAACCAAAGCTACCATTGTTCTCTGATTCTAACCCTTTCGGTTTCACTTACCGTCTTTGTAACTTTCTGGACTGGGGCCACTGCTCCACTATGTGTGGCATCTCCCCCATTTTAGTACAAGCTTCTTGAACACAGCAACTGTCTTTATATTTGAGTCCCCAGTGTTTGGCCTATAGCTTGGCACATAGTAAGTGCTTGAGAAATGTTTTTTCATTCATGCTTTTGACTATTAGCCCTCTTCCAAAGGTACCAAATTGAAACTAAGAAGGTGTAGCTCTTTAGCTGACCCATTCCTAATGGTAATCCATTCTAACTCAAGGTTCATCCCGGCTTCAGATTAAACATCCAGAATATTTTGAGGTCCCCTAAGCAACTCCAAATTTTAAAAGGATATTATGAAAATCTACTCCCTGTAGAGCTTTAAGAATAAGAGAGGACAGCAATCATCCACTAAAATCTCCTTCTGTAATCTTGTTGCAGCATAGCAGTTAACCGTAGGTTCTTTCTTTCTTTTCATTTATTTTCCTGCCCAAAATAAAACCCTTAGAAGCAAGCCTGGGTGACAGGGAAGATGGTGGTACATTTGACAGTAATTGAGAAATTTGGGAGATGGAAGGCATGAAAGCCAGATTTTTTTTGGATCCTGTTATCTGATGTTTTAGCTCTCCTTCCAAAAGGTTAGTCCTTAGGTGATGAATTATTTTGGCACAGGATATCATGTAACCTTCAACTATGGTGTGGAGGGGTTACATTTGTATCAGCAGAGAGTGTATCCACCCTAAGGAAATCATGGATGTTTCTCATTACTGTTTTAATAAAACATCACATTCATATAGCTCATATAGTGATTCATAGTATCTAATGTGCTTGCCTCACAACAAGACTATAAAGTAGAAAGTACAAGCATTGTTGTTCATAACTTGGAATAGGGAAAATTAGCACTCAGAGAGATCAAGTGATTTGTCCAAATTCAAACAGTTACTAAGTAGCCATATTTCTCTTGGTTAGTTTAGGTATGGCATAGGTGAAGGAAGGAAGAGAGGAAGAATTTATTTCGTACGTATCATGTGCCAGGCACCATGCTAAATGCTTTACAGATATCCACAGCAACGCTGGGAGAGAAATGTTATTCTTATCCTCATTTTACAGATGAGGAAACTGAGGCAGGCTGCCATTAAGTGACTTGCCTAGGGTCACACGGCCAGTATGTGTCTAAAACTGGATTTGAACTCAGATGTTCCTGACTCCAGGCCAGTGCTACTTCGCACTGAGTGTTGGGGATGCAGTGAAAAGACAACAGAAGATGGCAGTATCAGTGAAAATAAAAATAATAACTTTCATTTATCTGCTACTTTAAAAACTGCAGTTATCCCTCTATATAAAATCTTACTTGATCCTCATAACAACCTTATCACAATGTCTTTTCAGAAGTTCTCAGATTGCTTCACAGAAACGCCTTAATTAATCTTTACAGATGATATAATAATAGCTCACATTTCTATTGCACTCTAATTGACAAAGTACGTTAACATATTTCGTTTGACCCTTACAACAACCCTATAGTGTTGATTGCCCCTGCCTCCCCATCTTTGCGGATGAGGAAACTGTGATTCATAAAATCTAAATGATCTACCTAGGGACATACAGCATGGCCAGGACTTGAATCCAAACTCAAGACAATGCACTTTCCATTTTATCAGGCAACTAACTTCTCTTCCTAACAATAACAAATGCCAATATTGGTATGCCTTCTCTAATTTCTTTCGAGAGGGGAAATATTGGAGCATATAATTATTGTGGACAGGATAATGTAGAGCAGAACATCAAGGAACAGTGCTTAAAGTTCTGATAGAAGTTCAATATACTCTCAATTTATGGTCTCATTATCCTTAATGGGAACTATATGGCCATCATCAGATGCAGTGAGTTCATATTATGTCCCCAATGACCTTACTTAATTCCAAAAATGCAGGTATTACTGATCATGCTCTGTCCTTAAATTCCATTTTGTAAATTTATGTGCTCCCAATTTTTGACTCTGTAACTGGCTAAAATTGTGTGTGTGTGTGTGTGTGTGTGTGTGTGTGTGTGTGTGTGTGTGTACATGCACGCTCAGATACGCATGTATGCATGTGTTATGCCAGTATGTCTAAATAGATTGCAGTTTTGTTATTGCTAAATCTTAGTGAAATTTTACTGTAATGTAAAGTGATATTTTTCTTCATTCTTGTATTCAGTGATGAACCTCACGCACATATTTAAAAGGCTTCCATTTGTATTATTCAAGTGTGATTCATCTAGATATGCAGTCCATGTTGAACAATGAAAAGAATCCTGACTCTGGAGTCAGAGAAACTGGGGTTCAAATTCTACTTCCAGTGTTTACTGCCCATATGATTTTAGGCACATCAATAATCTCTCAGATTCAATTTCCTCATCTGCAAAATGGTGGGATTGGATTAAATGCTCTCTTAAGTCCCTTATAACACTAAGGTTGTGATCTCTGAGACTCCAAGAAGAATAAAGGGTACAGGTTATATTTCCCATGGATAAGCAGCACACAAATTATGCTCCAATATGCACTGAACACTAAAACAAAGATGTGGAGGGTCTTCAGTAAACTCCTACTATATAAGTCCCTCCTATGTATAAGACCCTTTGCTAGCTGTTGGGTGGCTGCCCTCATGGAGCTTGTGTTTTCCTGAGTAATAGAAGGCTCTCCATGGAGACTTTTGTGGATGATCTACTTTCATTCCTTGCCCTGGATGTTGTAAGTGGGTAGTATCTGGAACTTTGAAAATGAATAAGTAGTATCCCATCTCTAGCTTACAATCTTGTGGTGGTCAGGGAACTAACTGCCTAAATCATCTCCCTTTGGCCCCAATTTGACTCCACTCCAGAATTTCCTTTGAGAACTTCTGAATACAGCTAGTGCCTGTCTCCACTGATGTGGGTTAAAGGGTCCTAACTCCTGTGCAAGCATAAGTTACATAACAGTCTTTATTTCACCAACTGGAAGTGTGAAATAGCATAGATTACTCAGTTTTCCAAAAATAGTCAATATAATTATTTTCCCCTCTTTAATAAGTTTCACCTTCCATTAGAATGAACAATACAGGTCATCTCCCTTAGAAGACTGGTCTGAGAGTTTGGCTTCCCCCAGAAGGAAAATGATTTTGGGACAGCTCTTTTTTTTCCATTCATTATCTCAGTAGTTCATGTTATTAATAGAAGACAAAGTCTAGGTTTTGGCTCTTCCATGTCTCTTCCTGGAAATCCCTTGCTATTTCTTCAATTCTAAGGCCACATGCTAGATATTCTTTCCAAATGACTGAAACTGTCCAGAAATGTCCCCTTCTTTCTCTACAAGGCGGGGTCCCAAAATATTCCAAGAAATCCCTCCTCTATTCAGAAGGTTGGGTCATGTTTTTCTATCTTCTAAGATCAAATGGCTTTGCACTACCTCTCACTTCTATCTCCTGAGTTGCATGTACAACTACACATCTATCCTTTTCCAAAGGCTGTCATTATCAGCTCATAGGCTGGGGGTTGGAATGGGAAAGGTGGATAGGCCATGCATATATATATATATATATATATATATATACACACACGTATATATATATATATATATATATATATATATATATATATATATGTATGTATATATATACAATATGTCTATAATACTGCCCACTAGAGTAAGAAATTTGGAATAACACAGGTCTGCTATATACAAATAGGGGTGAACGTGTCAATATTGTTAAAAGTTTCCTATAACAAAGTCTTGAAGTATAGACCCTGACACTGTTATTACAGTAAGCCCTTCAGGATCTCTAATGCTTTCAAGAAATGAGGAATGGGGTGACAGAAGAAAAGAAATGAAAAATTTACTCTGTGCTTCTGTTCCAAGCCAGCCATTAAGTCTCTTCCTTATGTCCTTGATATTGGAAACCTTCCAAGTCTCACTAGAATCCCATTCAGAGTGCTTCCTTTGAAACGGGAATGTACACAGTTGAATAAGGAGACTCAACATTCCCCTAGGGTGTGTGTGTGTGTGTGTGTGTGTGTGTGTGTGTGTGTGTGTGTGTGAAAGCACACTGGCAGTATATTTATGTACTAGCTATAAAAGCACATTGGCAGTATATTATATACCTACATCTATATGTGTATATACATGTCTATATACACACATACACATATATCTGCCAGCGTACATTTTTCTAAATCAGTAATTCTTAGCTTTTTTGTGTGTCATGTAACTGTCTAGCATTCTGTGAAGCCTGTGGACTCCTCATAATAATATTTTTATGTATCAGGTAAAATACATGGGATCACAAAGAAATTAAATTGTATTGAAATACAGCTTGAAATTTACAAAAAAAAAAAAACAACGGACCCTAGGTTAAGAATTTCCATTTAAATGATGGGTTTTGTTACTCACAAAGTCTGTTATATTATGTGAAATTAATGTTTTATTATGTCCGGACTCTTCACCATCATTGACCATAATCCTTCTTTTCCCCCAAAAAACCTTCTCCTCCAACCTTATAATACTGTTATAACGGTTTGAAAGTCAACCCTTTCCCCAGGGAAATTCCTTATTTAACTAAATGGCATCACCATTCTCCCATTCTGAATTTCCATCCACTCATAATCTCCAAGTCATCTTTGACTCCTTCCTCTTCCTCATCAGCCAAGCCCTATTGATTCTGCCTCTGTAACATCTCTTACATTCTTAGATTTTCAAAATTTTAAAAATGGATAGACTCAACTACCTCTCTGCTCCATCATTACCTAACCCTGGTCTGAATGAAAAGGAATTTTGAAAAACAATTAAATTAGGAGGTAGTAAAAACTGAAGCCTTTACATAACAGATGGGTCTACATAAGCAAAATCATATCCTTAGCCAAGAAAATTAACGAGGTAAGGAAATCAGGTTAAAAAAACAAGATGATAATTAATCATTTTGGGGATGAGAGGGAAACTTTGTCTCATAATTTGTGCTTTTACTAACTTGACCAGGAAGCAATTTTTCCAGTCATATATTGATATTATTTTAGCTGAAGAAATTTGTGTGGTGAGAAAGTCCTTCTTTCAGGATACATGTCATCTAGTTCCTGTATTGGAAGACTAGAAGCAAATCCAAGCCAATCCCAATTCCTAAGTAGTCTATTATTTTAAGTCATAGCAGCATTTTGGCCAGGAGGATCAAATAGATTGTTAGGACCACATAAGCAACACTCTCCTGGAAGGTAGATAAAGATACTCTGGCACCAAAATATTTAACTCAGGGATCTGTAGTGAATCAAAGGAACAAAGGTAGCAGAACAGATGCATGACAGTGGCCACAAAGGGAAGGATCTTACAACATTGTCTCTTGTTCTCTCAGCCTTAGTTTCTTTCGATATTGTTGGCAATCCCTTTCTCTTCTGAGACTCCCTCCTCTCCTGATTTCCAATCTCCTCCTACTCCTATCATTCTGGATATTCCTCTTGCTTCTCCCAAACTATAAATGTGGATAAGAATTTTCTAAGGTTCTGTCCTTCACCTTATGTATTTTTCTCCATATTCTCTCTTACAGAGCTTTCCTCCATCACCTTGTCTCAACTATCATTTCTATTCAAATGATGCCCAAGCCTTTTGATGGGGAGGGGATGGTTGTATTTTCAGGCCTGATCTCTCTCCCAAATTCTCAATTTCCATTTATTGCTGCCTGCTAGACATCATCCCCCATATGTCCCTCCAGCCCTTCAACCTCAGCTGGACACATTTTATATCAAAAAATCTGTGCTTCTTCCTCACTCCATTATGCCAATTCATCAAAGCTGAAAATCTTACACTTGTCTTTGATTCCTCCCTCTCCCTCATTTCTTACATCCCTTGAATTGTTAAAATTTGCTAATTCTGCTTCTAAAATGATCTTCAAATCTATTCCCTTCTCTCTATTCCCACTATTACTACCTAGAATATTACCATAGTAGTCTAACTGGGCCTTTCTTTAATTTAACACACCACTTCTAGATTAATCTTTCTGGGAGAAAGAAAATGGAATCATGTTACCAATGACTTCTAAATAATCTGAAATGTCTCACCATTACCTTTATTCTTTCGTCTGGTATTAAATGTCTTTCACATCCTGCTTTTCCAGCCTTACTTTTAACTGTTCTTTTTCATACAACCTATGTTCCAGCCCAACAGCATATTTGTTCTTTCTTGAATATACCTCATGCCTTCCTTTCATTGTTTGATTGATCAGCCTTATAAAGGCATTTCAACTTTTAAAACTAATCTAGTATGAAGTTAATGAAGGAAAGTTGGAAAAGAGAATCCTAAAGTGGCTCCAAATTCTAAGAGATTAGTGGGTACCTTGATAACTACTTAATACTTTAAATATAATTAACACTCAAGTTATAAAAAACAAGTTTCATTTTCACTATTTTTTTAGTGAATGCTGTATTAAGCTTCCAAATATGTTGGACTGATGGATATCTGATCAAAACAATAACAAACTTTCCAAAATAAAAAGAGGAACATAAAATGAAGTCTTAGAACAATTGGTCTATTCCCTAATAATTAGTATTCACCAAGGAAAAACATGTTCTGATACCTAGTAATTTCCAAATTGCTGTGACACCTAATGAGTTGTCTTAATAAGATTACCAAACATATAGAAGGAACTAATTACAAGGCATTTAATTCTGAAATCACAATTCATTGCAAAATGGCTTTGCAACTGGCTTTCTTTGTTGTCATCAGCAGGAGGGAGAATGAGCTGGTTGGGAATTGAGTTCTGTCTTGCTTAGTCATTTAGGGGCATATTCTGGTTGTCAGGCTAAAAAGGTATTTTAGGTCCGTGTAGTTTGCTCAAAGGTACTCTCAGGCAGTCACTTCCCCCCACCTCTACCTCCAACACTTGCCAAATTTTGTCCATTGAAGTTCAACCAAATACAATTTATCTCTGGCAAAAATTCAGGCTGAAGGCCACCATGTTGTTTAGTCTTTAGCTTATCATTTTACATAGCAGAGAACTACATCTATCCCTGAATGTTCAAATGGGGAGTGTGATCATAATCCCAGCATGATAAATATCGGTGAACATTTGTTGGCATCACGTAATTATTCCTGTGTCCTAGCTACCTCCTTACTAAAGCATCTGCTTTAAAAAAGGAAAGATGTAGCCTACTGGCTGGTAAGTAGTTTTCTCAGCAATCAGACAAATGTAAACATGTTTCTAAAAATATCAATTTAATTATGTATTTATCTTTTATAGAAATTAGCTGCTCATTAAGGAGAGCTGATGAGTCCAACACCATCATTAAATTGCCTCATATGTTGCAGTGTTACAGAAATCTGGTAACTCCATTTGAAATCTTATAGTTGGGTTAAGCAAATTTTTAGTATTTTGACTTTGTGTGTTGGTTCTAGATAGTCCTTTAAATTTATGAATGAACATTTATTACCTTTTTTCAGTCATGTCTGACTCTTCTTGATCCCATTTGGGATTTTCTTGGCAAAGATATTGGAGTGGTTTGCCATTTCCTTCTCCAGTTTATTTTCCAGATGAGGAAATTGAGGCAAACAGGGTTAAGTGACTTGCCCAAGGTTACACAGCTAGTAAGTGTCTGAGGCTACGTTTGAACTCAAGAAGATGAGGATTCCTGATACCAGGCCAGTTGATCTCCCCACTTCACCACTTAGCTGCTGTAATTGGAAACATAGTAATAATAAATCAGATTTCCTGTCCTAAAAGGAGGCATAGTAGAATGAGCACTAGAGTTGTAGTCAGATGCCTTAGGTTGGAATCTTGACTCCATGCCTTACTAGTCATGTTTCCTTAGGTAATTCAGTTCATCCTTCTGGGACTCAGTATCCATCAATCACATGACAAAGTTGTACTTGATAATTTGAAGGAGCCCTGTAAATCCTGTGATTCCATGCAGTGCCATAACCTGGAATTCTACCTCCTGAAGCAATAAATTGAGAAAAAAGTTAAGTTTTGATGATTGCTCTTGGTCAAAATTAAGGTAGACTGGAAAGAAAAGTGATTGGAGTTTGAGACTGAAGATATTTGAAGGGACTAGATTTTGAACTGAGTACCATGAACGAGATACTGAATTTACTTAAAAGGAAGAAGAGTAGCTTGGAGTTTCATTGATCATAGCAACCAATATTTGAATAGGATGGAGGGAACTTTAAAGGAGGGGAGGTGGTTGCTGAGGGATTATAGCTGGTGAAGGGTCTGAAAGTGATTGGGAAGCAATTCGCACAATTCCTTTCCTTGGCCCTAAGTGTAATGGGGCATGGGAGAAGAAACAATCAGCCTTGTAGTACGTACCAAAGCAACATTTGTAATGTCTTCAGGAGGAAGCTAGGGTGGAAGAGACATGGTATCAAGGGAAGCTTGTTAATAATAAAGGAGGGTTACAGAGAAAATGGTAGAAAGGGAGAGCAGAGTAGGATAAAGACTGGAAAGGACAACAGTTATATGTTTTACTGATGGAATGTAGTGGAGAGGATAGTCTACGCCTTTATTTTTTGTTTGTACCCTCTGCTGATTCCAAGCTGATGATGACATCTTGGCGACGTGGCTTATGACCCTAGGCCAGGTAGCCTGTTGGGGGAAGTCTAAGTAGGAATGCGGGAAGGTTGGACTTGGGAGACCCTATACCATAAGGAATAGAGCCTGGCGGTGTAGAGGATGGAAGGAGTGGGCCAGTCCATGGCCAATATACTCCTTGGAGGGCAGGAGAAGAAATATACCTCCCCAAAGGTTTGCCCCTTCAATGCACCCCTCATTTCCCTGTGCTAGTTCCTACTTGGATCCTATTTAACCTTGTCAACTAACTGTATTAGCCCCACCTGTGACATTGAATGTTGATTAATAATGAACTTTTGTCTTTCTCTCACAGGAAAATATTTTAAACAGAAAGATTTTAGTCTTACCCTAGCCATAAGAACATTTCCATTTTTTCTTTGTCTTTAGATAAGGCAAAATAAATTGGTCTAATTTAATAGCTTCCTTGCTTTCTGAGGTATTATAATTTGTTATAAATTCTTTGCTTATTTTTGGAGTCATCACTAATTCTCCATAGAGGTAGTGTGCCAAGAGAACACAGAGGGAGGAGAAACTATACATCCCAACTATTCTGAAGAAAGAATAAACAACCAGAGCCTAGCAAATTATCTTCTGCATTCTACTTAAATGCTGAAATGAATCTAAGATCTCATTCATTCAGGAGTTCCCTCCTGTGGATAATGACCTGTCCATCCATGGTTGCTCATCTTGTGCAACTCTTGTCCATGTTCTCCTAAAAACTTGAACCACGTGGTTCATTCAATGCGCTGGAGGCCTTCCTCCATTTCTCTCAATATCACAAGAGTACCAATGTAATGCTCTAATTGTCTACCTTTTATATTTTGCTCCTGTCACATGGGGCAGCTAGTAGGATAGAGTGCCACACCTGGAGTCAGGAAGACCCATCTTCCTGAGTTCAGATTTGACCTCAGACACTTACTATGTGTCTCTGGGCAAGTCACTTAACCCTATTTGCCTCAGTTTCTTCATTTGTAAAACTAGCTGGAGAAGGAAATGGTAAAACGATTCCAATATCTTTGTCAAAAGGAAAACAAAAAACAAACCCCAAACCCAAATAGGGCCATGAAGAGTCAGATACAACTGAAAAAACTACTGCAACAGCCTGCTACATGGCCACACCATCTTCTTCTCTTGTCATACAATTGTTTGATGATACTTTTTACTCCTCTCCTTCAGAATCCGTCATTGGTTTTATGCTCCTACAAGTCTCTCCCTGGTCCTCTAGGATTCTTGTCTAGTACCTCTTCAGAGGTAATGCTGTCCCATATCTTGCTGTTACAAAAGAATACCAGTAAAATGTCAGTATTGAAAATATGGTCTTTGCTTTGGTTGAAAACTTTTAGTTAGCAAAAGAGCTTTGCAATTTCTTTCCTGTCCACTCTCCACTTCTTTTTGAACTCTGAGTTCAGTTCATTGTCCTTCTCTGTTGCCTGCCCCAGATATATAGCTTGCTGAACAAACTCTGTGGAGTATCCATCCAAATACATGTTGAAATCTGTTCAATAGATATTCTTCATCTGTTGAATCATTCCTGTTTGGATGGATAGACCAAGTTCCTATAGTAATTACAGATCTCTTCCAAGAAGCTTTGCAATGTTATGAGCCTTGGTGCAATAAGTAATACATCATTGGCAAATAAAAGCTTCGGGAGGTTCACAGGGAATCCATCCTCAGTGTGGGATCTGCCCTTTGTCCTCTCACCATGGAAGATACCTTTGGTGAACAAACACCAAAGGTGTTTGTTTACTGTTTGATAACTATTTTTATTATTAGGGCTCATTGAATAGTGTTATTTTTGTTCTAAGAAATCCTGAATCATTTTGCTGAATGGATGGGTGACACCTTGTAAAAGAGACATCTTGATCTACTGTTTTGTTGTTTAGTCATTTTTCAGTTATATCCAACTCTCTGTGATACCTTTTTGAGATTTTCTTGACAAAGATACTTAAGTGACTTGCCAACAGTCATATATTTAGAGGTGTCTGAGACTGGATTTGAACTCAGGCCCTCTTTACTGGGGCACTCTAACTAACCACTGTGCCACCCAGCTTTTTTGGTAATCAGCAAATGGTACAATAGGTTCTTATATATACTGTAGCATATTTCAGTTAATTGTGAGATAATCATGATGTGGTCCATTGTTGAATGTAACTTGGGAAAGTCTATTCTCTACTAATATCTTTATAAAAATGTCATCAATTTATGTCTAAATAACTGTCATTAAGATTTTGTGCAGGTAGGAGAGTAGGCGTATAGATTGGTGGTTGTTAGGTCTTTCAATCAACTTTTGTGGAATTAACTTGAGACAATTTCTACATCTTTGGTCTCTTTTCCTTACTCCAATGCCTTATATATTCCAGTGTAGGCACTTAATAACTGTTGTTTGAAGTGGATTGACTTACTTTAGCATTGAATAATAGAAAGACAGTTTTTAAAAAAAGGAAAAGAAATCACAGATGAATAAACTAGTCTGAAAACTTATTCAGAGTTCTTCCTCTCCCCATATTTCTCTCTAATTGGCTATTTTTAACCAAAGTTCCTGTCTGCTTTTCTGTGTATTTTTCCTGATTCCCTCTAAAAAGGTAGTTTTGCTCCTGAATATAAATAGAATGAAAAAACCATCAAAATATCATTCTGTTCACCATATTTCCTATACCCATTTTTTATATACACAGACAGTTAGAAGAAACTCCAAAGGTTTCAGTTCCCTTGTGTGGACAAAAACATCCCTAAATTACTACACAAAAATAAGTCTTTGCAAAGACCCCTAGAGGACATAGTTCCATAACCTCCCTCAGAAACTTATTTGAGTATCTAATAACCTTTGCTGTCAGGAAATTCTACCTTATGTCAGTCAGTTACTAAGCATTTATTAAGCTCCTACTATGTGCCAGGAACTGTGCTAAGTCCCGAGGATTCAAAGAAAGCTAAAAGATAGTCTCTGCTTTCAAAGAGCTCAAAGTCTAATGGGAGAGACTTTCCTTGCTGAAAAGAATAACCTCTTCTTCATTCTCACTGATCACCATCTCCTACATCAGATACTTGAAAGATACTATTAAACTGCCCCTCATGTCACAAAAAAGCCTTCTATGATCCCTCCAGGTTGCAGGAAGCAATCCATCCATCATTTATGGAGCACCTACAATCTGCCAGGTGTTGGTTACATGAAGACAAAAGAACAGTCCCTGTCCTCAAAGACCTTATATTCTCCTCTCATGAAAATTTATTTCTACCTCTTAGTTAACTTGTCATGCCTCTTTGTGTAATATACCCTTGTGTTCATTTTAACTAGACTACAAAATCCTTCAGGGAAGGAGTTTTCATTTTCATCTTTGTAACTTCAACAGTACCTAGCATAGTGGCATACTTATGGTAAGTGCTAAATAAATACTTCCTGGATGAATGAATAAGTAATCACACTTTTAAGCTGCCATTTAAAAATCTGATGTCTACATTTTTTGTCATTATTTATAACTCTTCTGTTTCTGTTTTCAGTTTTCTGTTTTGCTTCCTTTACGGAACCTAGAGTTATTCTTTAGTTAGGGCTAAGGAAATGGGGAAGAATCTTATAGTTCTTACAGTTTAGACGTCTGTTACCATATTCAGATGCCTCAGTGGCTTTTTGAACTGTTTCTTTATTACAAATAAAGGGTTTTTTTCTCTTTATCATTGCTCCTAACCCCAAAGTTGAGCTTTTCTTTTCCACAAAAATATTATATTGGCTGTAACTCTGTGCCTTCTACCTCCACACTTCTACCTCCAAAGCAATCAAGATCATCACCTTTCTTTTCTTCCTACTGTTCTCTCAGTCATCTTATAAGTGTCAGAAACAAATAACAAATGAATCCTTATTTTCTCATTTCAGTGCCTTTGGTGCCTGGAGAGGCTTTCCTTTTTCATATCTTCTCTCTAACAGTCACTTCAAAGTTAGATTCTCTTCTAGTGTCTTTTGTGTTTCCCCTTCTGTATTTTTCCTTTTCAGGCCTCTCTCTCTCTTCCTGTCTTATCTCTGTCTTCTGTCTGCCTGTCTTCTCTCTCTGACTTCTCTCTTTCTCTGTCCTCTCTTTGCCTCCCTCCCTCCCTCTCTCTCTCTCTCTCTCTCTCTCTCTCTCTCTCTCTCTCTTTCTCATCATTGGATGCCCGTTTTCATTCCGAGTCTCCTCCTGTGGCTCTGTTTCTAACCCTCAGTGTAAGACTATATTTCACAAGAAAGCCATGGCAATATTGTTAAGAAGATTGCTTTCATGTATGGGTGTATCACTTTAAGAAATCAACTCAGTATTTTCCTTTATCATATGCTTTCTTCTCTGTCAATTATCTCTACTTTTCCTCTGTTTTTTCTGTTTAGAAAATGTAGACTGACCTAATTGAAATATTCTTGGTCCACATGAATGAACATTCATACTTAGCAAATTCACTGATAATTTTCTCTTGTCTTAAAGACAAGGAAGCAAGGTTGCCTTTGTTGGGATAGATTAATTTTGGAAGAGCATCTGAGATATTTAATCTGTATCTAAAGTCATTTTTTCTTGTTCTGCTCTGCCTTTATTTGAAAGAAGACAAGCAAATATTTCCTCTTAAAGGATTTGTGTTGTCTGTCTCTGCTTTCTTAGTAGACTGCAAATCAAGGGCCTGGATAAAAGAACTGAATACTGAATGGAAAATAAAGGTTACTGGATGAAGGTGGAACCTTCATAATAAATTATGGAACCAACTTTATTTCACAGGAAAAGAAAAGCCACATGCAGGAAAAAAAAATAGAGCATTTTTTTACTCTCATCATTTGGCAAGATAATACAGCAGAAAAAACTGGTCTTGGAATCAGTTCAATGGAATTCAGATCCTAACTATGACAAATGATGTAAGGCAGAAAAGTTCTTTAATTTCTCTGAGCTTACATTTCTTTATCTACTAAGTGAGGGGTTTGGACTAGGTAATGGTGTTGTCAGTTATTATTGGATTTGAAGTCAGAGTCCCTGGGTTTGAATTCTTTCTCTGCCACTTGCTATGTATATGATCTTACTGGTTTTGTTCCATGTAACCTCTTTGGGCATCAGTTTCCTAATATGTAAAATGAGGAGGATAGACCTGTGTGACCAATAAGGTCCCTTCTAGAGCTAACTTCAATGATCCGCTGATGATTTGTTTCACTCCATACCTTTGCTCATTTTTTTACTTGCCTGGAATGCCCTGTCCCTCCTCACATGTCCCTGTACTTTAAGGCTGATGCTACTCAAGTCTTTCTTTCTCTTAGAATTCTTCTCTCATGGCTATATCTCAATGATGGGTCACTCTTCTGAACTCTGTAGCACTACTGTCTATACCATTTATTTGCTAGTTAGCTAATGCCCCCTTCACCTTGTATTTTTGCTTCTCTTTTTTATATACTTGCTCTGTGTCCCTACCTGGATCATAGATCCATCAAGGATAGATTTGCCTGGTATGTGTTTGGGTCACGTTATTTAGCATAGTGCTTCGTGCATTGTACACACGTAACTATGTTTATTGGTAATGACATTAATAGTAGCAAGACTTAAGCTGGATACTCCACCTTTCTTTAAACAGTACCAATAAATTTTAGGAGTGGAAAAACATCAGTGGTCAGGGATTCAATGGTAATTAAGATGTCCAGAGCATTTTCACTTCAAACAAAGTATGCATCTACATTAAGACCTGTCATTTTGACTTCCCCTTTGGTTTAGGTGCTTATTTTTATTATCTGCTTAAGCACTTTTCAACTGGAGAAGGGGGCAGTCATTTGTGAAAGGATATCATGATTATGTCAGAGCCAAGATTCCTTAAGCATTCCAACCTGCTTTCTCCAAGTTCTGCTATTTCACCAGAGAGTAGGGATACAGGACCATGGAGAGAAGCATTGTTAATGCATTTATGGTTCTATATACAAAGGCTTAATAATCCAGCACTTAAACAGTAGTAAATGAAACAAAACAACATTTTGTATCAGCAAGGGTTAAAAATGTATTCTGCATATGGCTTTTATTCTTTTCTATTTTAAAAACATTCTGAACATTTTTTATACAGGCAGCATTGGCACAGTGAATGGGGGTATAGAATCAAATGTCCTAGGTTAGATCTTATTACCTGTGTGACCCTGGAAGTCAATTCATTTCACTTCCCTAGGCCCTGTCTCCTTTTCTGTAAACCAAGGGAGTTGGACTTGTGAGCTTCTAAGGTTGCTTCCAGCACTAAAGCTATGACTCTGTGATTCTAGACCCAACACCACTTTCCATACGTTCTTATGATATTATTATTTGAATATAGTGTCTTTTTTCCAATTATTTGGATAAATATTTGCCAATTCAGAGGTCCCTAAACTTTAGTGAGAAGGCATTAACTTTCATTTCACCAGAGATCACTGAAGTGAAGGGAGGGAGGAAAGGACTTCTTGAAGGAAGTGAATTTTGTCTGGGCAGAAATGGGGGATGTAGGAGGATGGTGAAGCATGTTAATGTGGTAACAGCTCCTAGTGAGAACATAAACCATCTTGTGAAAATAAAAGTACCAAATTCACTGTAGTAAGGAATTACTCTTCAGGAGTTAGTTAGCTGTGTATAAAGAAAAAAATCAATAAAAATAGATTTCTCCAAAGAAAATAAATAAAAATACCAACAAAGACTAAAATCAACTGAAGACCATTGGTGAATACTAGAGGGTCATGGATTTGGGCCATAATAAATACAAAACAGAATAGACAATTAAAGCAAGGGCTCCCCATCCACACCATTTAAAAAGTTTGATTTTACTCAGGTAAATATTTTTTTAATTAGGTATGTTTCTTTAGGATGATGATAAGTTAGTTAGTTACTCATATGGAGTAGTTGAAAGCATCTATATATTGTTAACTACTTACCTATCACCTTTTGTGAGGATTAGATGACATGATACATAAAAACTTTAAAGTTCTACGTAATTGGAAGCTAATTCTCTCTGTGGAGAGTAGGCGTATTATGGCTGATAGAATATTATGGCTGATTATAAAGTCTGAACAACAGTTAGCATATGAATCATATATATGGACAAGTTCAATTTTTGCTTATAATTTTAAGGAATCTACTTATTACTTCCACGCCTCTTCAGCCAACATTTGAACTAACCTGTGGCCATTTTTCTCAGAACCCACAACCAGGACTCTCAGTTCTGAGGGCCTGCCTCAAATGTGACATGGCAACAGTTTTTAACCAGGCAGAAAATATAAAAACAATTCTGAGGGAAAACAACCTTTGCCCCTAAATTATGTTATACTCTGGAGATTTGTCTTACTTCTTTTAATGATGGATTATGGATTCCATATCCTGATCCCGATGATTGCTCACGGATTCCTATTGTAATTCTGTCTGGATGCCTGCTCTATAGTTTTTGACTAGTTATTGGAATTTCCCTAGCTTTCTACAACTTGCAAACTTTCCCCTTTCCTATTCCTGCTGTTCAGTGATCCAGTGTTCTGACCTCAGATGAGAAGCTTCTGACCCTTTTTGCCTGAAAACTTAGACACAAGCCATTATTAAACTCTAATTTGTTTATGATCCTGGATTAATTACATGTTACGTAATTAAAAAAAAAAAGAAACATTCTTATGGATCAAAACCCCAGAATAGAACCTTTTCCATTTATGTCTAAGATTCCTAGGGGGAACTTGGGCTATGGATCACATTTATAATATACATACTATATCCCCTAATTGAATTTAATGTCCTTGAGGGAAAGAATTACTTATCATCTTTGTATTCCCTGCATTTAGCAACATGATAAGCGCTTTATAAATCTTTTTCTGAATTGTTCAGTTTGGCTCCTGATGCAGGTTGTACCATGTCAGTGTGTGGCAAAAAAACTTGATAGACAAATAGGATATATTATCGACTGTGACAGCAGGGTGAAAAGCAACAGGTTAGAGATAATGCTTCACTAATTTATAAACTCTAAATGGATATGTATAATAAAAATTATACATGTATTACACAGGTGTACAATATGCTATGATATATACATATATGTAAAATATACCATAATACATACATATACTACATATGTATAATATGCTATATTATACCTATATGTATAATATACCTATATGATATATATTTATACTATGCTATAATATGTATATATGATATATACATATGAGGAAAGATACCAGGAAGAGCTAGGAATTGAAAAAATGAATTCTAGGTGTGCTGGAGCTAATGTGTGTATATGTGTCTGTACATGTATAGACATATACATGTGTACATGTATATACACACATATAGGTATATAATTCATATGTATACAATACACATACATAATACACACAGTACATATATGCAATATAATATGTGTGCATACACATAGGTACATACACATGTATTTATAATACAGCATATATACAAATATGTGCATATACATATATATATATATACATACACACACACATACATACATACTCTTTTACTCCAATTTGCCTAGTATTTTTTTCAATCCCCAGACCTTCCTGATTGTTACTGCCTTTGGACCACATGTGGTGTGATATGCATATATTATGAAGAGTAATCTTGACTTTAGAACTAAGTTTTGAACATATTAAGTTTGCTTGGATTCCAGCTGCAGTGTGTTAGATCTGTGGAATATGAGCACACCAAAGGAACATTGACTATGTATCACCTACTCATGGGTACTTTTTTAACACCAATAAAAACATCATCCACCTAAAATGAATAAAAATTTTAATAATAGGTTCTAATTAATGAATTTATTCATTGTTCTTTTCTGATACAGACATCAAATTGGTATTTTAACCTAAGTGAGATAGGTTCACATTGGAGAGGATATTTTTATTTTGGGGGACAGGGAGGCACAATTTATGCCATGTCAGTGTGGCCAAGAAACTGTTGATAGACAAATAGGATGTATTATCGACTTTGACAGCAGGAGGAAAAGTAGCAAGCTAGTGATAATGCATCATTTTTTGAGAAGGTTATTACCGTAGACATAGGACCTAGTCTTTTGCTGTGATCTGATTCCTTCAAGTCCCTCTTCAAATCTGAACTTCATTTAATTACAGTGGCCTAGAGTGCATTCTAATACATGCTACATGGCACAGATTCAAAATGAGCTGGGAATTATTACCACTTAATGATTTGATTATAGAACTAGAGGAAAAGTGAAAACATTCTCCTTTTTTCTTTTCTTTTTTTTTCTTCCAAATTAGGTTATATAACACTTTAAAATAGCTATCTACTTGATTGGCAATTTTTACATAGCCCTAGTACAGCCTTACTGCAGCCATCCAACACTTTTGCTCTATCAATATAACTATATCTTTAATTAGATAAATTTTGAAGTCAATGGAGTTTATTCTCCATTTCAATTATTTTTGGATTGGCAGAAACCAGAGAAGAACAGTTGTTATCATTATATGGAAATATCTGCATTGAGCTTCACCAATTTATGAGCTCTAAATGGATTCCTCCCCCCACCTCCCACTCAATCCCTGTTAATGGCAGAGAACAAGCGGTACCTGGAACATGCCCTGGTTTGGCACACCTTGTGGTAACCCAATAGCTGAAGTTAGTAAGCAGTAGAGTTTCTGTAAACCTGCAGTTGTCAGCCAAATAGCAGGATAGGTCATCATTCGGTTCTGATTAGTTAAAGGGTAACAGTAACTCCACTTCCATAAATAATAATGGAAGATTTGAATCTTTGGTAAAGTTACTGACAGCTGGAGGAAATCCCAGCTGCTCATGAAACTGGGAGTGTTTAACCAATTAATCATGAATGGATGAATTCAATGAAACAAAAAAAATCAGTCTGGTTTTATAGTAGAAGCTTTGAAAACTTGGAACCAGGCATTTCTTTTGGTTTGCCCTGAATAGAATTTGAAGTCACCAGGAGGGAGCCTGAATTTAAATATGTTGCAAAAGAAGATATCAAAGGGTAATCATAGCTTTATCTTTAATGCATTATCTCAGAGTTATCTCAAAGATTCCTATTTTGAACCTTTAAAGGAAGTCAGCATTTCCTTTTAGCTTTTTTTTTTTTTACCTCTGGGGAGACCGAGAGTTTGAGAAAATCAACAAAGATTTTGAGTTGACAATATGTTTCCCACAACTTTCCTAAGTAAACAATCTGTAATTGTGAGTTAACTTCAAACCCCAGTGGTCAAGGTTACAGGAAAGGACCTAGAGGTAAATGGGAGCTGAGAGGTCATCTAGTGTTCTTCAGTGTTGTATTACAAATGGGGAAATTAAAGTCCAGAGATAGTTAAGTGCTTAAGTGGTAGGTAGTAATTAGGTAAGAGAACAGAACTGGAATCCCAGGCCCCTGACTCCAAATCCAGCATTCATTCCACTCTCATGGAAGCACTCCATCAGTAACTTCCCTCCAAACAGAACAGCATTTAATCCATCATTCTTTTGATTAATCAATTCAATTTAAAATGTATTTATTGAGCCTCTGCTATGTGCCAACTGCTGACCTTGCCCTCAAAAAGTAGATAATTATATACCTATATATAGGTACAAAGTAATTGGGGGAGATGGGTTGGAGGAGCGCTAAAAGTTTGGGAGATCAGGAAGGACTTCCATTATGAAGCAGGATGTAAGCTGTACTTTAAAGGAAACAAGAGAAGAGGCGGTAGATAAAGCGCAGGACCTGGATTGGGGAAGACTCATCTTCATGAGTCCAAATCTGGCCTCAGGCACTTACTAGCTGTGTGTCCCTGGGCAAGTCACGGTAACCCTCTTTGCCTCGGTTTTCTCATCTGTAAAATGAGCTAGAGAAGGAAATGGCAAACCGCTTTGCCAAGAAAACTCCAAATGGAACAGTGAAGAGTCAGACATGACTGAAACAGATTGAACAACAACACAGGGCTTATGCATGGCAGAGGTGAGGAGAAAAGCATTTCAGGCAAGAGACTAAGGTTGTAAGAAGACATTCAGAGGAAAGATGGAATTAAATATGAGGAACTGCTGCTTGGCTGCTAGTTTGGCTGAGTAAAACGTGCATGAGGACGGGTAATATGAAATCAATCTGGAAGGTTAGACTGGAGCCAGAGCATGATAGGCTTGAAATGCTAGACAAAGCTGATCTTTTATCCTGGAGTCAATAGGGAGCTATTGGAGTTTCTTGAGTCATCTAGTGACATTATCACAAAGTACTTTAGGAATATCAGTTTGGCAGTTGTGTAGAGCATAGGCATCAGGCTGCTTGTGACCCTCAGCATTCTTGAGGTTGGCCCAAATGAGAAGAAAATGTAATTCAGAAGTCAATATGCAGCCCATAGAGATCATTATGTAAGTGGGTTTAGTGGTCCCCACTTCTACTTAGTTGAACATCACTGGTACAGAGGATGGCTTCGACAAGGGAGAGACTGGATCCAGGGAGACCAAATAGGAGGCCACCATCATAGTCAAACTGAGAAGTGATAAAGGTCTGAAGTAGGGATGGGGGCTCTGTGAAAGGCCTGCCACTGACACATACTTGACTGTGTTTGGTGTTCCAGGCAACTCTTTTTTTATATGCAGTTTTTATTTTTCCCCCAATTACATGTTAAAAATATTTTTTAAACTTTAAAAAAAAGTTTTGGGTTCCACACTATCCCCTCCCTCCTCTCCTTCTCTGAGACAATATGCAATCCAATGTAATTTATACATGTGCAATCATGTAAAACATTTCCACATGAGTCATTTTGTACAAGAATACTTAAATTGAAAGAAAGAAAGAAAGAAAATAGCATGCTTCAGTCTGTATTCATTCAGTATCAGTTCTTTCTCTGGAAGCAGATAGCATGCTTCATCATGAGTCCTTTGGGATTGTCTTAGATCATTGTATTGCTATAAGTCATTCACTGTTCTTCGTTGTACAATATTGCCATTACTGTGTACAGTGTTCTCCTCATTCTGTTCACTTCACTTTGCCTCAGTTCATCTAAGTCTTTCTAGGTTTTTCTGAAATCATCCCATTCCAGGCAACTCTTGAAATCTAAGTATCAGCAAAGAGGTCAGCCTGAATTGGGAGAGGGAGTTTATTCACCTGGAATTTCCTAATACCAATGAAATCACAAATCTAGTCTCTGTCCCAAACTTGCCCTACATAGAGGCGATCATTAAGTCCAAAAAGGATACACTGGACTTGGAGTCAGAAGACTTAGTGTTACTTCTCTCAATTTCTTTGTTTACACGATGAAAATAATAACACCTTCTCAACATATAGCTAAGTGTTTTCGTAAGGAAAGTGCTTTGTAAAGTGTAAAAAGCTTGAAACATGCCTGATATTGATGATGGTTGGTAAATTTTAAGTTGACATTCAGTTATTGGAGGTGTTAGTAGAAGAAAAGTAGAAGACTTTCAGTGTTTGAAGCACAATCCTTACTGAAGGAGGTGCCAGAACATAACACAGATTGCTTTCAGTTTAGTTTTTAACAAGGAATTTTTACTGTAGTAGTTTCTATGCCTGCTTGAAGCAGCAGTCCATTAAAAGATAAGTGATGGTTCAGGACATGATGAAGAATGCTGATAACTTCATCAGCATTTACATTATTTTCCTCAGAACTACTCTTTGTGGGTAATAACTTTTCTAGCAATTCATTTTCTGTTCATTTAGTGTGTTCTGGCTGTGAGAGGCTGATTTTTCATAGACCTTCAGCGTCTTTATAACGTTTCATAGTAAATGACTCCCACATCAAGTTTATACTTTCCATTGGCAAAACTGTCTTGGCTAAGTCTCTCCCTCTCTTTCTCTCTCTCTCTCTCTCTCTCTCTCTCTCTCTCTCTCTCTCCATTTCTTTTAAAATATTTTTGAATTTAACAAATACCAAATAAAATGGGGATTTCTATGTATATCTATGTATATTTCTGTGTAGAATTGTGTATGAAATTGCAAATTTCTATTATGTAGAGCTTGTTTTCTTGTTCTATAAATTCAACATATAACTTTCATTCTATCTCCCTTATTTGTGATGGCTTCTGGCTCTTTTTTCATTCTCTCCTTATTTGGGGTTGGGTAGGAGAGTGAGGAGGGAAGAACTAGTGATGGGATTCAGTTTGTGATGGTGGTGAGAATCAGACTGCTTAAGGAGGGGTGAACTTGCTGAGCATTAATGTGACCAGGCCCCTTGCACATCTAGCCTGGCCATGATAGAGAGACCTAGTATATACATATATACATATATACATATATGCATCTGTAGGTGTGTGTTTAAACTATATTTGCAGATATGAACATATACATACATATATACATTTGTGTGTATATATACATACCTATACATACATGTGCATTGACTAGGTAGGTCCCAACAAAAATTTTTTTTTCTTATGTTTATTCTTAACAGAACTTGTTCTTCATATGTTTCTTTGGGTTCTGAGTTTATTTTGTTGTGTTTTAACCGCCCTCCTCATCTGTGCCAATATGCCTTGTGTTTTGGGAGTTTTTTGGTTGCTCTGTAAAAGAAAGTAAATCCTCTCTGATGACACTAACTTGCTTGAAGTTGATGGTGTCTTTAAGGCTGATTATTTTCTTCTGTCCCTCATGCCTCCCCACTCCCTAATCCCCAACTTTTCCCCTTCTTACATTGTTTACCTATAAAATGAGAGGGGTGAACTAAATGACTATTAAGGTCATTTCCAATTCTAATTTATGTCCTTATGCTCATTTCTCTTAATCAATAAACAATCATTGAGCATCTGTTTACTAATCATTAAACCATACCCCAATCTTTGGGAAAAAACCCCACACAATTACTAGTCACCCAGAGGGAACTATGCTTGGTATAAATAGGCTGCATCATTGATCTTCTACTAAATGACATTAAAGATGCAGCCAAAGAGGTGCATGACTAGAGGAGGTAGGCTGGTCATGTAGCCATAGCAAGGTATAATATAGATAGTCCTTGTACTATGCTGATATCTACGCTGTTGATGGCTAGGTAGTGCAGTGGCTATAGCACTACACCTGATGTCAGGAAGACCTGAGCTCAAATCTAACCTCAGATACTTATAGCTATGTGACCCTGGGCAAGTCACTTAACCTCTGTCTTCCTTACTTTCCTCATCTGCAAAATGGGGATAACAATAACAGATTTGTTGAAGGATAGAATGAGATAATGTCATATTTATATATGACATATATATGACAATTTATATAAATAGTATTGTATAATAATATTATGTAGCACTTTATAAACCTTAAAACTCTATGGAAATGCTAGTTGTTATGCTGAAGCTGATGATGCCAATGTCATGAGACTTAAAGGAAGACTCACATCATATTAGTTGGACTCTTGTCAAGAATGGCACAGAGTGAGAAGATATGGATAGATTATAGTCTCCATTGTTAAAAGGAGTCAACACTTTGAAGAGATCATATGTCCCCAAAAGGACTAAAGTATCTGCTTTGTGTAAAGCTCCGGGTGAAACATTGCAGGGAATACAAACTGTGATTGTATTTATTCTCAGAGAGCTTATATTTCAGTTGGGGAAACAAGCCATAGACACATAAAAAGATAATTAACAATATAAGGCAGTGTGGGATAACTAACAAATGAATGAGGATGGGAGCCAATCACTGTGGGCTACAGTGGGCAGGGAAGGCTTCCAAGAGAAGGTAAATTCTGAACTGGGCCTTTAAGGATGGGTAGAAATTAACAAGTATTGTAGAGAGAAGACTTTCTTTGGGGGATGTAGGTGTGAGAGGAGGTGGCATGAATGGAGGGTGAAGGAGACAACTCCAATTTAGAATTCTGGCCACCATCCATCACAAGCTATGCCTCCCCATTTTGCCAGTTGGAGATTGTACTTCCTTTATTTTCTGGTCCTAATATCTGAATCTTGTATATAGCAGCAAACCAACGGTCCATGATGCTTTTCATTTACATGCCATCAATCCTATGGGTGGATCATAATCTTCAGCCTCTTCGTGAGAACATGAGAACTTCCATTCTAGATCAAGACATAAACACATAAAAAATTATGGATCAGGATGGCCCAGGTGCCATCCTGGGCTCAATCTAGCTCACCATTCTTTCTCTGATAATCATACTAAAGAATGTTTTCTAATAGGTTATGTTTGTTTTCCATGATATCAGCCTTACTGTACCTCTAACATATCCATAACTTTCTTTAATAAATCTAATTATGGAATTATGGAGACATAGCATTTCATAATGAATAGAAAAACCCACATCAGAGTAAGGAACACTTGGGTTCAGGTCCTTCTTCTGATATATGTAGCCCAAGATGAGTCACTTAACTTCTCAGTGCCTCAAGCAAGTTTCTAAGACTACAAATTGCAGGACAGTTGCCCATTTCCATTGGTGGATGGAGTTTCCTTCCTGGTAGGTCCTTACATTAAGTAAATCATAGATTTGGACTTTTAAAAAGTTGTGCAAATAAATACCTCTTTGCCACCATTTTGTTCAACCCCAGACATTTTAAAAGTCTGTCTATGAAATTCCTGACAATTTGCAAAATGGCGATAATGACATTTGCCTAAATATTCTTTATTTTTTCCTTCCAAGTATTCTTCTTTGGGGCACCATGGGGAAAGTGCACACATAAACTATTTTGAAAAATAAAAATATTGAATCAACTTTGTTGCTAACCTAACATATAGTACTTTATTCTAACTCCCTGACCTCACGTAGATTATCTTATCATCCAGTCACATTTGTTATCCTGAATGCCTTTAGTTGCTTTTCCTTCCTGCTCTTATTAGTTCCCCAAAAGAAGAGATACTCGACTTTACTTCCTGACTTTGATGATTATAGATATTTAGCAGTAGTCTCATTTTGTTAACCATTTTCATCTACTTTCTCTGGGTTAGGAGAGGCAGAGAAAACAAGCTTATCATTGAACCTTCCACTTGTAATCGAGGGTCCCAACTGAGAAATAATCAGAGCAAGTTTTTTTGAGGGGAAGGAATCAAAGTATGCAGTCAAGGATGAAGGGTATTGAGGAAACAGCTGTAAGAGAGCAGTCAGGATGGTAGAGGACCATCCTGAGTCCATAAAATGATGAGGATTAGCTAAAGAAAATGGGGATGAGTACGGAGAAGAAGACATAATAACTATATTGAGGTAGGTGAAAACTTAGATTTGATATGAGGAAAAAGAATCCAACTATTGGTCTTACTTAAGAGTTGGTGAGTTCTCCTTCACTGAAATTTTCCAAGCAGGCACTGGAGATGAGCACTTGTTAATTATGTGGTAGTAGAGGTTCTTTTAGGTATGGGTTGGAATTACCCCAATGAGGTTTTCTTGACAGACATACCAGAGTACTTTGCCATTTCCTTCTCCTTTTACAGGAGGAAACTGAGGTAAACAACGTTAAGTGCCTTGCCCAGAGTCACACAATTAATAAGCATCTGAGGCTGGATTTGAACTAGGGATCTTTCCACTGTGTCACCTCACTTCCTGGACTTTTCACGTATGGTTTGGAGCAGGTGGCCCCACGCTAAATCTCAAATTCCATGATTGTATGAAAGTAGTATGAGAGCCCCCTCCACTGCAAAATCATCAACTTTTAGGCAAGTTCACTGTTTAGTTTCCTTGGAGGTAGAAACTTTAGTCAGATGAAACAAATGGTATCAATGGTTCAAGGAGAAGGTAGGTGAACCCCTAGACCCAAAGAAAAAAGTCACAGAGAAGGTCACCTATAACAAGAGTTCTTTGGACAGGAGATTTCAGCCCTGTAGATTGACACTCTTTGATACCCTTCCCTTGCTTCGCTTCTATCCAAGCATACCTGTGGTTTGGAGCTAAAGGAGTCCCTACTTTTGTTGCTAGGCAGGTAAAAAATGTATTGGAGGCAAAGGAGTCCCTGATCCAGAGGTGTGCTGGTACATGTTTAACAACCAGCTTTCTGTGTATGTCGGGCGGGGGAGGGCTGGGGGCCTAGACACTCTTTCAAGTTTAATCTACATTATTAACATTTTATAAATACTCTTACTAAGTCTAGAAAATCAACACAACAATAAATCAATCCCTTATTTGCACCTTAACATAATTATTCATATGAAAAATTTAGCAAGCAGTTCTTGAGAATTGGTACAAGCTGACTCCAACATGCCCTTGCCCTAATCCCACTGCCAGATCTACAGGCCCTGAATGCATTTCCTCAAAGAAACATTGTTATATAGGGTATTTACTTTTTCTGTGTCCTACTAATAAATGTTCAGTTGTTCTACCGATCTATACTTGATAGTTTGGTTTGGATTCTCTGAGATAGTTTGAGAATCTAACCACCATATATATTTCCATAGAAAAATACGTTCTCGGTTCCAAATAACTTATTTTCAAGCCAACTTTGGTTCGGCTATTTCTTAAATTTAAAACTGCACATATTGAATTTTCTTAAAGCAAGTCGTATCTGTATTCCTGTTCCCTTTTCTTTAAAATATGAACTCCCATAACAAAAAGGGCATCCAGTGCCAACTAAAAGTCAGTTCTGTCAGGCAAAATGCAAATAAGACCAAATTGCTATTCAGATGAGATTTTGAAGTGTTTAACTTGATACGAAATATTCTTAATCTTGATAGTTATCAAGGCATAACACTAATCTGTGATAACACAAATCTGTGCTTCTGTGATTTCAGCTTGTTGTGTTGAATATATCTGATTATTTCAGCAAGTATATATTGTCCGTTGATTATTTTCCCAGGGTTCCTGAAGGCTGTGCCAAAGGAGTGAAAGCTTTGGTAGGCTGTCCCATGCAGGCATGGCTTCAAGAATGGTGCCAGCAGTAGATTTAAATGCCAAATGGAAGGCTGTATATATGATCCAGCAAATGATAGGGAGCCATTGGAATCCATTTAGCAGGCAGACAATTCAATCAGACATCCACTTTGGAAAAAACACTTTGGCATCCATGTGAAAGTTGTCCTGGAGTGGGGATACACTTGAGGCAGAGAGGCTAATTAAAAAGTCATTTGCAAGAGTCCAAAGGAGAGGTGATGAGAGTTTTAACTAGATTTCTGGCTATGTGAGTGGAGAGAAGGAGACATACATGAGAGATTCTGTGAAGATAAAAACAACTAGATTTGCTAATATGTTATATATGGAGTGGGAGAGTGTGGAGTTGAAGAGAAGAGTGAAATTTCAGGGCAGAGTGACTGGGAGTATGGTAGTGGAAAGTTTGGAAAAGGGAAGGGTTTGGGAAGAAATATATGGAGTTTTATTTTGGATATGTTAAATTTGGGATGCCTATGGGACATCCATCTGGAACTGTATAAGGTAGTTAGAAGTACAGCCCAGCAGATACACTTGGCTGGATATGTAGACATAGGAATCATCTGAATAAACACAATAACTGAACCCATGGAAGTGGATGAGATCACCAACTGAGATAGCATAGAACAAAGAAGAAGTGGGTCTAGAACAGAGCATTAGGGGATGTCCGTGGTTAGTGGGTGTGACATGCGTGAAAAAGATGCTGACAAGGAACAGTCAGACAAAGAGGAGAACTGTAAGACAGAAGAGAAAAAAACCTGGAGATGAGAGTGGATATAGGAGAGGGTGATCAAAGGTTCCCTGAAGAAGTCACTACAGAAGTCAAGGAAGATCCAAATTGAGAAAAGGCCAATTATTTTTTGCAATTAACAGATCACTGGTAAGTCTGGAGAAGTTTCAATAGAGTAGTGATGTGAGGAGCTAACTTACAGATGTTAGAAAAGGAAGAGAGAGGAGAGGAAGTAGAGGCACTTATTGTACATAACTTTCTCAGAGTTTGGCCACAGTCAGATATAAGTATAGGGTGGTATAGGATGATAGCTAGAGGGTGTGGTTGGATCAGGGTTTTTTAATGATGGGGAGACAGACATATTTTTGGGAAAGTAAGGAGGAGATTGAGAGAGATTGAAGACAAGAGAGAGAGTAGGAATGGTAATGGGGCCAACTTAGTGGAGAAGTCAGGAGAAGGGTACATGAATCATGAATTGCCTTGGCAAAGAGAAGAGAAGGAAGATATAGATGGGGAAGATGTGTGAATGATGTGAGATAAGAAGAAAAATAAATAATTACTTCAAGGATCTATCCTTTCATCAGCACCAATCCAAGTTACAACCTCTCTACACCTTAGCAGATTCACAAATTGCTGTGACCAAAAGGAGAATAAAATAATCTTACAGTGGCCAACCTTCTGCTGATGATATACTCTACATTTATCTAGTCTGGTTATTGGAAATCCTAAGCCTTTCCATCTGGGTTGAGCCCACCAGATCTTTTGTGGTGCTGGTATAGTCCCTTGGAACCCAGACTCACTTTTATGCTGTGACTGTGCTGCGCTGAAAGGAGGCATCAGAGTGGGACCTCAGTGGAATAGAAATCGTTGTTATGTAATTGTTAATATGCTGAATGGCGGGCATTCCATTTCTTACTTTGTAATACCTTGAAACCTGGAATTTCACCGATCTTTTCCTGACTCCTCATTTTCAGCCAAGATGCTGCTCAACAATATGCCACTCAGCTGGCAGCAAGTCAGGATCATACAAGGGATAGCCAGGACTGGAAATTAGGGCACTAACCATGGGACCTGGGCCTTCAAGGAAGCATTCCAAGTCCTTGAAATGCTGATGAGCATAAGGTAGGATGACCCTACTTTCAGAGGAACTGGGAAGGCACAGAAGTGAGAAAAGTAGACATGGAACCACAGTATGAGGTGCTGGGTGGGGGAAGTTAATCAAAAGCCCAAGACAAGAAGCCTTTTACTGAATTTCAGTTCCCTGTGAAGGATGAGACTGAAATATACCAATAGGGCCCCAAGGAAACAGTTTTCTGAGAATAGAAAGCATAGTTTAAGTCCTGTTTAAGAAGAGTAAACAGAATACCATGCTAGACTACTTCAGAATTCAAGGGGTTAAACAAATACAAAGACCAGGGAGGATCTGACAGGAATTTGTAGGATCAGTCCAATAGTGGACTTGTCAGGGCAGCCCATGATGAAGTAATGAGGCCTTACTTTTTTAAAATTTGTTTTCCATGTTCTACAATCACTTCTATATATCTTAGATTTCTTTTCCCCTCCTTCCCCTCTACCTCCCCACTCCCTCCTTGAGATGACATACAACTTTATATAGGTTCTACACATTCATTCCTATGAAATACATTTTCACCTTAGTCATGTTGCATAGAAGAATTAAAGTGAATGGGAGAAATCATAAAACAAACCAAAACATAATACAAAAGAAAATCATCTGCTTCATTTTGCGATCTAATTCCATAGTTCTTTCTCTGGATGTGGAAGGCATTTTGCCTTAAGAAACAATTGGAAATTTTTTGAGTCCTTTTGTTGCGATGAAGGACTAAGTCTACCGGAAAAATTCCTCGCACACTGTGGTTGTTGCTGTGTACCAAGTTCTCCTGGTTCTGCACCTTTCATTCAGCATCAGTTCATATAAGTCTTTCCAGGAAGCCTTACTTTTTTTTAAACCTGGTTTAGTAGATTGCTGGATTGGTCCCAGAGCTTGAATGAATGAGAACTACACCTGTACATGGGAATTAAGTGTTAGCAATTGGACTGATGCTGGTCCACAGAATCAAGAAAGTTAATATACTGCTTACTGTAATAATTCCCCTTAGTGGCCTCTCAGAATCCCCTTTATTTTTGCCCCAATCATCTGCTAAACTTTTTTATTTACATGCTTACCTTGCAATTCTGTTCTTGTCCTCCATCCCAACCTCTTCCTCAAAAGGGCCAGGAAGATCTAAATGTTTAATATAAATTTAGCTTCCTCTGTCTGGATTGCCTTCTTAACTTCCTTCTTTCTCTTCATACCACTGGCTGCCCCATTGCTAGGCACTTTCCCCTGACTACACTCAAAGTGTGTTTGTACAGAAGTACATGTCTGCAATCAAGAGATTAATTAGCTTGACTGCTGAACTGGAGGTGTTTAGAAGGACTGCTTCTAAGTGTAATTAATTTCTTTTTCAAAAAAATAAATAAAACTATTATCATAAAACTGTAATTAATCTGGAATGGATTGTGTTTTGAAGGGAGACTCACTAAAGTTTACCTGAGTTCTATCTGCCGCCCGCCCCCCCACCACACACACACACACACACACACACACACACAAGGGCTAGATGAATGAAAAGTGTGAACAAAATTATACAGGGTATTTTTAAACCAATTTCAGAGAAAAAGCTGCATTAAACATTCCTGAAACAATAAATTACATATAAACAGTTACTTTGCTAGTTTTAAATTGTTCTTGTCCATTAAAGCAGGATCCCCAAACATTGTTCACTTGCTAATGCATTCTACTCTAATTCAGGTTAATATATGTACTTGACAATAATAAAGTTTCTTTTCTTTTTTATTAAGATTGGATATCCTTACTCTCTGCCTCTCAACATACACAGCCCAAATAAATGGACTTTTATTATAATGTAAACATTAGGGAAATGTCATAAAATGTATCGTTTTCATAAAGGATATTCTTAGTCTTGGCCCTTTCTATGAGCTTTTTGAAACAAATTCTTTATTTAGTTAAAGATGTAGAATCTTTTCACTTACAGGAAAGTTTCTCTACCTTGTAACTGTAAGAGTGAGCATGTTATTTTGTCTTGTCAATAGTTCCTAGCTTTACAGAACACAATCCTTCCCCTTGCTCTGGGCTTCAGTTTTGCATTTCTCACATCCTCTCTTGTATTTGCATACCCGTTGAATTATGCTTTCACACTGTAAGATACTTGAGGGCTGGAAGTGTGTCACTTTAAAAAAAAAAATTACTAGCACATTATCTTACACATGGTAGAGTTCCAGGATATATTCATTCCCCGATAAACTCATCACCAGGAAACTGTTTATCATGGAGATTACTTCAATTTTGCTACTCATATCAATCAGGATACTCAGTTGCTTCAGCCGCTTGATTGGAGAGAAGGAAAGTGGAGCAGAAAACTCCTCTTATAGCCTTCCTTTATCAAAGCCCCAAATCCAAACTCTCTTTTAATTTGCTACTTTAGATTTCCACCATCTTCTTCAACATGCTTTTCAGAGTTCCCTCTGGCACAGCTCCCACTTTTGAGTTTCCTTTTGTGTATTGTCTTCCCCCCATTAAGTTCTCAAGAACAGGGACTGTCTGTATCGCCAGGACTTAGCACAATTCCTGACACATAGTAGGTGCTTAATAATGTTTTTCATGTCATATCAACAAATGTTTGTTGAATTGAAGTAGATAATAAAAAGTACAGTTAACACAAGAAAAATACAAATAAAGTGCTATGTGGAGTTGGGGGTTGGGTGAGGAAAGTCATTTTTGAATTAATGAATTGGAGAAAAGTCTAATGACTGGGTCCAGGTCTTAAAAGGTGGCTAGGATTTCAAAAGGTAGAAATTGATGGGGGCAGTAAAGGCATTCTAGGCAAAAAAAAAAAATATCAGGAGATGAAGTGAGGACAGGTGAGTAATCCTGTTTGGTTGGAGCACACATTGAGTAATAGAGAGGAACACTATGAAATAAACAGTACTAATAGCAGCTAATAATTATATAGTGCTTAATGTGTGCCAAGCACTGTGCTAAACACTTTACAATTTTTACCCTATTGGATCCTCACAGCATCCCTGAGAGATAAGGGCTGCTATTATCTCCATTTTATAGCTGAGGAAACTGAGGCAAACAACAGTTAAGTGGTTGAGAGTTGCTCAGGATCAAACAGCTAGAGTCTGAGAAGCTAGATTGGAACTGAGGTCTTCTGACTCCAGGCTATGCAGTGTACCACCTAGCTACCCTTAACCAAAGAGGCAGAGAGCTTTACTGGGAGCCTCTTGCAAGAGCCCAGGTAAGAAAGAAGTAATATGGTGCTCATCAGATATAGAGACAAGAGATAGAAATAGAAACAGGAGGAATTAGTAGCTGATTGGATGTGGGAGGTAAGAGAAAAGAAACATCGTAGGATCAGATTTAGATTTATAAGGAACCTTAGGTGTGAAGAATGCTGTTAAGACTAAGGAGTGTCATCCGTTCCTTACAGCAAAGTCAGGAGAAGGTAGCCTGGGGAAAAGATAAAATTTTCATTTGGACTCTAAATTAAGCTAATGGACGTGCTGTAGGACTGTGTGGACAGTGAGACCATTGTATTTGACAGCTGTATCTACATGACTTATAGAGCTGGCTCAGGGTTAGGAATGAGGTTGAACTCTCTCTGCCCTGCTTCCTAGTACAGAGGAAGACTTTGATGAGCTCCCGTGAAGTGGGAGGAGTTGCAGAGGTGTTAATCTAGAAGAACCTCGTCTGTAGGTAGAACAATTTGAAAGGTCCCCTTGTTCAGAAAGCTCTCCTCCATCCTGCCTTGCCAAGGCGCCAGAAATTTCTATATAATTTATGCCTTTTTGATTAAATCACTGAAAGTCACTTTTGAAATGCAGCTTTTACTTGAAGAAAGAAACACGGTATGCCAGTATCAGTCATTAATATCTTAGCTCACATTGATTGGATTTGCTAGCCAGTTACTGGGGCAGCTGGGTGGCACAGTGGAGAGAGCACCTTGCCCAGAGTCTCATGTTCCTGAGTTCAAATGTGACCTCAGACACTTACTAGCTGTGTGACCCTGGGAAAGTCACTTAACCCAATTTGCCATAGTTTCCTCATCTGTAAAATGAACTGAAGAGGGAAATGGCAAAGCACTCTCTTGTCATTGCCAAAAACCAAAACAAAACCCCAAAGGAGTTAAAAAGAATCAGACATGACTGAAAACGACTGGACAACAACAAATAAACCAATTATTAAGAAAAGTTCTGATGAAACGGGACTAAGGAAAGTTACATTTTAATAAGGAAGTTGGAGAAAGATTGGTTATGACCAATAGTTACTGCTTACTGGAGACAGTGGTGTACTAGTGGCCTCTGGGCAATTTTTGGGAAAGAAGGTATTTAGGAAAAGTACCCGAAATGAGGAGAGGAACACTGTAAGTTATCTATAAGTGGTATGAAAAGTTCTGCCTTAGGGGTCAGCACTGCACCTGAGCCATAAAACCAACAGCCTTGGAACATCTGAGAGGCTTCATTTTGATAATGTTGATAACCTGATGTGGGGTTGTTTTTTTGGTTGTGACAAAGGGGGCACTCTACCTCCCAGTGTGCCTTTTTGGGGAGGGGAAGGAGACATTAGGTCTCTCTATCTTGCCCAGCCTAGAAATAACCACTGCTCATGGACCTGATCCCAACATTCTTCACAGAAGCTTTAACCTGCTGCATTTTCTTATCTGGGATGGTTCACCCCTCCTTAGGCAGCTTGGTAGCTCCCAGAGGCTCATCATATTGAACTTTGTGTGGAGATCATTTGGCTTTAGCTGTATTGTAACTCAGAACTCCCAAACTCAAGAGATCCTCCAGCCTCCTCTTCTCCCAACAGCAGGGATTATAGGCAAGTACCGCCGTAATTCACTTTGGCACAAAAGAGCAACACCTGTTTCATTAGGATCTACATAGGGTTTGGGAGAACATTCTCTTGTCACCTAGTACACTTAATACACCTCTTGAACTGCCAAATTTACCTCCAAGTCATAGGTTTCTCCTCTGTATGATCTGTGTATTTTTAAAATATTAAGATGTTAATAAATTGCATTATATCATGTTTTATAGTTTTAAAAGCACTTTGTATGCATTAAATCATTTTAATCTAGTGATTGATCTTTGAGACAGGAAAGGCAGTTCTGATAATACTTTTTGTTTCAAATAAGGAGATGGAAGTTTGGAAGTGACTTATTTGAAATCATGCAACTGGTAAAAAGCAGAACCAGGCCTGGGACCCAGGTCTCATCATATAAGGATAGGCAAAAGAAACTTGACTGAGTACGTTTAGCTGGAAGATGCTGATAGCTGTCTTCAAGCCTCTGAAGGTCTATCCTGTGAAGAAGGGATTTGACTTGTTGTCTTTGGTCCCAGAGGGTAGAACCTGGAGTTTTGGAAATTGTAAGAAAACAAATTTAGACTTGAGGTAAGAGGGAAAAAAAGTTTCCTGATAATTTCAGCTCTACAAAAGTAGAATGGGACATTTTGAGAAGTCAATGTTGCCTCCTTGTAGGTCTGAAATCAGAGGCTGAAAGACCCCTTGCTGATGTGCTTGGTGGGTATTACTTTTGTATATTTGCCCAGAGAGCCCCTGGGTTGCCTTATTAGCTCTCAAATTTTGCAATTCTGTTTTTATGATTTCAGTCCTATGTTTCTTTCATTATATCATAATGCCCCGTGCTTTTTAAGCTAGTTTTTTCCTTTATTGTCATTTAATCAATCCTAATATTGAGATTCCTTTTTGATGAGGGGGGAATAGGTGTGCGTGCTTGTGCTGGAGAAACTGGGATCTAGTTTAGCCTTCAGAAGCCTAATATGTAAATCCTAAAAATCCTGAAAACCAGTCATGGAAAGCTGCTGAGATCTGTAACTTGTGGACTGAGCAATACTTTTTGGTAATGTTATGATGACTGATAAGGTCTCTGTCTCAAATGAAGCACCAGGAAACAACACAAACCAAAAGGCTAATTCTCCCGCCTATTTCCCTCAAGTAAGGAAATAGAAACTTTCTAGCTTTCAGTCTGCTCCTTAACTGCCTGAAGCAAATGATTCTATTTGGAACTTGTAACAAAGCAGTATAAAGGGAGAAGTGTGGTATAGAGGATGAAAAAAGAGTCAGTGGCAGGTAGTGGATAAAAGGTTTCCCCTACAGTCAGACCAGGGGTTCAAATTCCTGCCTCTAATACCGTCTAGCTTTGTGAAAATGGGCACGTCACCGCCTCTCAGTGTTCCGGTGTTCTCTGAGAAGGAAGAAAGGAAGGGAATAAGCGTTTATATAGTGTCTGTCTATGCCAGGCACTCTGCTAAGTGCTTTAGAAACCTTATCACATCTGATCCTCTATCAATCCTGCAAGGTAGGTGTTGTTATTAGCTCTGTTATACAGTTGAAAAAATTGAGGCAAATAGAGATTAAGTGATTGGATCAGAGTCAAACAGCTAGTGAGAGTCTGAGATGAAGATTTTAACTCAAGCCTTCCTGAAGCGAGGCACAGCATTCTGTCCATTGCACCACCTAGCTGCCTGTCTCTATGACTCTATGTTACGTAAGTAGGAGTTGCTTATATGCAGTGTTCCAGATCTGGATGATATAAGTCTGAACCAAAACCAATCTGCCAGACAAAAACGAAGCAGGTAGAACTACAGAACTATTAACTAAGACACTAAGAGCTATGATGTAACAGTGGAAAAATACCAAATTACAACCAGGAAATGATAACAAAAGTGGTACTTGCATATTAACTATAATTCTTTTAAGAAGACTAAAACAATGAAATGAAAAAGTATCCAGGGATCTCATTGTATTTAACAAGGTATAGAAATAAGGTGAAAATAAGAGGTACGTGTGGGAAGTTTAGGTCATACACCAAGGTTTTTAGCAGGTATCTAATCTCAATGGAACCTACACTGAAATTACTTGTTTTTGTTTGGCCATGTCCAACTCTTTGTGACTCCATTCAGGATTTTCTTGGCAAAGATACTAGATTGTTTGCCATTTCCTTCTCCAGCTCATTTTACAGATGAGGAAACTGAGACAAATAGGGTGAAGTGACTTGTCCAGGATCACAGTTAGTAAGTATCTGAAGCTGGTTTTGAACTCAGGTCTTCCTCAAGGCCCAGTGGTCTATCTGCTGTGTCACCTAGCTGATATTGCTACTGAGAGATTAAGCATGTCATCATTACTGAATTTCATAATCACAACCAAAAAACAAATTCAATGCAATCCACTTAGCTTTATGGGAATTTAAAATCAGCTCCTCATCTCCCAGCATGTAAGAAAAGATAGTAAACAGAAAGGAATTTTCTATAAGCTTCTTAGACTTGAGGTTAAAGAGATTCATAAAAAGCATAAGGCATAAGTGTGTTTCTGATATTAAATTCCCTCCCTCCCCCAGTACTTAAGGCCACATTCTTACAGAAATGTCATTTGTTTCTTTGGGGATTTGTGAGGCTCCGATAAAGTACTGCTCTGATCTGTTATATGGCATGGAGATGATCCTTGGTTTTCCAAGGCTTTGCTAGCATTACACAAGCTTCAGGAGGTACTCCTGAGCTGGAAAGGACTTAAGTAACACAGTGACAGAATATTTGTATGCCTTCCATTTGAAGACCAACTTAGCTAAACTTGGATAGGCTCTGTCACCAGATTGACCACTGGATAATACATTTTTCAACCACAGGAACTTTTGAAGCCATTTACTAAGCGATTCAGTTGATATAATAGACATTAATGGAGAAGGACCCACATCTACAAAATCACAGATCTCCAAAGCCTGGTACATTCTTTTTAGCTTAGTATTTTTATTTTATCTGATCATTTAGTATTTTATGTTATGTGATTATGACTTTGTAAAAGGTATTGTGATGGGGCTGCCAAAACACTGGACTTAGAGTTAGAAGCTCTGCTAGTTACCATCTTGGTCATTTGGGACCTTGGAACTTGATCATTACCCTCTCTGAGCCTCATTTCCCCCATTTGTAAAATGGGGATAATACTTTTACTACCTACCTTAACAGGATTGTGGTGAAGCATGTGTTCTGTAAACCTTAAAGCATTATATACATGTGAGTTCATTGTTATTTCTTTGTTCCAACGATTATAATGAAATAAAAGTTACAGATGATGCCAAGGGCGATGGAGAGGTACATGGTGATATAAGTAGGATTTTATATATATATATATATATATATATATATATATATATATATATATATATATATATATATATACAGAGAGAGAGAGTTGGAAATTAGATGTCATCACCTCCAGCCTTTTCATTTTACAGATGAGAACACGGAGGCCTAGAGTCATACAGCTGAGGTAGACAGACAGATAGACAGATAGATAGCTATTAACATCTATCTATATATCTCTGAGGATGGATTTGAACCCAAGTCCAGCAGTAATCCTCTCTAAACCATGTTAGCTGTCACAGGAATATTACCAATGATGACTTGTGTATAAGAAGAGACATGAAAGATAATGTCCAGGGAAAAGAACAGGGCTAGTCATGTGGAGTGGATGAGGATTAAGGGAAGGATGGCACAAGCACTGACAGGATGCTAGAAGACCCAGAGGAAAGTCTCTAGTGCCCTCGATAAACTATCTGAGGAAGATTTGTAGGAGAAAATATTGACAAGAACCCCTCCTTATAAGAAGGGATGATATGATGATGTTAAGAAGAGTTAAGAAAAGTTCTCTGTTAGGAAGAGTTCATGTATCACCAAGATCAGAAGATTCACTGAAGTATTGATATATCATCATTACAAATCAATCAAATATTTATTAAGCACCTAGGAGCCAGGATCTAAGCTCGGTGCTGAGGATGCAAGTACAAAGAATGAAGTAATCCCTGTGCATAATAAGTTTACGTTGTCGTGGGGAGCCAAGCACATAGAAAAATATATAGCATAAACAGAAAGTTTTTGTTGTACAATCATTTCTGATGTTGTGACCCCATTTGGGGTTTTCTTGGCAAAGACACTAGAGTGGTTTGCCATTTCCTTTCCAGCTCATTTTACAGATGAGGAAACTGAGGCAGACATGGTGAGGTGACTTGCCCAGAGTCACACGGCTAGTAAGTGTCTGAGGTCAGATTAGAGCTCAGGAAGATGTCTTGTTGATTTCAGGTCTTATGCTCTACCCATTGCACCAGGTAGCTGCCCCAAATATAAAGTTAATGAACACCAATGCAGGATATTCTAAAAGTTTTAGAGATGTTGTAAGTTATTAAAGCTTTCAGGACACCCTATATTTACAAATTTGTTAAATATAAGGTAATCAAAAGGAAAGGGCGGAGCAGTTGAGGGAGATTAGCTAAGACTTATGCCAAATAATGTGCCTGAGCTGCAATCTGAAAGGAAAAGCTGGAATCTATAGGGCAGAACCACAATTGTATGGGGGGTGCAGAACAGCCAGCGTTGCCACGCATAGAGCAGGACATGGAATATTGTCAATCATTTGTAATAATTTATTCCATTTATCTTCCTTTAATAGAAGCATAAAGTATCAGAATTGAAAGGAATGTTATTTATCTTGCATTTTAGCTGTTTTATTTCTAGGGACTCTTGCTGTTTTCTTGTGCATGTTTTGAGTGATCTGCTGTTTTCATATTACATGTAGAGTAGAAGCCATTGTTCTGTGGTCAGCTGATTTCGATCATTTGAAAAGTCACCAGTTTAGTCTTAAATTTAGCTTCTTGTCCACACTACTGTATAGTGATGAATAATATAAAATCTCTACGCTGGTGTAGCACTAAGCAGCACTGAACAATGCCACACCACATTAAAAAGTGAATCTGCCCACTTCTCATCCTATTGCTTTGCCTTCAGATCTCATTTTTCATCATGTTGCTTCCTTTTCTTAGGCAGTAACTATTTCCTTCCAAATCTGCCTATATCTCTACCTACATGTCCTACTACTAATCTTTCAAATCTCAACATCCAAAACTAAGTTCATTCTCTTCCCCGCTGAAGTGGCTCTTCTTGCAGACTTCACTAATTCTCCTGGGTTCCTACCTTTGCCCTTTCTCCTATATTTGAAAAGTTGGTGTTACCTTTGATTTTAATCTGTCCTCTTTTCTTCCTTTCCCATATCCAGTCACCAAATCCCACTAATTCTTCTTCTGCATTGTCTCTTATCTGTACCCTTTCTCTAGATTCCCATTGCCATCGGGGACTCTACCATTTGCCTTGTTTCCCATTTTTGAAACATTGGTGTTATCTTTAACCTTCTAGTCTTTCTCCCATATCCAGTCCCCTTTCTCCTCTCCTTCATTTTCTTGCCCTGGTGCTTTTGCTCACATGGTTCCCTACGCCTAAAATGTCCTCACTTTCTCTTATTTGTCTGATGAATTCCCACCCATCTTTAAATTAGAATTCAAATAAAAAGCCTTTCCAGAAAACCCTTTTTTCACCATTCAAACCACTAGTAGAACCTAATTTGGCAAACAAGTAGTTATTACTATGTGTAGGCATGGTATTAGGCACCTTGGATAAAAAAGACTAAATAAAGACAAGAAATATGATTTACCTTAATTACATGTCTTCCTGGCACCTAGCACAATGTTAGACACATAGCTGGTCTTTCAGAAAAATTTGTTGAGTTGACTAGCCTTCAAGTTCCTCTATTAACTCCTTCCATTCTCTCAAAGATGAATCGATGTATCAGTCATACATCTTGATTATCACATATTCATCTAGTTGTGACCTTGATGGTTTTTTCATCTCCTTTAGAGGTAGTTCTTAGAAACAACAGAAATCTCTGGTACTTCAAAGTTGGCAGAAGACTCTATAAAATAATTTAAAAGAGCTTACATCCTTGTTAACATTCCCAAAAAGAAAAAACCCAACAAGTTAGTATTCAGGAAGCTTTGAGTTATTTTCCTAGGGAAGGCTGCATGCCATAATTTCAGAAGTTGGAAGATAGCTTGGGAAATTAGCCAAATCCTAGTGTCAATAGCGGCTGGGTGTTTTAGGCTTTTGACTTGTTGGTTTGGGGGGCAGCCCACTTTCTTGTGAACTACAGACATTAGCCTTTATTGATGCATGCTTTCCAAATGAGGCAGCGGCATCCTTTTCAATTTACTGCTGTATAATCATTTTAATGTCCATAATATAGCCCCATCTGCTACTCCTGACTGTTTTAAACAGGTTTGCTATATGCCTCATACTCTAATTAAAGCATACCTCAGATTTGAAGACTGTGAAATCATAGGATATGGATTTATATATAGACTTTAGAATTCTGTTGTCTTTTTTTCCCTTTCAATCTTAAACGGATTTTGTACAAGGGTTCCTATTTTTATACAATAGGTATGTTCCTGAAAAGTTTGCTAAAATAAAGCATTTTTCAAAAATGTGAATAATCCCCTTTAAACATATCTATTTTGTTGACTGACTCAGATTTTTAAACATATATATGTACAAATATATATGTGTGTGTGTGTGTATGAGTACATACATATATTTGCTTAAAAGGATTTGGTGCACAAGTTTAATTTGTTGAACATAATCTAAACCTAACACTTTTAAAAATGTCAGTAAGTATTATTAAATGCCTAAGACTTTGTTCTAGGCCCTTTTCTCTCTATATACTATTTCACTTGTAGATCTTATTAACTCTTATGGTTTCAGTTAACATCTCTACACAAATGACTCTCGCATCTAAGTGTCCATCCCTAACCACTCTCCTGAGGTCTCATGTGTCTAACTGCTTATTGTACATTTCTAATCTGATGTCTTTTAAATATATCTTAAACTCAACATGTCCCAAACTGAACTTACTACTTTTTACCCCAAACTATTTCCTCTTCCTAACTTACTATTAATGTTGAGGGTACCACCATCATCCATGTTACCCAGACCCACAAGTTCAGTGTCATCCTTGACTCCTCACTCTCTCATACCCCATATTCAATTAATTTGCCATGTGTTTTTGTTTCCACCTTTATCGCATTTCTTGTATGTGGCCCTTTTCTCCTCTGATACTGAAACCACCCTGGTACAGGTCTTCATTACCCCCCAATCTAGATTATTTCAGTAGCCTACCAGTTGGCCTCCCAGCCTCAAGTGTCTTCCCCCTCCAATGTATACTCCTTCCTGTTGTCAAATTGATCTCTCCAAAGGGCAAGTCTGACCATGTCAACCCCCATATTCAGTCAAGTCCAGGGTTCCCCTTAGCCTCCAAGATAAGATACAAAATCCTTTGTTTGGCTTTTTAAAGTCCTTCATAATCTGGGTCCTCCCCACATTTCTAGGCTCTTTACATCTCACTCCTCTCTATATATTCTGTGATCCAGTAACACTGGCGTCCTTGCTGATCCTTCCACACAAAACTCCGTCCCTCAGCTTGGCCTATCCCCCATGCCTGCAATGCTCCCTCTCCTCATCTCTATCTCCTGGCTTCACTGGCTTCCTTCACATTCCAGATAAAATTTCACCTCTTGTAAGAAGCCTATCCCTGTCCTGCTTACATTAGTGCCTTCCCTCTGAGACCACCCTCTATATATCCTGTAGATATCTTGTTAAAACAGAGTTGTTTCTAGGTTTTCTCTCTAGAACTTAATACAGGGCTGGACATGCAGTAGGCCCTTGATTAAAAGTAGTTTACCAATTGCCTAAAATGTGCCAGATGCTACAGGAAATATGAAAGACAAGTGAAACTGTCTCTGTCCTTGAAAAACTTAAACTATAACTAGGGGAGAGTTTGCCACATGATGCCCATGAGTTGGAGAGCATTCTTATTCTCATCTGAATGTGCCTTGACATGGAACGTGTTCTCTATGTTTATATTTCAAAGCTCTCCAGGATCCTTGATTTTGTCAGAGTGGATGCAACATATTGCAGTTTCCCCATACCTTAATAGACATTCTTCATTATTTTCCATAGGAAAAAACACAAAAAACCAATCACCATCCAACAGACTACTTTCTACTGATAAATCTCTCTGAATTTAGCCAGGCTTGTAGGCACAAAGATCACTGAGCTTATTCTTGCAAACTTCCTAGCTTATCTGGACTTTGGGATCAGTCAATAAACATTTATTAATGCTTACTGTGAACTAGAAATAGGGAGGGGCCTTCAGAGGTCAGCTAGTTCAACCCTCTCAACTAGTTCAACCTAGGTAAGTCACTTAAACTTTCTGTTCTTTTCTCATCTGTAAAATAAGGAAATTGAACTTCATAGCTTCTGGAATCCATTTCATCTCTATATCTATGATTTTATGATAAATTAATGTACCAGACCTCTAAGATGGAATTATTATATCAGTTTCTAAGCAAACTGAAATATTTAGTGGTACTTATGTAAAAGGGACAGCTAAGTGGTGCAGTGGATAGAGCACTGGATCTAAAAACAGGAAGACCTGGGTTCAAATTAAGCATCAGACATTTAACTAGCTGTGTGATCCAGGATAAATCACATAACCCTGTTTGCCTCAGTTTCCTCCTCTGTAAAATGAACTGGAGAAGGAAATGGCAAACCTTCCAGTATCTTTGCCAAGAAAATCTGGCGTCCTGAAGCCAGTCATGATTGAAATGATTGGACAACAATTCATGTAAAGAGTTCTAACTTTATGGGGAGTGGGGCAGTGAGAGCTGCCACCTGGCAAGTTTGGGACCAAGCCACCGCGTAAGCATTATTCCTATCATTTTTGAAGACAGTAACCACCCCAAGGGAGGCTGGATTATCTCTTAGGGAGAATTGTCCTTTTATGCCTGTGAAGCATTTGAACACTGGACATTTTCTATCATTAATATTTAGCATAAAGTTGTAAAACTATTGAAAGAATATTAATTCAGCAAGTATATGTATATATATATATATATATATATATATATATATATATATATATATATCTGTATATCTGTATCTGTCTATATATACTATGTTTGCTCTTGGGTACACATACACACACGCGCGCATATTTCATAATTTTCTCAAAGTTTCAGCCTTGCCACCCTATGAAATAAGGTGGCCACATGAAACCATTTTAGGAGAAAGCAAGTCTTTCAGATTCTCCCCCTAAACCGCAGCTTGACAGTGTGGTATCTCATCTTTTCTTGCCTTGCCACCACCAAAGTGGCAGCAGTTGCTTCTAGCTTGCTACTTCAACTGGCTTGGGCTGTGATTTCACTCTTGCTCAGTGTAGCTGACCCCCTTCTGAGTGTGACTCTGCATATTCCTGCTCCCAGCTCCAAACACATTTGTGTGCTTTGCAATTGCCTTATCAGAACTGGGTGCAGACTGAGTGACAAGCTGAAAGACTTTTGTATAGAATATAGTGTTGAAATATAAACTAGCAAAGCCACAGGATGACTGTATAGGAGACTGCTTTGTAAACTGACTAATAGGTAATCATTAACCTGAGTCCTTCCCTTAGTATTTACTTCATAATAAGCTGAATTCCTTTTCCCAGTATAATTATTTCACATACACATATATATGAAAGAATGGGGCTGAGGTGCAAATTCCACAGATAAATTCTTGCTCAATGTAAAGACCTTAGAAAACAAGAAATGTTGAGATTTAAAATTGCATAATTTTCCCTGCAGTATATTTCCTAGCATTTTGTCTAGTCAAAATATTTTCCCTTGCAGTATTGCTACCTCTTAAAGTTACCCAGATGCCTTGCTAAAGTCTACATTCTAAATTTATATCCACAATAAAGCACATATTCTCTGCACTGGTTTTCATGCAAATGAAAAGAACACACCCTTGGATTCTCTTACGAATCTGAAAATGTAATATTCTTCTCATTGCCCTGTTCTGCTGAATGTTTTCCTTTGCAGGGTTCAGCGGATTCCTATACAAGTAGACCATCTGATTCAGATGTATCACTGGAAGAGGATAGAGAAGCGATTCGTCAGGAAAGAGAACAACAGGCAGCTATTCAACTTGAAAGGGCAAAGGTGAATTTTTCTTTCTTTTTCATTCAGACATGACCTGGTGCTTAGTGGGACCTGGCTACGAATGCCTTGTCTTGACTTTCCAGGTTTCTAATGATGCACATCATGTTAGGATCCAGATTAAATACCTGATTATAGCCCTGTAGGATCCCTTCCCCCTGAAAGAGATAAATAATGCTCTTGGTAAGTGATCACTTCCTGAAGAGCCAATCCTTCCTCTCTTTATACACAGCTTCTTTGTGCTCCCTTTATGAAGGGCCAGTCACTTGCAGTTTTGGCCACCCATCTGGATTCAGCCAGGATTAAGCTTGCTCTTCTCTCATCTTCGAACCGAATGAGAAGCACAGAGCTATTCTAGGGGCAATTAGAAGCAGACTGTTCTTTGCCCCTTCCCTCTCCATTAGACTAACTGGTATGAAACTCTCTTGGTTTCTCTCTTTGTCTCTCTGGGTGTTTCATGTTATTTCCTTCTCCCATGTCATCTCATATCTGTAAGAGTAAAGACCTGAAACCGGTGCAGCCATGATCAGGGAGGAGGTGTAGAAAAGACAAGGTTACAGAATATTGTTAAATGTCAGACCTTCCCATACCTCAGAAATAGTCCCTGAGGCTCCCCTCTATTTATAGCAGCAGCCAAGAGCTATTTACTTACAGGATTTCTCCTCATCTCCCCACTTTAGCAGTAAAATGTCTGATGAAAAGGGTGATGGGGGGAATAAGGCAGGTAAATGTGGTGGGCCCATCTGCTTCATCAGCTGAAGAAAGGTGAAGTTGTCCATGCTGAGTACCTTCATGAGGGAGGAGATGGTAAGAACATGTATGCAATTCTTGTATGATGGACTGCTATCCAGCCACACTGTACAGTGGCAATCACATACATCCTAGGAGGACCATTGTGTTCATGCTATGGTTTTATAAAGTTTCTTTCAAGATCTGATTTGTTTTATATGGATGCCCAAATGTAGATTGTTATACAAAGTGGCTTATATATGGAAGCTTCTGGAATAGTGATGTTGGAATAGCCAAGCAGTATATAACATGTTGGTGCTCTGAAAACAAGATTGGTATTTGCATTGATCAGAGTGCTTTAGTCTTTCAAAGCTGGCCTTTGTTTTCCAGGGCAGGACCTGTCAATGACTTTAAACACATTCAAGGATCCCCTAGGAAATGCTTTTGATAACTTTCACTATCCCTTGCCCTGATTCCTTAGCATTTTTGAGATTTATTCCACATTTCCTATTCATTTCACTGTAAACTCCCCAAACTTTCTAACTTTCTAGAATGCCTGAGAATATAAAATCCTTTCAGGATTTCTCTCTGGGGATTAATTTACACTCGTATCCAGAAGAAAACATTTCAATTTCAAAAGTTTCAATTTACAGTACTTTGCTGTCTTCCATTTTTCACGTTTCTCTCTCCAGTCTAAACCAGTGGCATTTGCTGTGAAAACGAATGTGAGTTATTGTGGAGCTCTAGATGAAGACGTCCCTGTTCCAAGCACTGCCATTTCCTTTGATGCCAAGGACTTTCTGCACATTAAAGAGGTAAATATAAAATACCTTATTCTCTTTCTTACTCAAAGCCCAAACCTGAGAGTGAGATCTTAGCCAGACTATGTGAGAGAGAACCTGACTACTCCCAAAATGACATATTATCATTTTATGGGCTCATTTAATCTTTATAAAATCTTTAAAAAATTTAGCATCATGAAATCATAGAGATTATATTACTAAAAAGTTTAACTACTAGTTTGCTGTCATCCTTTAAAAGCATGTGTTTTGGGGGAAAACAGGTTATCTTCTGGTAATTTAGCAATCACTATGAATGGATGGCACCTTACAGGGCTCTGGGAAGCAGACTCAACCAAACATCAGTCCACTAGCAGATTAACCTCATGGTGAGCCCTGTCTCCCAAAAAAAGCATACCTGCTGAAATTTGTATTGTAGACTCACTGGGAACTTGGAATTCAGCCAATGGGTATGATCAAACGAAGGTGCTAAAGTTGAGAAAGGGAAGAAAATACAGTTATCCCTTTCACATGACAACTTTCCCCATCACAGTGTTAAATTTCATGAGCTGGCCTAAGAAGTTAAATGGAAATTTGGGAGGAGTTTTGTGGAAGCTGCAAATGACACACAAAGGCCAGTAGATGACATGGAGATTATGACCAAATGCTTAACCCCCATTTTATAATAGGGTACTGTAAATACCCCATAAAAGAAAAAGAAAAAAAATCAGACATTTTCTCTGGTATGGAGGGCCAAAAAATTTTATGAGGATTTTCCAGATTTGGGGGGCACTGTACCCCTGTGTGGAAGGGATAAACTGTACCTGGGAAACAGAATGTGAAATAGAATGGGCAATAAGAATAAACTGTCAGAATTTTAGGGCTTGGTATAAAAATATGGGAAAGTAAGTCAAAGAGACAAAAACTCATGCAGAATAGTGTCTAGGAAGAAGGAGAAACACAAACTCAAGACAATATAATATTGTCAAGTGTGCCACAATAAAACAAAACCATCCAAAATTTAAATGTATCAACTTGCTTTCATTTGTCAAATTCAAAAGATGTTTTCCCTTCATTTATCGTTTTTTAGATAGGAAAGAATTCATGTCATGACCTGAACTGAGAATGTTTATCCATTCTAATCTTTCCCCATCCACTTAACCAGTGTGATCACCTGTCAATTTACCCTATATGAACTACTAGAATTTCCTAACAATTTCATGAATATATTCTGGAGCCAGCTCATACTGACTGATAAGAGCTGATTGTTAAATTTTCAGTGTGAGAATTTACTCCATAGAAATTATCAAAGCCTGTAAATCAGAGTTTGATTTATCATTTTGTTGATTATCTAGACTTTAGAAAGTGATAGAAAAAAATATGCAGTTTAAACTTAAAATATATCATATATATTTTTCTTTTCTAGAGAGATGGTTGTTAAATATTTACCGTTGCACTTCTGGTGCGGTTTATATTGTATATGAGAAAAGTGTGGTATCATGGATTAGGAGCCTATCTTGGAGTCAGGAAGGCTTGCATTCAAGTTCCATGTCTGACAGATACTGGATGTGTGACTCTAGGCAAATTGCTTAATGACTCAGTGACCTGGGCAACTCACTGGAACAAAGTAGATACAAAGTAGGTGCAAATCTTTACCGATAGAAGGAGTTTCCTTTTTGGTAATTCCTTATTTCAGTGAAGACATAGGTCTGGTCCAAAAAAAAACCCCAAGTGATTCCAAGGCTGCATGGACATATATACCAACGAAACATCTAGACTGTTACAAACAGGGAAATGTCTTATGCTCTACAGATGAATGACTGTGTCATCTAGACTGTTACAAACAGGGAAATGTCTTATGCTCTACAGACGAATGACTGTGTGTCTTCAGGTGTACATGCATTTAGGCACAGAAAGTATGGTGTAGGGGAAAAACACTGGTGTCCAAAGACCTGGATTTAAGACTAAAGCCCTGACGCTTAAAGCTGTGTGATTCTAAGCAAGTCACCTGACCTTCCTAATCCTCCAAGTCCTTATCTGTAAAATGCGGACGTATAGTAATTCCACTACCTACCCCACTGAGCTGTTTTGAGTCGCATACTCTATAAACCCTTAAGTGCTATGTGTATGCAAGTTACTCTTGGGTGATTGTTATCGTTATGCAGCCTACATGATCATCAGGCATGAAAAGAAAATCCCCAGTGACTTTCCCAGTAGCTTTCTCAGTTAATTTTATAGAACATAACCATATGGGAGTTGTACTTCTCTTTGGTTAATGATACTTAACCACAGTTGTAGGCTGATTGTTACTGTAAATACAGATATGGATTGTGAAGTGGGTTATAATTGTCTACCACATGCACCTTTACAAACAATGTCTTATTGCCATTTTACTGCCCTAACAATAGGTCTTTGCAATTAAAGCCATGTCAGTGGTTCAGTAGCAGTTCCCCAAACTGCAAGATTTATGCAGTCTCTGATGGTTCTGTCTGCATCTTTTGGTTCTCTACTTCCTGCTCCAGCTTACCCCAAGTACTCTGGGCTTTTTTCCCTTTCTTAACTTTTCCAGTCTTCTCACACCTTCCTTCCTTCCACATTCATGGTAACATTGGCCTCCCTGCTGTTCTCACTCATGACACTCCGTTTCCCAACTGACCATTTCCACTGACTGTCCTCTCTTGACTAGAATGGGCTCCTTCTTCGTATCTACCTCCTGAATTTCCTGGATTTTTAAAAATTTTATCTGAAGTTCTAATTTCTGCAAGACCTTAGTTTAAAAGAGTTCAAGGTCTCCCACTGCATCCAGGACCATCTCCTGTCATCCTGATCAACCTCTCACCCCTGGACCCAGATGGCTCCAAGGAGAAAGTGAGGCTGGTGACTTTGCACAACCCTGCCTCACTTAAATCCAATTCACTTGCAAGTCATGGCATCACTCACCTGATGTTATGTCACTCTTCTAGAATGAAACATGAACAACGTCCACAGTAAAGTCTCACTTTCTGCAAGAAACCTTTCCCAATCTCCTTGCATTCTCTCTGAGACTACCCTCAATGTATCCTCTGTATGTCTTATTTGTAAATAGCTGTTTGCATGTTGTCTCCCCTCTTTTAGTTTTGGAACTCCTGGAGAATAGGAGCTATCTTTTGCCTTTTTTTTGTTTCCCCAGTGCTTATACTGTGCCCAGCATATAATAGGCTAGCCCCAACAACATAATGACCTCTACTTGCCATGGGAGATTTCAGACCATTTTAGAATCAAGTTAGTAAATCTACTATAGTCCAAAGTACCAGTCCCTTGTGTGAAGGTGCTGGGGAGAATTCTCAGCCACTGTCTTAACTTATTTTTTGCAAAAATATCATGTTTTATGTCTTTTATAAAAAATCTAGTTTCCTTATAAGATTTTTTAAAAAAATTATTAGTGTATTTAAATCCTGAGAACTTTAATTTTGTGGTTGGGGACAGGGACTATGGAAGATTGGGGGAGCTAAAATTCTATAAACACAATTAGGTAAATAATCCAGATTCTGAAAGGTGAGTAATAGACAATGGTGAAATGAAATGTACTTCAATAGGTATAGAATAGAATATTCAATACATGTAGAAAAATAGAACCAGTAAATACTCAAATCTCCCATGGATATACCACGCCTCCCCTGAAACAGCAGCACCATAGCAAGCCTGATGTAACAAATTCCATAATGACAGTGTTATCACTTGTCCCTAACACCAGCATTCTAAGGAAGTACCACTGTTATCTGTAAGAAATGCTCATATTTCTATGAATCCACATTCAAATGCGCACTTTACCCTAATATTTTCTCTCTAGAAGTACTCCATTTGTCTATATCATTATAATTGCACTTAACTTTTCCATCTTTGAATTTTTTAAAATGATAAAAATTCATATCTCTTCTTGCCCTGTAAGAATTTGATACCCAAATGAATTAGGACATGGTATATCCCCAATTCAGAAAATATTACCTTATGTGAGATAATGCTTCATAGAGTAACACTGGGCTACTTTTGATTAGTAGAGACCCTAAGACTCCAACACACCCCACTAACCAAATAATAAAAGTGGTCTTGCCTTGCACCCTCTCCTAATAAGATATTCCCAACAAAATAGTGTCCAGGCCTTATTACCCAAACTCTTCAAATATACCCAACATCTAAAGTTATCTTCTAGTGTCTTCAGGATTACAGTTAGGATATCTCTTTCTTTATTTTTTATGGGGTCTTCTATCTCATCAATATCCTTCAATGCAGAGATATCAAAAATGATACCTGCTGGCCAAGTCTCCCAAGGGTGCCAGAACCAAATTAAAATGTAACTGGGAAATATTTAACAAAATAAATAAAACTAAAAATAGATTATATATGATGTTAATATGTGACTTTATAAATCAATATGCGACCCACAGGGATCCTTATATACTGTTTAGTACATCTCCCTCCCTACCCCACTCCCTTTCTGTTTGAGTTTGACAATACTGTTTTAAGTATCCAGCAGGTAATAGGTTATTTTTGTTTATTTGTAGTTGGGAGCAATGTTCTTGTTTTTCTTTTTTGAATATAGATGGCTAACTCTGAGCTGGTTCATCTCATGGGGATTATGGCTACTTGTCTTCAGATCTTGAAACGCTAGGTGTAAAAAAAAAATCAGACAGTATTGTGCCCTTTGAAGAACTCAAAGTCTAAGGGATTGGAACAGGCCTAAGGTGACCTTGTGAGAAAGCTGGTTTGTGCTACAGAATGCCAGCAGAAATGGCCAGACATCGCTAGCGATGGTGCCTCCTACTCTTCTCATCCATCTCCCCGAAGGCCGTTCATTATGTGTTGTCCAAAGCACTACTCATAGGAACTGTCCAGGATGACACATTGAAGTTGAGCTGTTCTCTGGAATTAAATCGAGCACTTTGGGGAATTGCATAGTCTTTCAGGATACCAGTGCCCCCTTAGGGCCACCAAGGTACTGTTTACTAAATTACTGCTTTGCTGAACTAACTTACTCACAGGAAATAGTTTTAGCCCTGGGAGAATATGAGTCATCATCACTTTTGTCCCCACAACAATAGTCAGCTTAAAATCTAGCCGTCCAAGCAAAAATTTCTGGAAGGGACCCCTTCATTGTTAATTTAAAATAAACATATCTAGCTCTCTTTAATGCAAAGGCAATTGCTGAGAGTAAATTAAATTTAGGGTGTCTAGAGTTATCTACCAAGTCAGAGCTTGAGTTAGGAAATGAACTCAGGTTTCCTGAACTCAGTTTGGTATTCATTTAAAGTTGCATGCCTGCCCAGTGGGCACCTTGTGTCCAGTGGGCTTTTAATAAATGTTCGTTAGTTATGTAATACACCATTGCTGTTGTTTTTGATGAGTACTGGGCCAAATTTCTATATTGCATATCCATCTCATTTATAACCTTAAAATGTTCGAAATAGCATACAATGTTGACCCAGTGAAAGTAATTATATTGGTCCTATAGAGGTTTAACCAATTTAACCTTTAACCAATCCTTTTAAAGCGTGATCCCAAGGCTCTCACCATCTGATTACTCTTCTCTAGATGGTTCTAGATTATTAGTAACTTTCCTAAAATGCAGCATGAAGAATGAAACACCATACTCCAGATGCAGTCCAACCAGGGAAGAGTACAGTGGAACTAATATATCCCTAGTCCTAAGTGTTTCATGATTCCATTAGCTCTTAAAGTTTTCATATCATGTTCATATTAATGACTTATTCAGATTAATCACTCTCTAGATATGCCTCCCTATATGATGCCACCACTGAAGATTTTTAAAAATTAACTCAATTATAAGACTTTATATTTGCTCATATTAAATTTCATTTTAGTTCCTGCCATAGAGCCTAGCATATAGCAGATCTTTAATAAGTATTTATTAATTGATTGATTCATCTTGATAGATTTAACCCAGTGCTCTAGGTTGTCAAGATCTGTTTGAATCCTGACTCTTACCTATCCCACTAGCTTTGTGTCATCTGCATATTTGACAAACTTGCCTTTTTCCTTGTCATTGACTAAAATGTTAAGGAATACTCTACGAAATACAAACCCCTAGGCTATTTGACCAAAAAAAATTTCTGATTTAACATTCACCTCTTAGTGGTTCTTTGGGTCCCATTGTTCAGTTGGTTCTAAATTCACCCAACTTTATTATTGGTAGAACCATCTCTCTATCTTTTCTACAAGAGTGGCATAACAGATTTGGCCAAATGCTTTGATAAAATCTAGGAAGATTCTGTGTAGGTTCTGTGAATTTCCTAAAGAATACTTTAGATAGTTATATTTTAATGGAATTTGTTTCCTTTATCATTCTGTGTATTTTGCTTTCATGCATTTAAAAACATGATTTAGAGGAGTCTCTAGGCTTCACCACATCTTCAAAGTGAGGTCCATGGCACCAAAATGGTTAAAAATCCCCACCTAAAGCATTCCTCTGCTGTAACAGTCTAGTAACCAAGATTTTCAAAAACAAAAAAATTACATTAATTATTATGGCCTGTTTATGAAATCATGCTAGCTTTTTGGGGTTACTGAGTCTTTTAGATGAATTCCTAAAATAAATCAGACCTATAGGTTCATATGTGGCAGAGGTTGCCTGGCAAGGGTGCTTTCCATACCAATTTGTCACACTAGCATTTATAGAGCATTACATTATTTCACTGGATCTCCACAATGAACCTGTAAGGTAAATGTTGTCATTCTCTCTTTCTAGAAGGGGAATCTCAGGCCCAGAAAGGTTAAAGTGATTTGATCTGGGTCATATAGCTAGTGTCTGAGGCAGGATTCATATTCTTGTCTTCCTAATTCCAAGTTCAACAGTCTGTCCATTCCGACCCCTGGCGGCCCAATGCAAGGTTCTGCCTGTAACACTCTGAGGCAAAGTGAGGGCCATATCCAGAGCTGTATAGAAAGGATATGGCAAAGGTCAGACTTAAAGTCACAATGACCTGGCTTCTAAAATACTATTTCTCTATCAACTGTGCCACATTTTCTCTCTTCCCTTTAATAAGGCACATTCTATATTTGGTCAGGAATCTAAGTCAAGTTCTTGGTCTGTAGTTTAGCCTCCCTCTCTCCATAAATCAAGACCTCTGTCTTTTTCCAATCTGATCTGTGTTCTACATGTCCATTCAGACATTACTGAAAATTACTTAGCATTCAAATCTACCAATTCTTTAGGACCCCTCAGTAAAACTGAGGCCGGTAGCTTGAATTTACTGAAGGCAACTTGGTGGTCTCTTGTATCCCTCAGGTTTATCTTAGGTATCAAATCTCTTTAATCACTTCTGTTCAGAAAGGCATAGCCACAAAGCGGATAGAGACTCAGACTTGGAATCATGTAGACCTAATTTCCTCTAAATCTAACATGGACAAGTTCTGAACACTGGGCAGATCATTTCCTCTCTTGGACTTAGTTTCCTCATCTGTAAAATGGAGAAAAGATAATAGTAGGTTCATTATAAAGCTTGAATGAGATAATTTTTAAGATTTTAAGGTGCTAGGCACCCACTGTTGTTACTCAGCTCTTGCCAATCCAAGGGTGAGACAGTCCTGTGAGAGACAAAATGAACTTATATAGGGTATAACAGTTTTGACTAAAAATTAATACCAATTATAGACCACAGTCGGGTTTTATACAAGCCTGATTTGAAGAAAAATATAAGGCCTATATTTAGAAAAGTATAATAGATATCTCCCCTCTCCCCACTCATCAATATCTTTAACTTTTATTTTTTGCCACTTTTTTTTTCACATCCCTCTGAGCTAAACTAGATTCTCTACCTGAATAGTACCTTTCAGAATATAAACATCGTTTTGGAATAAAAGAGCCTAAGAAAACCTAACACTGAAACAGATAGCCAAGAGAAGTTTTGGCCTCTTCCCAGGAGACTCTGGAGACAATAGTATTGATATCTGTTTTCCAGGAATGGTTTGAATGAAGCCCTTGCCAGAGAAGCAGAGACAGAATAACTGGTAACAGCTCAGAAAGTCTGTCATTTCAAGTTAGCTCTTGCTTCATTCATCAGATAAGGTCATCCACATAACCTTACTCTGCATTGTATAAGGCCTTTAAGTTTGCATGTTGCTTGGGCTTACATATTAATGAAACTTTATACAGAATGGAAATACTGGAGATAGCTAACCATCAGGTCAACTTTAAGATTGCTATCATCATAAAGACACGTAAGAAGCTTACATTGTCTACCATCACATATTTGCTTTCTTTAAAGCAATAAAAATGAACCTCAAGTTGTAATTTCACATTTCAAATAATAGGTCTCCTACAAAGATTATGCATAGTAATGCATCAAGTTTCCCTATAAACTCTTGAGTAATGAGAGCATATTGGGGGTACCTCATCTCCGAGGTGACAATACAAGTCTGATAACATTGGTGTACAGTTATCCTTTATTCAAAATTTATTCCTTAAGAACTGGAGAGGGTATAAACCAAGGGACTCCATGATTCATGTGTCTGTTCTCAGCCCTGTACCTGATGTTTGGGCACTGTACATAATCTATTGGTGTTTTGAGTTTTCTGGGGGTAAGGCTTGAGGTTAAAAGTACTAGGGACAGATGTGATTATAAATCATTGACAGTTAGGTTTACATTTACAACCACTTCGATCGATTGATATTAGTTCTGTTTCTGCATTACAGAAATATAACAATGATTGGTGGATAGGACGGCTCGTTAAAGAAGGCTGTGAAATTGGCTTTATTCCAAGTCCACTTAGACTGGAGAATATCCGAATCCAGCAAGAGCAGAAAAGAGGACGCTTTCATGGAGGGTAAGATTCCCTCTCTCCCTTATTCAAACTTTTGTACTCCTAAGGAAAATTAGGTGATATTTTTGGATTCAAGGATCAATTTTAAAATGCATAGAGTTTTTTAAAACCAAAATTTATCTGGTATACAAGAATTGCTTTATGAAACCTTACCTGAAAGGGATCCAAACATCTTAACATCCTTATCACTTTTCCCAAGTACGTGCTTGGTGATGTTTGAAATTGTGACTGTGTCTGTAGCTACATGATCACAAAAAAACATATATGGTATCAAAAGCTTCATCAGATTACTTTGTTAAGTGGCAAAGCCCTAATCAATAATTTAAAGGGCTGTGGCCAACCACACTGACCAAATATTATAGTTCTTTTCCAGCCCCCTTTAGATGGTTGGACAAACAAGTAGGACACAGAAAGCAATATATGGTCAAATAATGTGAGGATGCTATTTGTCCACTCAAAGTTTTTCAGGGGTGTCCAAAATGTCTAACTAAGGAAATAAAGAATTTAGTTAACTTTATGAGAACCAATCTGTAAAAAAGTACTAGAGGACAGATAGGAATCTTACTTGTAGGACAAATATTTAAAAGCCTCTCAGGAAAGCAAACTGGTGTTAATAGACCCATGTATGTTAAGTCCCTGCTCTCACTGAAACATTGATCGTATGTGTCACTATTTTTGAATACCTTAAAATAGAATCAGTTATCACTCTCTTCTCCACCCATTTCCTCCATCTCCTTCCTCTATTGAGGCCACCTTTGCCTGTTTCAGAAACATTTCAGTGTTTGTTTGGGATCCCATGTTATTGCTTTAACAGTGACTTGATTAGCAAGAAGAAAAATAGAAGTCTGAATGAGAAATCCTCTACTTTCTTGCATTGCTACTTTACTTATTCTTTCTGTTGTACACCATAATTGTTTGAGGTGATATTACCTAATCCTATCTTAGGGTGAGGGAGAGGAAGCAGGGAAATACTGGGATTGCTCAAAGTAATGTTTTACTGTGTACATATAGAAGCACTCTTAGAAATTCATTTTAGTTAATCACACTAATGCTTACTATATTGCATGCCTGATGCCAGGCACTGGGGTCACATTGAAAGGTATGGGTCCTGTAGTTTTCATTGAGAGATTAAGACTTTTTTAATTTTGCCTGTGTTTTGCCACACTGAGTGGAAATGCTAAACCTTGATTAAATAAAGCATACTCACACTTTTATACTTAGGAGAGGGTTACATTAATCCTAATCACTCATAAAAAAAAACCCCAAAATGAAGTGAGGGGAAATAGAATGATAGATTAAATACTTCTGTAACTCTCTGAGAGCAAGAACCATGTCCTAGTTATCCTTGTATCCCACCATTACCTAGTGTAGCAGTTTGCAACAGGTAAATAGGAGCTTCATAATTACTGTTAAATGATAATTTCACTATATTAAAAAAATTTCTTTTCAAAGGTTAGCTCATGGTCCACTCATTTTAAGTAACATTCCTCGCACCAGAATTCCATTAACTGAATAAAAATCAATTTGGAGACATAATTGAGATTTGATTGCACAGGATTTGATTTGTTGAATTCATTAGAGTTTTAGTCAAATAAAGCATGTCATGTTCTGGCTCTGTCATTAGACAATCTGTGAGGTTTGTGTTACATATATTTCTTGGTTTTATCCTAGGAAATCAGGTGGAAATTCTTCTTCAAGTCTTGGAGAAATGGTGTCAGGAACATTTCGAGCAACACCCACATCAACTGGTAGGGGTGTTATTTGAACACTTATTAGAAATTATTCCTTTCTTGAGATTTCAAAATAAATGAAAGTGCCTTTTACTAATTCAGCAAAGTTTTAAAAGTTCTGATTTTTCTGATGTTTTCTTTTTATTATGTAATTACAGTAATCTTTTTCTTTTTTAACCTAACTTGGCACTAATAACACGAAAAAAGAACAGGATACCACAACTGTAAAATAATTATGACTATCTCGTTGACAGCCCAGAGGCAGGACCTTTGTTACCTAAGATTGTCTGAAATAGGTCCTTTGCCTCACTCCAAGCTCAAAAGACTTGGAGCTTTTTAAGACAATTAGAAGAAAGAAATGGGAAGTTGTGGAGTTTTTTAAAAAGAGAAAATACTCTCTCTTACCAAGTCCCCAAGTGAAAACTTGAAAATGGTCATCATTGCCTAGGGTGCCAAGTAAGAGTATATAAATGGTGAAGAGGAGGCCAGCTATTTTTAGGAACCAAACTGATTTCTCAAACTGAAGGGGACAGGATGAAAGGTGGTATGCTGGGGATATATATGCATACACTGGGGGAAATTGAGATAGATGCACAAAAGTTTTTCTCCTACCTCATGCACCTCCCTCTTCCTATATGCTGATTCAGTTTTGATTCAGCCCAAATGTAGGGGAAAGAGCAGGAAAGAGAAAAATAGTATTTCAGATTCAGACTCATTAGCTCAAAGGGTTCAATTTGGCCTATAGAAACCCCAGCTATCCTGAAGGACCTCAGGAAGATATAATTGTAGCTAGAACACCTTTGGTTTTTTTCTCTGGTAAACCTAGATTTGCCCCATGGAGTCTAAACCAAAATTGTCCCCCATTTCTGAAAGCCATCTTAAGTCTCTGGCTTAGCCAAAAAATCGCTCAGAATTTCTGGAAGTCCTTTAGCTTCTGCATTATCAGGGCTGGCCCCAAACTCTCAGACACATTATGGATCAGCAGCCCACTTGTCTTCTTGTATGAATGGACATGGTTTAAGGTAGCATTCTATTTGTATGTTCTGCTCTTTACATTTCATGAAATGGAAAGGATCAATCTAGAAATTGATCAGTTTTTCCATGTGGTACTCATCACAGATTATGGGAGAGAAATTAGTACATTTTCCATCATTTAATATCATCTACTACCATTTAAAGACAGTACATATTTTGACATAGTTCTTATTGTTGTCTTTTAGCAAAACAGAAGCAAAAAGTGGTAAGTTGTGTTTTTTTTAAATTAAATCTGTTGTTAAGGCCTGCTTGCCTACTATGTCCAGTTTTATTGATCTGATCAGTTATTAAATGAGGAATATTTCCCTCCTCAACAGGAAGCTGGGATGATAATTTAGTGTCGGAACTGGAAAGTGGAAACTTGTGTTACTATTGAAAAGTTGTTAGTCATTTATTTGTCTGGTCACCAATTAAAAATCATTTCTTTTCAGACGGAGCACATCCCCCCTTACGATGTTGTGCCATCCATGAGGCCGGTTGTATTAGTGGGGCCATCACTGAAAGGTTATGAGGTATAAGTGCCAGTCTGATGTTTTACCATTCTTCTAGAACCTAGAGCACAATCACTTGGGTCTAGGTCTTCTGGGTACTCAATCCTGTCATCAAGCCTTCATTAATTACCATAAACTATCCATTATGTGAGGGCAAGTGATCCAATTTGTGTTTTATTCAGATTCTCCTGCTTCTCTTTCCTATCTTGCTTGTTTCTTCATTTAACCCTTCAGAAAGACCTTGTAGGGAAATGAAAGGAGATAGACTTGAGGGAAGCTGTTTGGCTAGTCTTTTTGTTCAAAGATTGTGTTCAAAGATTGAATTGGAGATGGAAAGGATGCATTAATTTACTATTGATATCATTTACCTGTAAGCACTTCCTCTACTATCACCATAAAGAACTGAAAATCAGCTGCATCAACTAGCAGCCCTGAATCATCCTGTAGGAGATGTCATCAAAGCATCCTTGTTAGGTCCTATGGAAGCAGTATTTAGATACTACCTGGGATTATATTTCTCTATTTCAAAATAATAATATTATAATATTATAAAATGCTAGCATAATTTTAAAGCAGATAGATCAAATATCATTAGGTAATAAGAGATAAATAAGGGTTTTTACTTCATCAGATTTTAGAAAATTAAGTCATTTTGATACCTCCATTTAGGGGAGGGAGACTGCATAGGACATAGCACTCCAAAATGGAAATCTCAAAGTATATACCCCTGAGCACAAAGTGCTTAGTGACTTTTTTGGAACAAATAAACATCACCATTTTCTTCTCCTGTTGCTATTGGGAGGGCTGAGATTGCTGATGGGATAGTGCATCATGGCCCCATGGCTGCCAATGTTTCACTAAATATACACTGCATTGAAAAACTCCTGTGCTTTTTGAATTTCCCCTAACTCTACCCTGTCAAAGAGAAAAATGGCTAGGGTGATCTGGGCCAGGGCAGTACTTGTATATAAAACACAGTTCTATGGCTTACCCAATGGCTCTGCCCTGGTCTCTGGCAAGGAGTTCTGTTGCAGGTGGCTGGCTCAAGGGGTGGGAACTCTGGAATGATTGAATGCCTTCATCTAGATGAGAACCTAGACAAAGGAAGAACTCTAGGAAAGGAATAAGGGGAGAATTTTCTTTTCTCTGAGCTCAGTAAACATCACTAGTTTACTCCTATGTGCATGGAGTGGGGAAAAAAAGGAATAAATAAATGTAGTTACACGTAAAATGGCTTCCCTAGGAACTTAACTCTAATTGATTACTGGCTGTGAAAAATTGGGTTACTATAGTGAGTATCCTTACCTTCTGCCTCTTCTCTCACTTTTGACTTCTTTCTCTTTCTCTATCAATACTTGTTCTATCTTTCTCACCTCCACAAAGGTGACAGACATGATGCAGAAAGCCCTCTTTGACTTCTTGAAGCACAGGTTTGATGGGAGGTGAGAAATAAAGATTTTTTTCTTTTCACTGAATGTGTGACAATATGGTTTCTGTTCTATATAGTTTTCTTCTAAGTAAAGAAATGTATTTGGTTATCAGAAATGAATAAAAAGTAAAGTAGTTCTGAAGAGTTTGAAATAAACTTTTCATAGCCAAACATAAAACAATTCTGTGGGTGTACATGAATATAATTACTTTTTTAAAATGTTTAAGTGCTACCCTTTAAAAACTCTGAACTTTTTTCTCTTCCTGCCTGTGATATCCTATACATAGAAAATATATATATATATATATATATATATATATATATATATATATATATATATATATATATATATATATATATGTATACACACACACACATGCATATGTATACATACCTATGTATATAAACACGTGCCCTATTTGCTTTAAAATAAAAATAATACAATTCAGGTTATTACCTATGTTTTATTATTATAGAGCTCTTAACCTATGAAGTTTAACTATAAATAAACATAAAATCATTTTTAATAAACAGACCAAAACTCCTATATCCAAATGAGTCTTGTCACCTTCAAGGTAGTCACTTTGGTAAGCTATACACTTACTCCAATCATGCTACGATAGGTCCAAATTTTTCTTTAACTCTTGCTTTAAAATTTCTTTGATTGCTCACAATTCTTTTGAATATCATGGGCAACAAAATGCTTTTGGAAAATTTGGCCTTCTAAAATAGTGCAAATAATTTGAAGCACAATCTGATGAATATAGCAGGTGATCAGGCTGAATAGTAATACCATATTTTTTAAACCCCAAACATGGTATGACTGTGGCTCATAAACTGGTTAGTGGAAGGTAATTCCCAAAGAGAAGTTCCAGAAATATTCTGAGCAATGGCAGCATTGTTCAAATAAGTACATTACTTTCTAAGGGGACTACCTTTAAGAGGAACATACTCATTTGAGTGTATAAAATTCTGGTGTATTTTTTTTGTTCAGTCTAACCCGGTATGTATTTTCCTCGGCATCTTAGCAATGTCAGTGAATTTTGAGTACTAAAATATTTGGTTACTTGCTAACATGAGAAATAAAAAAATCAGACTGTGATATGGAGAGGAGATAGCAGAGAATGCTTCATTTTAGAAGGAAATGACAAAATAGTTCATTTTCAATTGATTCAAAATGTAAAAATCTTGCACAACAAGATGCACTTCAAATATAAAGAATCACACAGGATTTGAAGAGTTATCAAGAATGGAAAGAAATTTAAATGATGTATACAGAGAAGCCTGTGTGGACACTTATAAGTTGTTAAATAAGTGAAACATTTTTTAAAAATACATCAAAATAAATATTGGCAAGGTCGATACTTTAAGAAAGTCACTATACATGATATTGTAAGTCTTTGACTGATAGTATGTAAATATAAGGACAAAAACATTTTAATTGTGCTTAGCACAGTGCCTGCTATATAGTAGGTGTTTAATAAGTATTTATTGAATGGATAGATGGTTTAAACATCCCACAAGTTTTGAGGACTACATGAAAGACTTGATTCTGGCTAGCAGAATGAGAAGGATCTGCCTCAAGTGAAGCAAGATTTAAAACAATTCTTTGTGGTTTGACAAGAACTCCTTAGTACTAATATTGGAACTTATACTCCATTGGCTACCATGACATTACCATGAAGACAGTGCCATACATGGCCCTCCTTTACTGGCTTCTCATACTTCTCATGACAATCTAAGGTGGGCATTTCCCCAGGGTTCTCTCTTTGGTTCACTACTCTTTCTACTCCTTCTTTTCCTGTCTTCCTTGGCAAGCTCATTCTTTCCCTTGGTTTCAGATATGTACATGATTCCTGGTTAAATTTGTATCTTCAGTTGTATCTCTAACTGTATCTCATTTAGGTAGCACAGTAAATAGAACTCTGGACCTGGAGCCAGAATGCCCTGAGTTCAAGTTTAATTTCAGACACTTATTAGCTATGTGACCCTGAGCAAATCATTCAGTCTTTGTTTGCCTCACTTTCCTCATCTGTAAAATGGGGATAATACTTTTATCTAGGTCACAGAACTCCTCTGGTCAAAAAATTCCAGTGGTTCCCCAAAGCCCACAATGTTATATTCGAATTCTGTTTGATGTTGAAGTAGCATTAAAGGCCATAACTTGGAGCCATCCTACCTTTTTCAGCTTTTTTTCACATGATTCCTTTAACTGTACTCCAGACTGGCCGTGTTAGTCATTATCCCTCACAGACTTTGTGCTTTCCCAGATACATGCCTTCTCCCTTCATGTTAAACTTTTTTAATGGTATTAAATGGTTGGAGACTAAGATCTAAGAGAAAAGAGAATCTAAAAGAAAATCAAAAGGGATTGGAATTCTGTAACCAGGATGAGTCAACCAGCTATTTTCCATCAACTCTGAAGACATCATATGAAAGAAAGATTACTTATTTTAGGAGATCCATTACTAATCAGGAAAAATGTTTTGATAGAATCCTTAAAGATTAAAATAGCCTATTAAATGAGACTATAAAAGAAAGGAGAATTGAAATTTATTGTTGGTATGTCAGAGGGGCTGATGACAGGTCAGCATATATAATGAAGTGGGAGATGAATTAGAAAGCATCAGAAAATATAGTTACCATAGAATGTGAAATTAATCTTGCAAAATCCATTGAGGGAAACAGGGCATAGACTATGTATGGCAGAGATGACTCACTTTTAAAGGGAGAGGACCCACTTTAAAAATAGTTTTGATTTGTAGGACCTATGCAAGGGTGAAATCTTGATAATCACTTCATTAGTAGGGACTGTGTGAAGGCCTTAATTAGGAAGAGTTGTTTTTTGGGTATGGCTTTCCATCCTCTTCACCATTTTATACTCCATCAGGTGTATCACTTTCTACTGAGTTAAGACAGCCTGCTGAGTTGTATGTTACCATTTAATAAGAAGTGAGAAAATAGACACACTTTAATAAGAATTAGACAAAAGAAGGTTTCAGTAGTGTGATACAGCAAACAATATGTGTTGCTGAAGAAAGACTAAATGATTCTGTGACTAGAAAAGTAGCTGGACTGAACAAAATATGATGAAAAAGTTCCATATTTCATTCTTTCTCCAAGATCAAAGAAACAGTTGGTCATCAAGAGATTCTCTTACTTAGTACAGCTGCTTCATGTCTTTGTTACAAAATAACTGAACATATCTGATTAAAGTAGGATGGCTTTGGAACATCCCTAAATCATAAACTTGTCTTTTATTGCTACCTTAGAAATGTACAGAGTAAATTAGTATATAAAGTTTGTACATAGTGCTATTACTGTAGCTGTTAGTGGAGTTATACTATCTAGAAATGTGGGGGAATGTCACAGAATAGTTTTATCATTGCTTTATCAAAGTTATATTGATGCAGTTGAATTTCCAGCTAGTACTGTATTTATTACTGAAGAGGAAGAGTGGACGAGATGATAGAATTTGGTCTTGGAGTCAGCAAGTCTCATACTTACTAGCTGTGTGAACCTGGGCAAAGAGTTTAAAGCTGTGTGCCCCAAATCGTTGAAGAGTTGTGATCTGCTTGGTGGAGGGAGTTCTCATACTGAGGAGATAGGATGACATAAGACAGACAATAATGGAGAGCTGTACTTTTATTTTAGTACACATCTTTGTTATTTAATTAAAGGGTCTCCCTTCATTCTGTCCTGCTTTCTCTTTTTAACTAAAGTCCAGCACCTATTAAATAAAACTTTTCTGCCTGGTGTTCACTATTCCGTGCCTGGGCTATATATAGCATGTCAAGTACTTGCTGAGTATTATGGTTGTAAATCACTTACACCCTAGCTGACTTTTGACTCAATTATTCTGTTCTGTGTTCCTGTTAATAGGATATCCATAACGAGAGTGACAGCTGACATTTCTCTTGCTAAGAGATCTGTCCTAAATAATCCCAGCAAGAGGGCAATAATCGAACGGTCAAACACACGATCCAGCTTAGGTAAGATGTTCAAATGTTCTGTATTTCCCCAAGCTGAGTTTTTAGATCAGAATGGCACATGCTGCTTTTATGAATGTCTTTTCCGACTCACCTGCTATTCGAATCATTGAACTATACATAATACCAGCACCTGAAAGGAAAGAGACACCTGCAGGATATAGAGTCAGTCAATTAGTTAATTAGTAGTCTAGTGGGAAGGGCCCTTGAGTGAGTTCAAATCTTCAAACTGTCTAAGAGGAACCAGAGGAAGTCTCTTGTCTCTGAACCTTGCTGTGTTCCATTTTCCCCAACCTTTCAGTGAAATTAATGATACCTATTCAATACCTAACTTACAGATCAGGTGGGAAATAAAATGAGGTGTGAAGTTCTATTAAATCCTTGGAAGAAAGATCAGACAATAAAGTATATTTGATATTGCTACTACTACCAAATATGTATGTGTGGTTTGGTTCAAACCTATCTTTTGTTCAAAGTGGAAACTCCCACGATTTATACAGATTGTAAGCTGATTAATAATTTATAGTCTTAGAGAGTCATTTGAGGGACAGAGAGCTTAAGAGATTTGTCCAGAGTCACAAAACTATCATTTTAAGAAACACAGTATAGTGGATAGAAGGCTGGCCCTGAAGTCCTACAAAATGGGTTCAAATCCTACCCCTGAAGTTTTCAACCTTATGTGGCTTTGGACAAGTGATTTAATTTCCTTGAACCTCAGTTTCTTTATTTGAAAAATGGAGTTCAACTAGACATTCTCTAGCTTTTTATTTCTGACCTTATGACTCCAAGGACAGGTGTCCAACCACCATCCCGTCTTCTAATTACATAACAAACTGAATATTAATAAGAAAATCTTATTACTAGTATGCAAGGAATTTAAACATGTTTCCACATGTCATCAGTGTGATGATATCTTGGAAATCCATTTTTTAAGAAAATAAAAGATTTTGGTGATTAGAATCTTCATCCAGTATAACTAGGGTTGCCAAAGTCTGTATCCTATTGTTCCTTCCTCTGATGAAGTTTAACCAAGACCATAAACCAACCCTGAGAGAACAAGAGCATATCCTACTCCTTCAGCCATGGGAGGCAGCAAAGGCACTCATGAGTAGTCCCTTAAATCATTGTTTCAAATTTGGTCTTCTCTGGCTCCAGCATTAAAGAAACAAGGGAGAACCAATCTCAATTCTACAGACCATTCTCAGGAATTAAATGCGGTTTTAATCTTTATTGACTTGGAGTATTATGTTTTTCCAACCGCCTGAACACTTCAGTAGCGAACAGCCTAGTTGTCAACATAGAAATATTTGAAGTCTTATAAATATGTATGAAAATGATTGTACATTATGACATCACTTTCATTTTTGAAGTGAGATTTAACAGACAAATACATATCTTTATCTGGGATCACAACTAGTTTATGTATCTAGTCACTTTGACTGAAAGGTGATGTTATAATTAAACCTTTCTTAGGACCTTTCAGCAGCCCTTATAACCAGCAGGCCCATGAAATGAGTTTGACTGAGACTTTTATTTTAAGAAGTTTAGAAATTTAAATATGTATGCATCTGCCTAATTCTGCTTTATAACTATAACAATGTAGACTTCTAAATGTGATTCTTGACTGGAACTACTTCCCCTTGTATCTCCCAGCCTCTTCCCTTACCCTGTCTTCAACCTATCTATGCTTGTGCCACAGTGAAACACTGAGTAACTTAGTTTAGGAGTTATCTGCCCCCTTTCATTGTGTGCTAAGATGTAATGTTAGATAAAGGGTCTGTGGATATTGGAATGGATAAATGACAAAATATTACTTCTCTGGTGCACGCTACATCATTTATTTCTAAATCAAATAGCTGAGAGCAGGTAGGTGGCCCAACTGATTTTGGAGTCAGAAAGTTTTGTGTCCTATTCTTTATAATCCCAGGTAGGCTTTTCTTAGTGGAGACTCTGGAGCAATTTGCCACTTCCTTCTCCATCTCATTTTATAGGTGAAGAAACTGAGACAAACAAGGTTAAATGACTTGCCCAGGGTCACACAGCTAGTTAGTGTCTGAAGTCAAATTTGAACTCTGGTCTTCTTAATTCCAGCATATTGATTATCTACTGTGATACCTAACTGTCTTGGAGTCAGGAAGACCTGAATTACTGGAAGGCCTGTAACCTAGGTTACAATTTTCTTCTGATGCTTACTAGCTGTTGTGATCCTGGGTAAGGCACTTAACCTCTCTCAGATTCAGTTTCCTCATCTGTAAATTGGGGATAATAGTATTACCTACCTCATAGGGTTGTTTTGAGGAGCAAATGAGATAAGATATATAAAGTGCTTTGTAAATCTTTTTACAAATCTTTGTAAAAGCTAGCTATTATTCCTTTCATGCATTGTGTAAATAAGGTTCATGCATCACTGCATTGTTTACACAGGAGTGCCTCTGTGGAAGCCACTCTACTTAGCAAATATAAAATTTGTGGCAATAGATTCAGCTTATAGCGCTTCCTTTTGATTGCTTCACATAAGGCTGTATCAGAATTTACACCTTAAAATCAATACAATTTGTAGAAAATCAGACTTATTCTAATATAGTCCTAATTATATGTCATACCTGAGTAAGCCAGTGGGGGTATCATGCAAACAGTAAGTGGGAAACAAGTCCACATACCCTAAAGCTAATAGGTAGAACAAAGAATAGTTTTATTTCTCAATTTACCTTTTTTAAAAGAATGATCTCTTACTCTGTAGCATATCCATGACTACTTATGAGAGCCCATACTTAAAATATGCTAAAGAAAGAGACTAGTGTCAGATTTTTCTTTCTGGAGATGACCCAAGTTTATCATCTACACTGGCAGTATAAGAAAGTATTTTTTAAAATTTAGATCTAAACCCCACTTAAGGGAAATATTGTGAAAGACATTGTGGTACAGTAGTGCGAGCACTGGACTCAGAGTCAGAAAGGTGTGGATGACAATTCCACTAAAGACACTTACTAGCTATGTGACGCAGAAATCCATCACTTCATTTCTTTGAATCCTATCTGTAAAATGAGGGAAATTGGACTCATCACCTTCATCCCAACATCACATTTTTTTCCTCATAAGAATTTTAAATTGATGTTGACCATGCATGTGCACTATATAAGCAGATCTGATTCCAGATTTGCCAGATAATATTTCACCACTGAAATACTCAGCTGAGTATGGTGGTACATGTCTGTACTTTCTGTTACTAAAGGAGATCAAGATTGGTGATCTCTTGAGCTCTGGAGTTCTGAGCTAAAGTGGGCTAAAACTGATTGGGTGTCCACACTGAATCCAGCACCAATATGGTGAGCTCCCAGGAACATGGAGTGCCAGCAGGCTATCCAAGGAGCAAGGTCCACCAAGGCTGCCACAAAGCACTCTGGCTGATCAGTAGTGGAATTGGGTCTAGATGTGATAACTGAACTTCCAGGCTAGACATAGTAAAGAGGAAAAAAAGGAAAAAAATTTTTGGTTTTAGATCAACTTATTTGTGTGTATGCTAGATATTTTGTATGAAGATACTATCAGCTTAGTACTTCTATACTGGGGATTTGGGAGGGGGTGAGGAGCAGAGTTATTAGGTTACACTTGGAGCTAAACATTCTGAAAATTTAATATCTAGTTACCTGTAGATTAGACATAGCCCATTCATGTATTTATGCATTTAATGCCTTTGAAGTGTAACACATTGTGCTAGATGCCATGGGAAATGAAAAGATAGTAATAGCTAGCATTTGGGTAGTACTTTAAGTTTTGCAAAGCTGCTTGACAAATATCATCTCTTTTGATCCTTGCAACAACCTTGAGGCAGGTATTACTACTATCTTCATTTTACAGATGAGGAAACTGAGGCCAATAGAGGCTATGTCACTTGCCTAAGATCACACAGCTAGTGAGAATGAAGCAGGATTCAGCCCCAGATCTTCCTGACACCAAGTACAACACGCTTTTTTATGTATCATCTAGATTAATAAGACAGGGTCTGACTTCTCAAAGAGCCTATTTCTTAGAAAGGGAAACATGAAATGCACACAAATACAATACAAAGTAGAATGGGAAATATAAAATGCTCTGCCAAATCTTTATTGCAGATAAAGCCATGCTGTTCATTTATAAAGTCAGTTTTACTGTTTTTGAGAAATATCAATCAATAAATCAAACATTTCCTAAGCATCCCCCATGTATCAAGCAGTGTGCTAAGTGCTAGGGATACAAAAAGAGGCAAAAGTCATTCCCTGCTCTCAGAGTTTACAGTCTAAAAGTCTGGATTGCTTATCAATGCCTGCATTATAGATGTAGTTATCTGAAAAATAATCAAGTTTTTCACTTGACTAGATTTGAAGTCATAGATTTAGAGCTACTAGTAACCTTAGAGACCATTTATCCCAATCTCCCATTTTACAGATTTAAGAAACTGAGGCTTATTCCCCAAATGATAAATTGTCAAAAGATATGAACAGGTAGTTTTTAAGTGAAGAAATTAAAGCTGTCTGTAGCCATGTGTAAAGATACTCTAAAACACTTTTGATTAGAGAAATGCAAATTAAAACAACTCTGAGACACCACCTCACACCTATCAGATTGACTAATATGACAAAAAATGGAAATGATAAATGTTAGAGAGGATGTGGGAAAATTGGGACACCAATGCACTGTTGGTGGAATTGTGAACTGATCCAACCATTCTACAGAGCAATTTGGAACTATACCCAAAGGGCAACCAAAATATATGTGCCCTTTGATCCAATGATACCACTACTAAGTCCGTTTCCCAAAGAGAACTTAAAAAGGACCTGCATGTGCAAAGATGTAAACAGCAGCCCTTTTCATGGTGGCAAAATATTGAAAATTGAGGGAATGCCCGTCAGTTTGGGAATAGCTTAACAAGCTGTGATATATGAATGTACTAGAATAGTATTATGCCATAAGAAATGATGAACAGGCAGATATATCAGAAAATCCTGGAAAGACTTGTACATACTGATGCAAAGTGAAGTGAGAAGAACCAGAAAAGCAATGCGTACACTATCAGCAATATTGTGTGATGATCAGCTGTAAATGACTCAGCTCTTCTTAGCAACAGGATGCTTCAAGACATGTACAAAGACTCACAAAGGAAAAAGCTATCCATATTCAGCTAAAGAACTGATGGACTCTGAATGCAGACTGAAGCATTTTTTTACTTACTTTATTCTCTTTAGTGTTTTTTTTCCTTTTATATCTGTTTCTTCTTTCACAAATGTGACTAATATGGAAATATTTTTTACATGATAGAACATGTATGAACTATATCAAACTACCTACCATTTTTCGGAAGAAGGGAGGAAGGGAGAAAAATTCAGAACTCAAAATCTTGTAAAAATGAATGATAAAAGTTTTCTTGACATGTAACTGGAGGAAAAAATAAAATACTATTAAACTTAAAAAAAAAAAAGAATCTAGGGCTTGAGAAAGTATGAGTATTGAACCCTGATCTCTGACTTCCAATCCATTATTCCTTCTGCTATCCATTTTACCTCTATTTATATACTATTTCCTCTCATATGGTAATAAACCTGCCAAAGGAGTTGTAAAATAATGAACAGATAGGAAAAGAGTAAAAATACCATAGCATATATTGTTGCCAAAATGACTAGTTGAAAATAGTTCTACTGAAAGTAAGAACTCATAAATAGGAATGGCTTTAACCTGTTTTTTCTGTTGCTCTTCTTAGCTGAAGTACAAAGTGAAATTGAAAGAATCTTTGAGTTGGCAAGATCCTTGCAACTGGTTGTCCTTGATGCAGATACTATCAACCACCCAGCACAACTTATAAAGACTTCCTTAGCACCAATTATTGTCCATGTTAAAGTTTCATCTCCAAAGGTAATTAGGTAACTTCTTTATCTAGGACAAAGGTTTGTAGCCTCAAGTCTGTAAACATACTTTTAGAAAAATATTTTTGATAACCGCATTTCAATATAATTGGTTCTCTTTGCAGTACAATGTATGTTATTTTATGCATTTAAAAACATCATACTGAAAAGGGTTTATAGGCTTCATCAGACTGCCAGGGGGAGGGGCAATACGCAAAAGTTTAAAACTACTGATACTGGAGAAAAGAAATTTTCTTTAACAATAATGTCTTCCCAGAATTTCTTATGGGAAAAGAGGATCTATTATTTCCCAAAATAAAGTTAATGATTATATATTGAAAACCCACTGAATGTGTAAGTTTAGGTACTTAGGGATATCAGTAAAACAATGGTATTGGTCCGAGATTTAATAATAGCTATACCAAAATGTGATAGATGAATGAATAGATAGATTAGATACATAGATAGATGGATGGATGGATGGATGGATGGATGGATGGATGGTTGGATGGATGGATGGATGGATGATAGATAAAATTATAGATCAAAGTACACATCAATTACCAAAAGAACTAGGAAAGACTAGGTGTCTCCAAGATAGTGCTGATATTGGTCAGCTCTTCAGAAATCTTTCTGTGACCTACATTTACTCTGTAAATGATAGAATACATAGTTAAAAAGGTGAATCTGTGCCTCACAATTCTATAAAATAAAAATATACAGTATATGACCATTTCTTCTAGAAAATACACAGAACTTCAAGTTTACATTTTAATAAAGTCATTGAGGAACATAGTCAACAAGGATCTTAGTACATTGCCATACATACTTGCCATATCTTTTGATGACATCTGAAATGTTAGCAGGAACAAGGAAAATCTTAGAGTCAAAATTTTATATCTTTTGGATTGATATTCTTTCTCCTTTAACAAAAAGTTGCTATTGTAAGAAAGTGAGACCTTGTTTTGTGTTCTTGTGTGAAACTTAGAGGTATAGATCATTAGGCTTCTGAAAAGGGTTATTTGAGAGATAACTATTCCATTGGTTATTTATTGATTGCCTGATGTGTTCCAAGATGGCAGTTTAAATTGTACTGACCCAAGTCAGAAAGTGACCAACAGCGAATATTGTTAAACCCTCTCCTACATGTGGGATTTTATTATGCTCAGGTGAACCTAGCAAAACTGAGTTTTAAAGCCATTGCTCTATAAAGGCTCTGCCCAATTATATGTACATGTTTAAATGTCCGTTTCTTTATGCAAACTATTACTTAGTTTAAGGGGTCACATTGGCATACTTAAGGTACCATCTTCAGTGTAAAAGGAAACAAAAAATGGTATGTCTTTTAAAAACAAATATAGTATGCCAAAGAAGAGGAAATATGTTCTAGATATTGAAAGGAATGCTAAATCATATGTTATTGTAGCACTCTTCTAGAGTGAAAGAAAAATTTCACCTGATTGAAAAATGAAAAAAAAATTTCTATGTATCAGTCTCATACAATATATAGGCACCTTTTTTGTTCCATCTCCTATTTGACTTTTCATTGGGTAAATCTCCAAATTTGCAAATTTCTAAAAGCTTCTTCCAAATCTTGATTCTTCCCATGTTACTACACCTTGCACACACCAGACTCTTTATGTCAAATAGCATCCTGTCTCTGGTTTAACATTCTCAACTCATGGCTCAGGAGACCTAATATATATCTATACACATTCTCTGTCTCCAGTACCACCTCCAAACCCTATGGCAATGAGCACCAGGTTGAAAGCTAGTAATTATATTCCCACATTTCTTAGTGTTCATGCTATTAATGAGACATGAGTTTGAATAAATAGAAAAGAAAATTCTGATTCTAACGTATGCATCTAATTTTAAAACATTTTCCATGTTCTTACCTATAGTTCACATTTCAATCGTAGACATATAATTTTTCCACGTGTACCATAAAATGCAAATATTTTAATTCAAGGAAAAAATGTATCACTCTACTGAACTGCCAAAGAGTTGTAAAATTCTAATAAGATACATAGGAAGCAGGGATAGCAACTATTATTAAAAAAAAAAAAAGGATTTCTTAACCAAAGAGATCCAGTATTTTTCAATAGTGAACCATATGCTCTAAAATCCTTGTGTGTGTGTGCTACGTGATTTGGGTCTTCCCCCCACCCTGTTACTAATTGCTTCAAGCCTACTAGCATGGTACTTAATGTCAACCAACTGACAAAACAGAGGTAATGATGGGCAGGTGGTTAGGGAGGACAGGTTTATTTATTTGTCTGTGACTCCTAATCAGATAAACAATTTTCTTTCTAAAAATTCAGGTAGACTACATTTAATCCAGGATTCACATATTAGAGACCAATACTCTTGTCCTTTATCCAGTCCAGTTTCCCTTCCCAGCTGGCAAAAGTAGGATCCCTTCCAAGATTTCTCAGAAAAATTTTTTGTGACTGACTACAAACAAATAAACAGTACTATTGGAATGAGCTGAGCCATGTGCATAGGTTGTTGAATTTCCTAACACCATTTCATGTCATCACTTGCATACTTCATAATACTTAAGTCAAAATCTATTTGTCTTGCCTAAATTTACAGTCATAACATAGAGGTCCACTGGAATGTATCAATCACGATCGTCACTAAGACAAATATGATTTGAGATGATTGCCTGGTATAAAATAGCCATCAAAAATGTCCCACAACTGAAACAATCTAAAGTTCATGTTGTACAATTATGGGTTCCTTTCTCAATCACTCTTTCACCCTTGCAAAGCACCCTCTAAAATGATGGAATGTCAGCAGCAGTGAATATAGGTTTCAGAACGGATTAAAAATCAGATGCATTATAAACCAGAAGTCTCTCAAAGTAGAAAAAATCATTCCTCATTTCTCATGTGTTATTTCATTTTCTGTCATATTTGGAATCGAAGTAACAAGACCTAATTCTGTTTTTGTCTTTGACAAACTTCTCCATAACTCTAAGATTTATGTATTTTTCCACCAGGTTTTGCAACGGTTGATTAAATCTAGAGGAAAATCCCAAAGTAAACACTTAAATGTCCAACTGGTGGCAGCTGATAAACTTGCACAATGCCCTCCAGTAAGTATATTTTTTTTCTTAGTTATTCCTGACTGGTGCATTTCATGCTTTTCCACATTTGATATGTTTTTCTGTGGACTGAGTTGGTTTTTGAAAAATCTATTAGTCCCGTGGTGGCCATGATAGGCACAGACACAGACTGGTCACTTACAGGTTAGTCTATTTGTCATCTCAGTTACATTCAGGCATCTGTGTCTGGGGTGAATTAAGTATGGCACCCGCTGGGCTGGGAGTCATGTAGTATCCCCTCTTGACTTCCCTACCATGAGTACCTTTGTTAACTTTTGAGGAAATCACTTGATTGCAGAATGGAGATACTTGTAAGAAAAAGCAAAACCCAGCTGACTTTCTTTCAACTTTCCTGCCAAGAAATGTTGGCAGGCATTAAATCCTGTAGAGGTAGGAAGCCAGAGTGCACTAGAACAGAGGGGAGCCCTGTGGATATCAGTGACATTAATTCAGAGCCTTCTGGGGCCAGAGCCACATGGTTACAACTTTGCCAGAAAAAAGGACTGAGCAAGTTAGGAAGGCCTAGCTTGGCCCTCTGCCATGTATTCTCAGCCCTGGCAAACCAGTACCTCCCACCTACATATTTGCCAGTTTTTTTGCACCTCAGTTCCTCCAAGCTGCAAGAGAATGATAACCTTCTATATATACTCTTGGATGGACATGCAGCTTCCACAGTAACACATACCTCATTGTCCTTGGGAATCCTACGCAACACTCCCTTCTCTTCTTTTCCCCAATCATTCCCATTGTCATCTAAATCTAAGAAGAGTTCAGATAAATGGTATGAGAACCATTTTTTAAATCAACTTTTCATTGTGATTCTTTTGTGCCAGTTTTTAATCCCCCAGACAAAGCTCATTATGTGACAGATGCCAACGAGTTCCCCACTTGTCCCAGTTTTAATGGTCTTTCCTCCCCAATTCCTGCCCTCATGCTAGGTGACTCCAGTACCTGTATTGACTCTCCCTCATATGCCCTACCCACTCAGTTCCTTAAACTGCTCATCTCCTGTGAGCTACTCCTCAACCCCACCTTGGCCCTACACAAAGATAGTTACATACAAATGTATCACTTCCTTGTTCAAGAATGCTTTCTCTTAGGAAACTCTACCCCTTATTAACATTGTGACCTCCAATCCCTTAAGCTTTCATTTCTCTCCCAGACCATCTCCCTTGCATTAGCCACTGTCTCTTCTTCTCCCCATATTTACCCCTTGGTGAACAAATTCACCTCTATGCTGTCCTTTCTTGAACCCTTGCCCCCCTTATTATATTGCCAATTACACTCAGGTAAGCCTCCACTTTGGATCACTCTCACTGTTCCTTGCCTTTGCTCCTACACGTGTGCTACTGAATGAAGATAGAAAAAATCACATGATGCTTCTAACTGGGTCCACTACAGATTTATGTTGTACAGTCTTAACTGGGCCCATCACTGCTGCTAGACAATTGTACTATATCTCCCTTATCAACCTACCACCCCATTCTCCACAGTGGCTTTTCCAAACCTTTTTATCCTTCTGCAAATTTTCCATGTCTTTCCCTTCCCCATCTTCTCATCTGAGAACCTTGCTTCATATTTTACAGAAAAAATTGAGGCCATTTGCCATGAGCTCCTTCTTCTCTTTGCTTTATCTCCTATCACTCAGATGTCTTTTGTCACTGTCTCCTCCTGAGATGGGTCTTGGTTTCAAGTTTCTTGTGGGAGTGCCATGGCTCACATGTAAAATAGGTAATATTCAAAAAAAAACCTAAATGAAATGTAATGAAATCAAGTTCCAGAAATTCTAGAATTTCTTATTAAAGGGATGATTAGTAAACATCTGGGAAGAGAAGCAGTGATTATAAAGAGCCAACATCAAGAACAGGTTATACCAGGCTCATCATGTTTTCTTGTTGAACAGGGTTGCTAGACTGGTAGATCAGGGTCACATTGTAGATAAACCATACTCATATTTTGGAAGAACATTTGATAGTCTTTCATGATTTTTCTTATGAGGATGATGGACAGATTTAGTTTAAACAATGGTATAATTAGATAGTTTAAGAGTTTGTTGACTGATATCCTAACTTGGAAAGTCTCTAGCAGAGTGCCTCAGGCTTCTGTGCTTTACCTTATACTGTTACTTTTTAATCCTTCTTCCCCCATGGAGTTGTGATCTCTTTAGTGTAAGGAATTCCTTTGTGATGAAACTCCTTCTACTAATGCAGATTATCAACTGATCTATAACTTAGAATCTTAAAGAGTTGCCTCAGTGTCACTGGCAGATTAAATGACTTGCCCAGGGTAAAACAGCCAGTACATATCCAAAGCAGTACCTAAACCTATGTTTTTCTGACTTCCCAGGCTTTCTATCTATGGTATGTATTGTATGTCGTCTTTACTGTGCTTTAATTTTTTTATTGCTCTGCTTAAAGGCATAGATGTCATGCTTATAAATTTGCAGATAACACAAAGTTCAAAAGGTTAACTAATACATATCAGATTATGGTGTCAAAAATGGTTAGTTAAAATAAAACAAATCTCAGATTTGTAAGAGAACTCAGAGCCATATAATCCATACTGTAATTGAATGAGAATCTCTCTTCAGCATACCCAGCAAGTGATCATCTTGATTTTGCTTGATATCAGGATACAAAATGAGTCTAGGTCTTCTTAACCTTTTCAGGGTCATTGGATCCCTTTGGCAGTCCTGTGAAACATACAAACCAGCCCTTTCTCAGAATCATGTTTTTAAATACATAAAACAATGCCCATAGGACTTCAGGGGAAGCTAATTCAATTGCAATACAGTTATTAAGATACTTTTTAAAAAAAAAGTTTATGGATCCCATGGTAGGGAGTCTTGTTCAGGGATATTGGACTAAATCTAAGAAGATGATTTTAAGTGAGTATAGGCTACATTGAGAAGCTTAGTGTACAGAGCTGGGGAGGCAATAGTTACTGCAATCTGCTCTAATCAAACAACTGGAAAATTTTGTTCAGTTCTAGGTGCCACCTTTAGGGAAGGAGATTGGAAATCTGAAGAGTAGGCCACCTTGTTCTCCAGTTTATCAACAGAACAAGCCAACCATGATTTAGAAGAAGCTTTAACTTGACACTATATGAGAATAGATTGAAGGAACTGAAATGTGAGCTTGGGTTAGGAGCCATCATCACTATCTTTGAGTAGTTGAAGGGCTAGCATATAGAAGAAATATTCTACTTGTTTTCTAGACCCCTAGCATCCATAACTGACAGAGGCACATGTAGGCTTAACATATGGAAATATTTTCTATGAATTAGAATCGTCTAAAAGTGGAATGGGCTACTTTAGGAGTAAAAGTTTTCCCTTCATTGGACAACCAGTATGGCCTTAGTAGGGTGTATTGTAGAGAGGAGTTTTGTTCAAGTTACAAGTTGAACTCGGTGGATTTTGTGGTCCCTTCCACTTTCAATATTGTTGGGTTTTTGTTGTGGTGGTTCACAAGCTATCATTTTATATTAGGAACTCCCAGTTTGAAAATTCCCTCCACTGATGTAGGTTGGCCACTCTTCTCTAACTAATAGTGCAAATATATTGCCCTCACCCTACTCTCAAGTAGTTTACATAGTACTGGGGAAAATACAACATGTAATCAGGTAAGTATACACCATTATAATGTAGAGGGAAAGAGAACACTAACAAAAGAGACCAAGGAAGACTTTCAGTTGGAGGTGGTATATGAGTTGAACCTTGAAGGGAGGTAGAGTTTTTAAAAACAAACATGAAGATGCAGAGGTAGTGAGTTTCAGTCATGAAAGGTAGCCTTTTATGAAGACATAGAGGTGGAAGACAGAATTGAACCTTGGATAATAGTCATAGTTATAAAACATCTTCATCGCTGTTAGGGGGTAGAGCCAAGATGGCAGAGTATAATCAGCTACCTGCTCGAGCTGTCCTCCCAAAGCCCTTAAAATACCTGTAAAAAATGACTCCGAACAAATTCTAGAGCAACAGAAGCCACAAAATGACAGAGTGAAACAGATTTCCAGCCCAAGAGAGCCTGGAAGGCTGACAGGAAAGGCCTATTGCACCGGGGGAGCAGATCTGAGTCCAGCATGGGCTGCATAGCACAGACGGGTCTGGAAGAGTCTTCAGGGCATAGAATCATGGACAGCTGCTATGTGTTTCCAAATTTCTCAATCCACAAACTCCAAAGACAGCTTCAAAGGTCAGGTGAGAAAGCTCTTTCACCTGGGTGAAAGGGGAGCAGGTCAACCTCAGCCCCAGGGCAGGGGCAGTCACTGCGTATCAGCAGCCTCTCTGGAGCTCTCAGCCTACAGACCCTGGGGAAATTAAGGTGCTGATCTGGATCTTGGTCCTGAGGTGAGGAGGAGCACTGGTGTGTGACAGAGCTGGTGGCAGCTATGGAGAGGGAATCCTACTCACAGATCCAGAACAGAAAAAATGCTTGTGGCTGCTCACAGACCAAAGTACATGCCAGGAGAGGAGTAAACATTTCTCTTTTGACTCTGCCACTTTAAAGGAACTAAGAATTTACAGATTCCTAGAGATATCTCAGAGAACAGCTGCACAAAACCTCTGAAACCTAGGGTAATATATTCCTCCACTTGACATTGAATTCAAAAATCAAGTAATTGGCTGGGGAAATATCCAAAAAAGGGGAAAAAATAAGACTATAGAAGGTTACTTTATGATGAAAATGTGTTTTCTTCCATCCTTTCCAATGAGGAAGAGCTAAGCATACAACCAAAGAATACAGGTGGAGGAAGATGGAAAGGTTAAGGCACTTCCATTCAAAGTCTCAGAAAAAATATGCAGTAGTCTCAGGTCATGGAAGAGCTCAAAAAAGACTTTGAAAGTCAAATAAGAGAGTTGAAGGAAAGGTTGGAAAGAGAAATGAGAGTAATGCAAGAAAATCATGAAAAATGAGTCAAGAGCTTGCCAAAGGAGACCCCAAAAATACTGAAGAAAAAACATGAAATGGAAAAGGAGATCCACAAGCTCATTGAAGGAAATAGCTCTTTAAAAATTAAAGCAAAGCAGATGGAAGCTAATGACTTTATGAAAAATCAAGAAATTGTAAAACAAAACCAAAAGAATAACAAAATAGAAGACAATGTGAAATATTTCATTGGAAAAACAACTGACTTGGAAAATAGATCTGGAAGAGATAATTTAAAAATTATTGGTCTAGCTGCAAACTATGATCAAAAAAAGAGGCCAGACATCATCTTTCAAGAAATTATCAAGGAAAACTGCCCTGATATTTTAGAACCATAGGGTAAAATAGAAATGGAAAGAATTCACCAATCAAGTCCTGAAAGAGACCTCGAAAGGAAAACTCCTAGGAATATTATAGCCAAATTCCAGAGTTCCCAGTCAAGGAGAAAATATTACAAGCAGCCAGAAAGAAACCATTCAAGTATTGTGGAAATACAATCAGGATAACACAAGATTGGGCTTGGAACATGATATTCCAGAAGAGAAAGGAGCGAGGATGAAAACCAAGAATCACCTACCCAGCAAAACCGAGTATAATTCTCGAGGGAAAAAATAGAACTTCAATGTAACAGAAGCATTCTGGTTGAAAAGACCAGAGCTAATAGAAAATTTTACTTTCAAATATAAGAATGAAGAGAAACATGAAAAGGTAAACAGTAGAGAGACGTCAAAGTGACTTATTAAAGTTGAATCATTTACATTCCTTCATGGAAAGATGACATTTGTAATTCATGAGACCTTTTTCAGTATTAGGGTGGTTAGAGGGAATGTATGTATATACATACATACACACACACACATATATGTAGGTGTGTAAGGGTATATATGTATATATATTATATTTGTGTAGGTGTGTGTGTGTGTGTGTGTGTGTACAGAGGGCACAGAGTAAGCTGCATATGAAGGAAGAATACCTAAAAAATAAAATTTACTGCTGAGTGGAGTGTACTAGGAATAAGAGAAAAGGAGAGGTAAAATGTAGCAAATCATTTCACATGAAAGAAGCAAGAAAGTATTTCTCACAATGGAGGGAAGAGGGGGGAGATGAAAGGGAATAAATGAGCCTTACTGTCATGGGATTTGGCTTAAGGATGGAATAACACACTCAATTGGAAGGAAGGGGATGGGAGAGGGAAGATAATAGAAGGGAAAGCAAATTAGGGAAAGGAATAATCAGAAGCAAACAATATTGTGGGAGGACAGTTCAAGGGAAAGAATGGAATAAATGGAGGGCAGGATAGGACAGAGGAAAATGTGGTTAGTCTTTCACAATATAACTATTATAGAAGTATCTTGCATGGCTACATATTTTTGACATATATTGAATAGCTTGCTTCTTCAATGAGGGTGGATGGGAGGGAGGAAGGGAGAGAATATGGAACTCAAAGCTTTAATAATGAATGCTAAAAATTGGTTTTGCATCCAACTGTGAAAAAAGATATACAGGCAATGGGGTATAGAAATCTATTTTGCCCTACAGGAAAATAGAGGGGAGGAGGATGTAAGAAGTGGGGAGTAATTGAAAGGAGGACAGACTGGAGGAAGGGGTAAATGGGGTACATACTGTAGTCCTGGGGTGGGAGGTGGGGAGAGGTGGGGGGGAAATTTTGAATTCATATTCTTGTGGAAGTGAATGTTGAAACCTGAAAATAAATAAATTACATATTTTTAAAAAATATCTTCATCATGAGGTTTATAT